>CANXME010000032.1:600000-1012500 GCA_948144175.1 Closterium sp. NIES-65 | reverse complement strand
TAATGGCAAAGAACAGGCTTTCGAAAAAGCTAGACAAGACACGCACGGAAGAAACAGCAAAAAGGAATGAACTCGGGCTGTGATACCATCTTGAAGTTCAAGTTAAGGATGATGGAGGGTAAATGATAAGGAGAAAGAAAGAAATCACCTAGAAAGAAGAGGTAAGATCAAAGTAAAACAAGTTGATAAGATAAAGGAAATCTTGAAGTATGGATTGAATAAGAATGAAGAGAGCCTTGGAGTAGAAGATAGATAAACTTGATAGGGATAAAAGGGAATAACAAGATTGGCTAAAAAGAAAGTATTGAAGAAAGGGTAAATGGCTTGGAAGATGCTTGAAAAAACTTGTAACGAACTTGAGAATAAAAACTTGATTATTATAGAAAGAGCTTGAATGTAAAACAGCTTGATAATAGCAAATAAGCTTTGACATAAAAGAAGCTTGGTGAAAATGATTGGAAGAGATAACCACTTACTTGAAAATATTTCTTACAATTAAATTGTAGAAGTTGATCTTCGCTTCAAGCTTGAATGTTGTCTTAGTTGTTGAATGAAGCACCTTAAAGCTTAAATGTTGAGGAGTTGATCTTGAATTTTGATTTGTAGATATTGCTTGTTGAATAAAGAGAAACCTCCAAGCCTGGATGTTGAGGTTGGAGCTTGGACCTTGGGTAGAAGAATACACCAATCTTGTTGAAGCTTTAAAGTACATAAATCCAAGGGAGGTACATGGTAGGATCTTGAAATCAAATATCCTTGATGATCTAGAAGTAAAACTATGTGGCATAAACTTCTCTAGAGTTTGAGCACATGGCTATGAGCTTGGGTTGGGAGAGGTTGGTGATGATGATGAAGCCTTAGGAGTTGGAGCATAAGGAGGAGGACTTGAGGTTGGCCTTGAGGGAGCTTGAATAACTTGTAGAAAGTTTGGGTATGAAGTAGCAAGTAGCCTTGAAGAAATGAGTTCGAAGAAATGAAGAGGACCCTTTTGTATTTGGTGGAGCTTGATGTTGGATGAAGAATGAGAGAAGGATGAATGGTTGTGATTGGTTGAGTTGGATAAGATGTGGGTGATGAATGTGGCCTTGAAGTGAAGGCTTGGTGAAGATAATGGATGTGGCTTTGAAATTAAGGCTTGGTGAATGAGATGTATTTGGCTTTGATTTTAAGGCTTGGTGAGTGGAATGAATGTGGCTTGGATTGGAAGGCTTGGTATGGAATCTTTTGTTTGATTGGTGGATAATGGGATGGGAAAGATGATGAGAATAGGAGGAGATTTGAGGTGGGGGATTGATAGGTTTTGATTGGTGAAAAGAAGATGATGCTTTTTTGTCTAAAGATATGAAGGTGTGGTGGCGAGTGGGCATTTTTGCAAGATGCCTTTTGCAGATTCGGATTTTGGCCGACGAGGAAATTGCGGCAAATATTTTCGCCACGTGAAAAAAATTCCCACCACCCTGATAACACACAAGCAGCAGCCGCAGTTCACTGCAACACCCCCCCGCACTGCTGACCCTCAGAGCGAGATGAAGATGGAGCGGAAGGGACAGCAGTGGAGAAGGACTGAAGAGACTCGAGCGGCACCAATCCAGCACGTTGGCGTTCCAAGGATGAAGAGGTGCCGCCATGCGAGTGCGCCGTGCGAGCGAGGCTGCCACTGAGACTGCGGCCGTGACCGCGACTGCCAGAAGCCTCAAAAGCGAGATATCTGCGGGAAGCGGGGATGACAGCATGCGCGCCAGGGTGGGGGTGGGGGTGGGGGTGGGGGTGGGGGTGGGGATGGGGGTGGATGGCGGAACGGTGGAGGCGAGCGTCCGCGTGGCAACGCAGATCGCAGTGCCGGGCGTGAGCCTCCCTGTCACCTTCAACACCCTCCGCTGCTTCAACCTTCCCCGGGCGGCGCGCAAGGCGGCGGGCGACGTGGAGGTGTGGTGGCACGGACTCACGGGCGGCAGCAAGGGCGGCGGTGGGTCGCAGGGGAAGGGCGACGGTGCGGCGTGCAAGCAGCTGCAGTTCTTTGCCAACCCGGCCTGCAAGGGCAAGGCGCTGGATGCGGTGCTGCAGCCGCATTTTGCCGCTCTTCGGAAAATCTTCAACGTGCCGAGGTGGGTGGGTGGGTGGGTGAATGGGTGGGTGGGTGGGTGGGTGAATGGGTGGGTGGGTGGGTGGGTGGGTGGATGGGTGGATGGGTGGATGGGTGGGTGGGTGGATGGGTGGATGGGCCATGGTCATGGTCGTAGATGGAGGGCAGGTGATGGATTATGACGAGTGAGTGATAGGTGGGTGATGGGAGCTGGTAAGTGAGTGTCCCATGCCCCAATCGTGAGGAACAGTTGCGAGGAACAGTCGTGCTTTGGGTTGAGTTGCCATAACATAAGAACGTTCCCGTCTTATCCAAATGTGTTCGCAGTGTTTCACCTCAACATGCTTCTAATGACTCATCTCGACATGCTCCTTATTACTCATATCAACATGCTCCTAATGACTCATCTCAAATGTTCTTAATGTTTCATCTTCATGTGTTCCTGCCATCCTCGCTTGCAGCTCAAAGAAGATTTCCCGGTGGTCTTCAGTTTCCTGCAAGACTGGTGCGTGCCTCGCCTCCTCGCTTCCTTGCCTCCTTGCCTCCTCGCCTCCTTGCCTCCTCGCCTCCTTGCCTCCTCGCCTCCTCGCCTCCTCGCCTCCTTGCCTCCTCGCCTCCTCGCCTCCTTGCCTCCTTGCCTCCTTTGGCTGATGCTTGTCACCAGCCATGTCGCATCTCTCTGTACTCCCCCATGTGGCATCTCTCTGTGCTCCCCCATGCGGCATCTCTCTGTCCTTCCCCATGCGGCATCTCTCTGTGCTCCCCCATGCGGCATCTCTCTGTGCTCCCCCATGCGGCATCTCTCTGTGCTCCCCCATGCGGCATCTCTCTGTGCTCCCCCATGCGGCATCTCTCTGTGCTCCCCCATGCGGCATCTCTCTGTGCTCCCCCATGCGGCATCTCTCTGTGCTCCCCTATGCGGCATCTCTCTGTGCTCCCCCATGCGGCATCTCTCTGTGCTCCCCCATGCGGCATCTCTCTGTGCTCCCCCATGCGGCATCTCTCTGTGCTCCCCCATGCGGCATCTCTCTGTGCTCCTCCATCCTGCCAGCCAGGCGCCACCTGCCATAATGCATTGCATAAATATTATATCCAAATATGGTATTGACTGCCCACATTGCATATATCTCACCCCACATGTCTCTGCTACCCACGTGTCTCTGTGATACCCACGTGTCTCTGTGCTACCCATGTGTCTCTGTGCTACCCACGTGTCTCTGTGCTACCCACGTGTCTCTCTCACCCCATGCTGCCAGACATCACCTGCCAGCACGCCACGTGTCCCACCAACTCCACGTGCATGCCAACAACTGACAGCAAGGGCGTCACCTGTCCTTGCAACCAGGGCTTCGCTGTTGTCAATGGCACTTGCCGAGGTATGCCGCTACTGATGACGTTTTGTCTCTCCTGCACCCTTTGCTCACCTGTCCATGCAACCCGGGCTTTGCTGCCGTTAACGGCACTTGCCGAAATACGCTGCTGTACAGTGGCATTGTGGCACTTGCCGAGGTGCGGTGCTACTGACGCTGCCATTGATGGCACCCGCCGAGGTACGCTGTTACACTGTGACGTTGTGGTTATCTGGTCACTGGTAAGAAAAATTCTTTACAGCATTAACTTTGTTGTTGCACGAATGTGAGAGGCGCACTATTGTTTGCACATTTTCTCTGTTTATTTGACCACACGTTTTTGTTGTACACCCCATGGTTATCACACTTTTTTTGTAACCTTTTCCTTGCAACCTTGTGTCCTGTGGTGAATTGCACGCTTGGCAGCAGTTGCATGAAACTTGGCCTCCCCGCAACTCCCTTTGCCTGCAGACTTGTGTGATACAGTGAATTGTGGGGCTGGTGGCAACTGCACGAGGGATGCAAATGGAAAGCCATCCTGCAGTTGCAACACGGGCTTTAAGCCATCTTTTGACAGGCTCTCTTGCGTTGGTGAGTTGGAGGAGTGCAATACAGAGCACATTCATTGCGTTTCATACCCGGTCCTTCAAACTTGGCCTCCCCTCAACTCTCGTGCAGCAGTTACTGAATTGCGTGGATATCCAACCCTGTGACCCTGTCAATATCCCAATATGATTGTTTCCTGGTGTGCTAACATCCTTCAACTGTCCTGGGTTCTGTTTCCTACAGACTTGTGCGATGGGGTCAAGTGTGGGCCTGGAGGCAACTGCACCAAGGATGCGAGCGGAAAGCCGTTCTGCAGTTGCAATGTGGGCTTCAAGCCGTCTAACGACACGCTCTCTTGCATTGGTGAGTTGGAGAAGAATTCAGCATAGAGGGGATTCTTGAGTCTGCTCAAAAGTCATCGTGACGGGCTCTCTTGCGTTGGTGAGTAGGAGGTTTGAAATGCAGAGCGTGTACTCTGCGTTGCAAACCCGAAGTAGTCGGCCTCCCCTCAAATTATAATGCAATAAATAAAAAGCTTTTCATGCATAGAAAGTCTGCGACCTTGACTATCACCACTTTTTCTTTTCATTTTCTTTTTTTGTTTTTTGTAGTATGATGCAAATTTTTACTTGCCTGGGTCGCGTTGCCTGCAGACAACTGTGCCACAGTGGATTACGGTGCCAATGGCAAGTGTGTGAGGAAGGACAACGGCGATCCCACCTGCCAGTGCAACGTGGGCTTCGGGATGCCTCTGAACGAGCTGCGTTGCGTCGGTGAGTTGCTACAGTGGTCTCGTTTGGAGGGTGGAGATTCGGTGTACCACTTCTTTCTTGAGTTGCTATCATGCATGATTGAGTTGTTATCATGCATGATTGTGTTGCTATCATGCATGATTGTGTTGCTATCATGCATGATTGTGTTGCTATCATGCATGATTGTGTTGCTATTATGCATGATTGAGTTGCTATCATGCATGATTGAGTTGCTATCATGCATGATTGTGTTGCTATCATGCATGATTGTGTTGCTATCATGCATGATTGTGTTGCTATTATGCATGATTGAGTTGCTATCATACATGATTGTGTTACTATCATGCATGATTGTGTTGCTATTATGCATGATTGAGTTGCTATCATGCATGATTGATTGTTATTAATCACGTGTACATGCAACCAGGCCTTTGCTGCCGTCAATGGCACTTGCCTAGGTTCTCTGCCTACACTTTTGTATTTTTTGGAGAAAACAAACACACGTCATGCGAATCTAAGTCTGTGACGTTTGACTATCAGCACTTGAATCCGATTGTAGTCTAATAAGATGCTATCTTTGCATGTGCCTGGGTCTCGTTGCCTGCAGACAACTGTGCCGCAGTGGATTGCAGTGCCAATGGCAAGTGTGTGAGGAAGGACAACGGCGATCCCACCTGCCAGTGCGACTCAGGCTACGAGATGCCTCTGAACGAACTGCGTTGTGTCGGTGAGTTGCTGCAGTGGTCTCGCCTGGAGGGTGGAGATTCGGTGTACTGTTCGCACTTCTTTCTTGAGCTACTTTCTTGTGTGTTCCACCTTTATTTCACTCTTTTTTCAAACGTCATTCGTGTTGTCTATTTTCCCCTTCTTCCACCCCATCCTTACATGCACTCCTATCAGACATGGCTTGCAACGTGTTGGGTTGCGATCCAGATGGGGTTTGTGTGAACAGCACCGATGGGATTCGCTCTTGCAAATGGGGTAAGCATGGTGGTTTTTAGCTTTATGCGTCCCCAACCCAGCCCATCCACACTTTCCACTAGCTATATCATTTGCCGCAGTCAATTAGAAATAAAACCTTCACTCATTTCGCCATCTCTCTGCCCATTTCCCTGGTTGCTGTGTTGCTCAGAGTCACCGTGCGGCACATGCCCCTCTGGAGCCACATGCAAGACCGTCCATACAAGTCGTCATGAAGAGGCGGACGTGCCATACTGCGAGTGCCCTCCCAACTATGGCATAACCGCAACAGGATGCATTGAGAGTAAGATTCAAGAGTGCCCTGCCTGCTTTGTACCCTTTGCACCCTTTGCACCCTTCGTACCCTTCGATGGCTCCATTCTCCTGAGTCTGTGTATGATGATGGCTGACGAGGTGGGATAGCATGGTGGTGGATGAGGAAAGCTGAGAGTTTCGAGATGTCTCGATATCTTGAGACGGCAGTCGGGGTGAAGTATCTGCTATGCTGCAATTTTACCTTTTTTGCAGATTAATGATTGCTTCAACTTGGGAATGTAACGGCAACTCTAACATGCAGCAGCAGTCAACTTGGCCGCGTGTCAATCGATCCTTCTTCCATCCTTTCTCCACATTTCCCCTGCTGCTTGTGCCATCCATTCTCAGACGCAACTGACCAAGTGGTTGCCAGCAGTTGGACACTTATCAAGGATCGCAATGCCAGAGGCAGGGCGTCCAAGCCCTACACCTTCCGCTTAAAAAGAGGATGCAATTTGATCCCGGAGGAGTACGCTGGGAACTTCAGGACGATGTACGCGGTGGATTACATCGGCAGTGTTACGGGTTGTAACTCAGTCGGTTATTACAATAACTATGAGTGCCATGTGAACTGGTACCTTGGAGGACATTCGACCCTGCAACCTGTTCGACAACCAATTGCGTGAGTTGCCAATCACAAATCATTTAAGTATGCATTTTGACATACCGAGATCTTTCTCTCCTTTCTCTTTACACAATGCAATGCAGCCCATTCATCTCACTTATTCTCCTGCATGTCTTTCCCTCTTCATCAACCAGGATAACTTTTCCTCAGCCACATTCAATCCGTGCTATCCTATGCAGAAATGGTTAGCGCTCTTCAATAATTGCTCGTGATTTGTAACGTCCTAGTATAATCATTGTCAGCCCTTTATATCATAATTATCCTTCAGGCATACCATAAACCCCCGGATATAAGACCCCCTCCAGTTGTAGGCCCCCGCAAGGCCTCAGATTCGTTTTGGGTGACCCTGAGCACTCAGGGTCCTTTGGGGCTGTTACACTGATCATCAGGGTTGTAGATGGAGAAACACTGATTTCACAGGGTTAAAAATAAAAAAACACTGACACATCAGCGTCAGTTAAAAAAAAACACAGACTGTCAAAATCCACAACAATCACACGTATAATAAGTTAATAAAAGTTCGAATATTGTTCTAATGAACTTCTAACTACCGGCACAGTACAGACCATTACGGGCTCACACCGCACATACAATTCACATCACACACATGTCTTCATCATCGTCACTACCACCATCGCTCATAGAACCGTGCCTGTGCACGGGGGTCTCTGCCCCCCACCCAGAGCCAGCACCACCAGCATCATCCTCGTCGTCCACCTTCTCTTTCCCCTTAGCACTAGGTTGCTTCTTTGGTGCTGCCACTGTTGTGATGGGCTTGCGCTTTTTGTACGCCCTCCAGATCTTCACCACCTCCACCCAGTCGGGCTCGTATGGCAGCAATGCCATGCACATGAGGTCCGACAGCCGCGCATCCTTGATGGCACCCCTCAGCCAGCTCTTGATGATGTTTTGACGCGAGAACCCCCGCTCGCACTCGACTGTGCTCAACGGTAGCACAGCGACAGCCATCCACAGCTTCACCAGGTTGGGGTACGCGTCCTCCCAGTCGGGAGACCTCAGCATCGCCGAGAGACCCGGGTAGAACTTTCTCTCGGACTTCGGGGCTCCAACGAGAACCGTGCAGAACGTGCGGAGCTCCTTGAACGCCTTCTTCTTGTTGACACCTGGAGGGAGGCAGGGAGTGCGCAAGCACAAGCAAAAGAAAAAGGTAAGCAGGGCTCAACAGACAAGTGGTGCCAGTGTTTAGGTGCTACACAACAAAGCAGAACAAACAACGATGCACAGACCGAAGGTAAGTACGTACCTGGAACGATCTCGTCGCACTCTTGGGCATTGAAGAGCGTGGTCAGGGACTCGAGGTGCCCCGTGCAGACGATGGAACGCTCCTGCCGTCCATGGAGCCACTCGTCAGGCATGAACAGCTTCACACCGCTCAGCTTGTCGAGTGAACCCAATCGCTCATCTAGGTTATGCACGAGCGCCTCCGCCATCGCCGTGCACTGCTCCACGCATCGGTCATGGGTCCCTGCAATGGGGTAGCCTTCAAGGGGGGAGTCATGCAGCACGTAGCAGTGAGAAGTTGGCCGGCCGTCAGAGTCAACCCACTCGACCTCCACTCTCCGCACCCCGTTCGGGCCATGTTGTGCAATGAAGGGCGACAGCTTCTCGCTCAGGCCGCCGCCGAAGTCGTCGCCACAATCCACATAATGGCTGTTGATGTGGGTTGTCGTGCGACGGATCTGGCCTTGAATCGCCAGCAGGTCAATCTGCCACACAAAACCAGTAGGGAAAACACAACCAGGTTCCAATCATGATGCAGAACTAGCCGGAGCTAGCGGCCCTAAACACTGGGAGTAACGGCAGGTGCATGCACACAGGGATGCGCAGTGTTGTTGGAATCACGGCACAAGCAGGATCTCACCTGTCGATGCTGGAACGTCTTGCTGAGCACGTTCAGCCGTTCCAACACGTCAGCGAGGAAGCGCAGCATGAACTGGAATTGGTAGCTTGTCACCATCTGGTACATGGGCTTGTTATTCAGCTCGTGCACCATCACGACGACACCCGGAATGACTGCTAGAAGTCGACAGACTGCATCGCCGCGCGAGAGCCAACGCACATAATTGATTCCTTGGAGCTCCAGGTTAGTCTGAGTGAAGACTTCCTGAAGGTCCAGGAAGCGCTGGTGCCAGGGACCTGATGAGCCGAGGTAGGTGGAGAGCCAGCGGATGAAGCTGTCTACCATGCCAAACTCCGGTAGGGACTCTGCCGCGTCCTTGGCCGCGAGCGCTTCCCTGCGATTAAAACCAAAAACAGCCGCACGGAAGGACACCACGTTCAAATAACTACACATATCAGACAGTGCATCAACAACCATACCTTTGAGCGATGCAGTGGCAGGACACCAAATGCGGAACGCGCGTCCTCAGCCTCGCCACTAGCCCGTTTTTGGATCCGACCATTACACTCGCCCCGTCGGTGCTGATGCCCGTGATTCGGCGCAGGTTAATGCCGACGGCATTGACATGGGATAAGAGCAAGGACACCAGCGATGCGGCGTCTGCCCTGTCCACGGTTAGGAGGGCAAAGAACTCGGTGACTACTGCCCCGTCGCGGATGAATGTGGCGTAGATGATGAGATGTTTCCCACGGCATCTGTCCGTAGACTCGTCACAGCTCAGGCCGATGTAATGGCTTTGTAGGACGTGCTCTAGTTGTGTTGTATGAAGCCACACAGCCGTTGCCTGTGTTAGTTCCCCAAAGCCGTACCTGCATAGACACCAATGTTAGTTAGGCTTATATGCTTGTGAAAAAGAGAGGCTTTTCAGTGCATGCGCTCGTAAGCACTTACGTGGTGTAGTAAGTGCCGTATCCCTTTTTGGGAAAGCCGCGGACCTCGTTCTGAGCCATGTACCGGACGAGGCGCACCCACGTCTCCATCGGCAGATGGTTCTGGGTGGTGAAGTGAAGGGAGTTCAGGAGGGCGATGACGCGGGTCGTCTCGTCATCTTTGGCGAGCTGATGCTCGTCAATTCGCGGCTACTTCCCAGCCTGAGCTAGCATCTGCTTCTGGTGATTCATGGCCAACTGGTGCTTGTTCGTCGCAGCATGCCGCTTGAAGGCTTGAGTCTGAAGATCGGTTGCACCGTGCCCACTCTTGCCACACTTGCCACCGTCACCTACAAAGTCGATGCACAATCTGCACTTGAACGCAGGCATGCCAGCAGTGTTTTTGATGAGGATGAGCCATGGGTAGTCAGTCGACCATGTCGACTTGTACGTTTCCAGTGCCTCTTCGTAAATCAGAGTGGTTAGTGACGGTTTTTTAGAATTGGATAGCGTGGGCGTAACGTGGTTTACCGACTCGCCGGCATCAGCGAGAGGACGTCCAGGATCTGTTGGATCGGCCCAATGGAGCACGGCCTGTTTGTAACGAGGCTGAGGCTTCGACGACGACGCACGAGATGGCAAGCGGACGCTCGGTCCGACTGCTGACGGCACGACAGGCTTAGCAGTATGCGTGGGCTGGGGGCGATCGTCCCCGCGGCAGAGGCCAAACGCTTCACCAGTGTTTGCTACTGAGGCGACGGGAGCTGGCTTCTCTTTTTCATGGGAGAGCGCGGAAACTAGAAAATCTAGTCCCGTTCTGGCCTCCAGCATCTCGGTTGCTGTGTAAAGTGCATCGTCGTCATCCTCACCGCAGCTGTTCTCAACGGTGATCGCCATGGCGCGTTCACGTCACCTTCCTGAATCGGTGAGTAGTAACGAGAAACCCTGGGAGAGAGAGAGCCTGCCGAGCAAGCTTCAGGGAGACTGCAGAGATTGATGTTTCGGAAAGGGATGGAGTCTGGAGAGCTGGAATGGCAGAATCACGAGACCCCCTGCGTGAGGTGGCTGAGCGGGCCACCCCAGCACGCCCTGCCTTGGTAGAAAGAACAAGGCTGACCACTGGCCCAGTGGGCCACAAGGCTTGGTTGTTTGTGCACATCAATGGAAAGTAATGACAACGGTACATTGCTTCAGCTGGGACAACCAATGTCTTTAAGCCGTTTTGCCAACACAGCCCGAAATTACCCCGTTCAACTGTATCTGGGCGCGCCGCAGGGTGGCGTCGGTGCAGGGTGGGTACATGCATGATGACGGCGCGCAAAACTGCGAGAATCACAGAGTTTTCGGTTTCAGGGTCGTCTCCGATACAACACTGACTCGTCAATGTCGACAAACTAGAAACACTGGAAAATCAGGATTAGAAAAAGAAAAGCACTGATTCATCAAGGCTGTAAAAACAAAAAGGCTGATTCATCAGGGTCAAAAAAAAAAACAGGGGTCAAACATCAGGAAATCAGGGTAAAATTCCTGGAATCTGAGGCCCTGGGCCCCCGGGTCTATAATATGAGGGGGATGTTGGAAACAATTAATCAGACGCTTCTTATGTATCGTAACACCGAACTACAAACAAGACGAACTACAGAGGAACAACAGCAAGTCAACCATCGGAGGTTGACAAGAGAAGTACCTGCTGGAGGTTACGCGAAGGTCAAAGGTCAACGACCTTTGACTTTGTTGGAAACAAGTAACTTAAGCGCCTCTGTCGTGTCGAAGCACTAAGTTATAAGCGAAGCAAAACACAGCGAAGCATCGACCAGTCAACCCTCAGAGGTTGAACAACTGCTGGAGGTTACGGTACGCGGAAGTCAAAGGTCAGCGACCTTTGACCTGACAAATACAGCGCAACAGCAAGGACAAACAACTGACTCGCTATTGAGCAGTTGCCCGAGTCGTCACTGTATCGAACCGCAACAGCAATAGTAAAACGGTTATTAACTGTTCCTCTTCGTATTCCTTGTACTCTTACAAAAGCCTGTATCTCTTTGTTCTAATAAATAAACCTTGCCCTCTCATACCAGGACAAGGTGGTTCAAAAACTTCTCATTAAACGCTTCCGCTATTACATTGTTCCTACTAGGAGTTTGGTCCTGCAAAGATCCTAAGGGCTTTTCTCAGCCCAACAGACTTGACAAATACAGCGCGACAGCAAGGACAAACAACTGACTCGCTATTGAGTAGTTGCCCGAGTCGTCACTTTATCAAACAGCAACAGCAATAGCAAAACGGTTATTACCGTATCACCTCGGATAGTAGCGCATATGCGCTTATAATAAAATCGATTTTTTTTAGGGGGTGCGGTTGTAATTGAGGAAAGGGCATAAGAGCATGCGCTTATAATATGGAAAAAGATGAGTTTTGTTTGTAAGGGTACGAAATCGAAGCTCTGATTAAGGCGAATTCGCCCATCAAACGTTCACGTCGGTTTCGTGCATGAAATGCCGGCGAAAACAGCAGCGACTCGATTTCCCACCGCACAAATCCTGTCCCGGAGCTACGCGCTGACTCGGAAGCTGTCGTGCGGCCCAATCCCCTGTCATGCGATGCCAGGCAGGGACAGCTCATCTGATCCCTCTAGAAGGGGGTCGAATATTCCCGGCCACCGCAGCATGTGTGCCACCCATTTTCATCCTCTGCGGGTTCAGGCTGTGGGGGTACCCGTCTATCATTGACAACGAGGGCAAGCCGCTTCTCCGCAGGGGTCCCGTCTGAAGTCCATTTCTTCTCATTTCTTGCTCGTTTTGAATCAGTTTAGCATGTTTCGCCCGCCAAGCTGCGAAAGCCATGGCGGAATTCACTGGCACCCACTTCCTTTTCAAGAAGAAGCCTAGGCCCGCCTTCCGTATGGACGTTGACCGCTGGTATAGCCGTATCCCACCATCGCCCCCAGAGCCTCCGCAGCCTCCGGCGCCGCCTGCGCCGCCATCTCCTCCGTGTCCTCCTGCACCTCCAGCTACACCTGCTCCTCCGACTCCACCCGTGTTTGCCGGCTCATCAAATCCTCCCGTGCTGACGCTCCTGCACCCGTCGGCATTCGACGAGTACCTGTCGGAACCTGACAGCAACAAGCGCCCCGACGTCTAGGTTTCACCTCCGGCCCCGGCACCGCTATGGGGCCAGCCGCAAGATTGTGCGTGGGACGAATCTGCTGTGGGCGCTGACGACGATGTGCCTGACACCGAGGCTGGCACCGAGGCCGGCACTCACACTCGCACCGACACTGGCGCCGAGGCCGGCAACGCGGCAGATGTGTTTCCCGAGGGTGCCCCGGGCGGCGAGGACGACGATGGTGTGGAGTATTGGTCGCGCGACAGACTTCCCGAGAAGCTCCCTATTCCTACGTTTCCTCCGGTTAACTGCAAGCGCCCCCACCCCTCTCTTCTGAGAACCGTGATTCCCGCCCCCCCTCTCCCAGGCACAAGTCGTCGCAGCATAAGCGCAACGCTTATACCGCGCAGGAGAAGCTGTAGTGGATTGGGCGCATGGATGTGGCGGTGTCGCTGCGGTCGTTTTCGCACGAGTGAGGAATCCACCGCAATTGTCTCGCGGAGTGGAAGAAAGCCGCCGTCATGCTCAAGGAAGCGCACTCAGCGCGGAAGCAGATGCATGGGCGCAGGAGGTCATCGTGGTACAGGCCGATGGAGCTGAAAGTCTACGCGAGGCTTCTCGAGTGGCGCTGCAAAGGAACTGCCGTCTCCGTCAGTCTCCTGTAGGAGTGGTCAAAGGAGTACATGAAGGTTTTGTTCCCCTACGTGAAGTGGAAGGGCAGCCAGCGGTGGTCGGAGCGGTTTCAGAAACGGTGGAATCTGAGCGTGCGCATGAAGACGAGAATTGCCCAGAAGACCGCCGAACGTAAGTGCCGAATTACAGTACCGTGTGCTTGTTGAGTTTTTCATTTACAGTCGTCGACTAGCCACTGCCTCTTAACATTGTCCGTCTGTGCGCAGATGTTGCGGAGCTGTGCCAGTCTTTCTGGCAGTACGTTCGTGACAAGTGGCGTGAGCGCGGCATCGAAACCCGCTGGATTATCAACGCCGACCAGACGCCACTGTGGCTGGAGATGCCCGCCACGACTACTGTGGACGAGACGGGCGTCCGCTCAGTGCCTATCGGCTACCAGAAGGAATGCGTGACTGTGATGCTAGCGTGCACGGCAGACGGTGAGAAGCTCAAGCCGTGGGTCTTTTTCAAGCGCAAGACGGTGCCAAAGGGTGACTTCCCGCCAGGTAAGAATACACCATGGTTAGCAGATGTTTGGTTTTCCAGTCATGATAATAACGAGTGTTTCTCGGCTGACTGTGATATCGTAGATGTGGCGGTGTACCCGAATGGCTGGATGGACGCCAACGGCGTCATGCGCTGGCTCGAGGAGTGCGTCAAGCCCTTCATCCGGCCTCAGTTCGGCAGGCAGGCGAGGAGTGCCATGGTCGTCCTTGACTCCTACCGCGGTCATCTCACGGACGAAGTGAAGGAGAAGTTCGTCGACCTCGACATCGTTCTGGCAGTGATCCCGTCGGGCTGTACGGTGGAGGCACAGCCCCTTGACGTCTCGATCAACAAGTCCTTCAAGGCAAGCATCCGCCAGCAGTACCAGACCTGGTTTGAAGAGGATGGCCAGGAGCGGCTGACGCCTGCAGGTAAGAACCCCACCGTTGATCCCTAGTTGGCTACTTCGTTTCCCGATGTATACTGTGCTAACATCATCTCCCACACTCTGACTTGTGGTGCAAGGAACATCAAGAAGCCGCCCCCTGCGGTGGTGCTCAGGTGGATCTCACGGGCCTGGAAGGTCGTGCCACCAGAGCTGATCAAGAAGGCGTTCCTACGGTGCAACCTTACGGTTTGCACTCGGCTTGTTGTCCGTGTGCGTGCATGTGTGTGTGTATGGAATGGTATGAGGGCATGGGATAATATATATTTCATGCTTATAATTGTGTCTGAATGTTGAGTCATGATGTCGAGTGTGTGTGTCGAGTCAATAGCGAGTTATCGCTAGACGCGTGCTACGCGGTCGTTTGTGTCTCGTGCGCGGTTTCTATTTTGTCGTGCGCGGTTTCTATTTTGTCCTGTGTCGAACATTCGGTGTGTCGCAGGTGTGTGCAGCAGACCCATCAAGAACTCAAGGATGAGTTTGAGATGAAGAGCCCGAGCCTTGGTGTCAAGCCTCAAGTGATTTCGAAGCTCGCCGAAAGGGTACACCTCAAGATATTGAAGATAGTTACATTACTTTGTGTAGTGTAACATTTCACTTGGTGTAGACCCTAGTGAAGGGTAGTTTCGAGACCCTTCGTGGTTGGGGACAGTGTGGCACTGTTCCACATCACTGTACCTTGGCTCTTGGGGTTTGTAGGAGCTGGGAGTCATTCCCAACTCGTAACTCTTCATATCTCTTCCTATATTGTGTTCTAAGACAATAGTGGCTGCCATAGTGCCGTTCGTTCAAACCGGCACTGTGTCGTCAATACTTGGTGAAATCGTGCGATCTAAATTGCCCATTGTAGGCGACATTAAGACGCTCCAGATTCAAGTTGAATCAATTCATTTGAAGCTGTGACCTGAACGCTATGAACGTTTGAATCTGCTGTGCAGAAATCCGGCTATGCACTCTATCTTTCGTTTTAGGCACATTGGAGCCTACTGTGACTATAACAAGTGGTATCAGAGCCCCTTGGAGCAGTTTCGACAATTGCTGGACCTGAGGAAAGGGGTGGCAGAGGTGCTGGTGGCAGTGGAGAAGCCCAAGCTCAAGGCCAACCCCGTGACTCAGCCATGGCGCCCGTGCAACCAAGTGTTGGCCCATCTAGGGACGAGCCTAGAGTGTTTGGCCGTGACAAGTTCAACGGTGACAACTTTGCTGAGTGGTCCTTCAGAATGGAGAACGTGTTTGATCACTATGACCTGCTGGAGGTGATGGAAGGAACGGAGAAGCGCCCCGAGAACGACCCGGAGAAGAGCCCGTAGGTGCGGAAGAGCGCACAAGGCTACCTCCTACTAGGGCAAGCGTTGGGGAGCAGCCAGATCCGTCACATCAAGCCTTTCCTGCGTGAAACAGAGAAGGGACCAAAGGCATGGGCTGCTCTCAAGGGTGTACACGCTCCTGCAACAGCTGCGGTAGCTGTGGTGTTGGAACGGCAAATGGCGACACTACGAATTGAAGAGGATGAAGCGGTTGAAGAAGGGGTGCAGAAATTCTTCGACTTGTTGACGCGGCTTGAGGGAGCTGATTTGAACTATAGTGAGCTCCAAAAGAAGACCAAGTTGCTGGCCCTACTCCCTGAGTCATGGTCCTCGCTCATCATCAACCTCAATCGTGACTTGCCCCTCCTCTTGCTTGAAGACGTGAAGCGAGCTATCCTTCAAGAGGATTTCCGCCGCCGTGAGTTGGCGAGTGCGGATGGCGCTGGGGCAGCGAGCATCGGCCGTGGATATGGTCCAGGAAGAGGCAGAGGACGAGGGGGAGGAAGGTTTGGTGGCTGCAACTGTTGGTGCAACCCTACGGTTTGCACTCGGCTTGTTGTCCGTGTGCGTGTGTGTGCATGCGTGTGTGCATGGAGTGGTATGCGTGCATGAAATAAACATATATTTCATGCTTATAATGGTGTGTGAATGATGGGTCATGATTTCGAGTGTGTGTGTGTCAAGTCAATAGCGAGTTATCGCTAGTCGCGTGTAACGCGATCATTTTGTGTGTCCCGCGCGGTTTCTATTTTGTCGTGCGCAGTTTCTATTTTGTCGCTTGTCGAACGTTCGGCGTGTCGCAGGTGTGTGCAGCAGACCCATCAAGAACTCAAGAATGAGTACGTGGTGAAGAACCCGAGCCTTGGTGTCAACATTCAAGTGATCGCGAAGCTCGCGAAATGGGTACACCTCAAGATATTCAAGATAGTTACATTACAATGTGTAGTGTAACATTTCTGTTGGTGTAGACCTTGTGGAGGGTAGTTTCGAGACCCTTCGTGGTTGGGGACAGTGTGGCACTGTTCCACATCACTGTACCTCGGCTCTTGGGGTTTGTATGAGCTGGGAGTCATTCCCAGCTCGTAACTCTTGCTAACTCTTCCTAACTTGCGTTCTAAGACTATGTTGCTGCCATAGTGCCGTTCGTTCAAACCAACGCTGTGTCGTCAAGTCTTGATGAAATCGTGCGATCTCAATTGCCTAGTGTAGGCAACGTTAAGGCGCTCCAGATCCAAGTTGAATGAAGTCATTTAGAGTTGTGAGCAGATCGCTATGAACGTTTAAAGCCGCTGTGCAAAAATCCGACTGTGCACTCTATCCTTCGTTTTAGACCAAGTTGCTGGCCTTACTCCCAGAGTCGTGATCCTCGCTCATCATTCACCTCAACCGTGACTTGGCCCGTCTCTCGCTTGAAGACGTGAAGCGCGCAATCCTACAAGAGGACTTCCGTTGCCGTGAGTTGGCGAGTGCGGATGGCGCTGGGGCAGCAAGCGTCGGCCGTGGATATGGCCGAGGAAGAGGCAGAGGACGAGGGGGAGGAAGGTTTGGTGGCAGCAACTTCAGTGGAGGCTGCGGGAGTGGCAGTTACGGCAGCGACGACAAGAGCTATGGACGCGGTCGCGGCCGGTTTGACGGTGAATGTCACTATTGCCACAAGACCGGGCACATGTGGCGCGATTCCTTCAAACTCCCTGAAGGATGGACCCCTGCTCAGGGCCAAGAGGGTAGAGGAGCAAGAGGAGGGAGAGGAAGAGGCCGTGGAAGCCGTGGCGGTCGCAGTGGCGGAGCTGCAAACATGAAGAGCGGAGACAACGACAAGGACCCGAGCGACGATTGGTACTCGGGTCTATTCTACTTCGTGTCGACGCAAGTACCGGCTGGTCCAGAGAAGGATGAAGGCTTTGAGGAGCCAGCAGCTGTGGGGAAGGTGACCCTACACCCCCTAGACTATTGGGTGATTGACAGCGGCGCTACCTATAGCATGACACCCCGCCCCGACTTGCTCACCGAACTCGAGCCGTCACCGGTGAAGCATGTCACATCGGCTTTGGGGCAGCGAGCAGAGGTGAAAGGCATGGGGAAGGCCATGTTCAAGGGTGCTGATGGGAAGATGGTGGGCCTCAAGAACGTTCTTTGGGTGCCCAGCCTTGCTGACAACCTGATTTCCGTGCGGCGATTGGCAATGGCCGGCATGGATACGAACTCGAAGGGAGCCAAGACCTACACCGCGAGGCTTGGCGAGCGGATTCTATGGGACCTTCATGAGGATAGGGACGTCTACAATGAGATGTGGCAGATCCCAGTGGTCCCCATGCCTAAGGAGAGGCAAGTGGCAGCAAGCGTCAGCACTAAGGATGAAGCGGTTGGTAGCGGCGATGGCGCGAACGATCGCGCTAAGGAGATTGTGTCCAAGAAGTGCAATCTTGGAGGGACCAGCAAGCTCGGTGATCATAACAAGTGTGGTGCAGTAGCCAAGGAGCAGCACAAGGGTGAGGACAACCACAAGGCAGCAGCGGAGGAGGAGTACGGAGAGAGGATGTGGGGCGCTATTGCGAGCGCGGCATTCTCTAATCCGACTTCGGCTACGGGGGAGTGTGATTGGCTCACCTTGCATCGGCGCATGGGGCATGTGGCCCTGCCTATTTTGCAGCAGCTAGTGAAGAACCAGATGGTTGCTGGCATACGCGTGAAGGGGGAGCCCGATGAGGTGCTTGGCTGCCCGACGTGCTTGCAAGCCAAGTTCACCCGGTTTCCGTTCTCTAGTTCGGAGGCAACGGCAAAGGCACCACTTGATGAGGTGGTGATGGACGTGGTGGGCCCCCTGAAGCTTGGAGCTGCTGGTGCAGAGTATTTCCTGACCATAGTCGACGTTTACACCCGCATGACCTGGGTGTATGTGCTGGCCAAGAAGAGCGACGCGGCTGAAACGTTGAAGACGGATTGGTTCCCGATGGTGGAGCGGCAACAAGACCGTCTAGTCAAGTCGATCCGCACCGATCGAGAAGGAGAGTTCCTGAGCAAGGATTTTCGGTTGTGGCTGAAGAAGAATGGTATTCGGCACTCCCTCACCATGCCATACTCCCCTGCAATGAACGGCATCGCCGAGCGAGCGAACCGGACGATCACGGAGGCGGCACGCGGGTTGCTCATTAAAGCCGGGCTACCCGACTACTTGTGGCCTGATGCGGTGCGGAGCGCGTGTGTGGCCAAGAACGGAGTCTTGACTCATGTGGGAGCAGACAAATGGGTGCCCTATGTGGAGTGGCTTGGAAGAAAGCCAAAGGTGGATATGCTTCGTGTGTTCGGGTGCATGTGCATGGCGCTCGTGCCCAAGCATCTTCGGCACAACAAGCTTGGTGCCAAGGCGGTGTGGGCCGTGCACTTGGGCATGGCTCAAAACAGCAATGGATGGCTTCTTTGGGACCCATTCACCAAGAAGTTCTTGGTGAGCAGGGACTGCAAGTTCATGGAGAACTTCATGTACAAGGATTGGAAGGCGGAGAATGAGGCGAAGATAGGCGTGCGGTTTGGGGAGGTGAAGAGTTCCGGTTTGGAGCATGTGGAGCTGCCTTTGGAGGTGAGCAGCGGCAGCACTACCACAAGGCTATCTTCCATTGTGAATGGGGGAGAGGAGGCCAATGATGCTGAGGAAGAAGAGGAAGAGGAGGTGCAGCAAGTGAGCGAGCGTGCACCATCACTCCCTTCCCGCACTACGAGTGCTCCACGGATTCGAGCCACACCGCAGCAATGCCAAGGCCTTCAAGTCCCTGCAGCTGAGGAGGAAGGAAGGGGGAAGAGGAGAGTTCAACCCCCTAGTAGGCTGACCTATGATGCGCCGGGAAAGCAGGGCAAGACGGCTCTGGCCGGAGCGGCAATGATGTTCGGAGACGGCGAGGAGAGTGACTACGAGGAGTGTGCCTTCGCGTTCTTCTCTTCAGTGGAGATGCCGGGAGAACCAGCAACTCTCAAGGAGGCCCTGGAGAGTGGTGATGCTGAGGAGTGGAAGAAGGTCATGGAGAGTGAGCTGAAGAGCATCGAGGAGAACGACATGTTTGAGTTGTTGGAGCTACCGGAGGGGCGTAAGGCGATTACGTCCAAGTGGCTCTTCAAGATCAAGTCCGATGCCGACGGCAAGATCGAGCGTTACAAGTCAAGGCTGGTAGCCAAGGGGTACCAGCAAAAGGAGAAGGTGGACTTCAAGGAGCTGTTTGCTCCTGTGGTGAAGCCGACGACGCTGCGAACCCTATTCGCGGGAGCCGCGATCAAAGGTTGGGTGGTGAAGCAGCTTGACATCGTAACGGCGTTTCTCAATGGAATCCTCGAGGAGGAGATCTTTATGGCGCAGCCAGAGGGGTTTGACGATGGCAGCGGCAGAGTGTGGAAGCTGAAGAAGGCCCTCTATGGGCTGAAGCAGGCCCCTAGGCAATGGTACATGAAGCTCCGCGAAGTGGTGGAGGGGATCGGCTTTACTCCGTCAACGGCCGATCACTCCTTGTTCATGCTTGGCGAGGGGGAGCAGAGGAGCTTTATTGTGGTGTACATGGACGACATCCTGATCTTCTCACCCTCCTCTGACCTTGTGAAGGAGGTGATGCTGAAACTTCAAGACAAGTTCAAGTGCAAGTCCCTTGGGGACGTCAACTTCTATCTCGGGCTCCACATCGAACGTGACGTGGAGAAGCGGTGCATGCGGGTGCACCAACCGAAGTACCTGGAGGCGTTAGCTGCCAACTTTGGGCAGAGTGAAGGTCATGTGGCTACACCCTTTCCCTCTAGGTTCAAGTGTGTGAAGGGACCAGAGGAGGAGAGCGTGGGTAGAGAGGAGAGGCGCCGTTTTCACTCGTTGGTGGGCAGCCTCATGTATGCGGCGGTCAACACACGACCGGATGTCGCGTTTGCTACCAGGGAGCTGGCAAGGGTTGTTCAATGCCCTAATGAGGAGCAAGTAGCAGCCGGAATGAGGGTGGCCAAGTACCTTGGCCAAACACCGACCGTTGGGCTGCAATACTCGGCGGCGGCGCAAAGGTGTCGAAAGGGCGTGGATGGTGTAGAACCCGGGCGGTTGTTCCCCACCGCCTACTCGGATGCTTCATATGCATCAGAACCAGAGGACATGACAAGTGTGGGAGGCTTCATCTGCTGTGTTGGTGGAGGCCCTACTGCTTGGGAAAGCAAGAAGCAGGTTGACCAAGCACTGAGCTTGGTGGAATCCGAGTACATGGCACTCTTCCGTGCCGTACGGGAGATTGTGTGGCAGCGGCGTTTGTTGGCTGAATTGGGGGAGGAGCAGCAAGGACCTACCTCACTCTATTGTGACAGCCAGGGAGCCATTGCTCTAGCCAAGAACCCTGTGTTACACGGCCTGACCAAACACATGAGGGTGAAGTGGCATTGGACGAGGAGCATGGTGGCCGCGGGTGAAGTTGAGCTGCGCTACGTGAAGACGACGGGGCAGCCAGCTGACATGATGACCAAGAGGCTGGTGGAGCAGCAGCACTGCAAATGTTGCAAGCTGGCTGGGATGGCTCTGAACTAAGAGAGCAAGATCCTAAGGCCAACAATCCGAGGGGGAGTTTGTTGGTGCAACCCTACGGTTTGCACTCGGCTTGTTGTCCGTGTGCGTGCATGTGTGTGTGTATGGAATGGTATGAGTCATGCTTATAATGGTGTCTGAATGATGGGTCATGATTTCGAGTGTGTGTGTGTCAAGTCAATAGCGAGTTATCGCTAGTCGCGTGTAACGCGATCATTTTGTGTGTCCCGCGCGGTTTCTATTTTGTCGTGCGCGGTTTCTATTTTGTCGCTTGTCGAACGTTCGGCGTGTCGTAGGTGTGTGCAGCAGACCCATCAAGAACTCAAGGATGAGTTTGTGGTGAAGAACCCGAGCCCTGGTGTCAACATTCAAGTGATCGCGAAGCTCGCGAAATGGGTACGCCTCAAGATATTCAAGATAGTTACATTACAATGTGTAGTGTAACATTTCTGTTGGTGTAGACCCTTGTGGAGGGTAGTTTCGAGACCCTTCGTGGTTGGGGACAGTGTGGCACTGTTCCACATCACTGTACCTCGGCTCTTGGGGTTTGTAGGAGCTGGGAGTCATTCCCAGCTCGTAACTCTTGCTAACTCTTCCTAACTTGCGTTCTAAGACTATGTTGCTGCCATAGTGCTGTTCGTTCAAACCGACGCTGTGTCGTCAAGTCTTGATGAAATCGTGCGATCTAAATTGCCTAGTGTAGGCAACGTTCAGGCGCTCCAGATCCAAGTTGAATGAAGTCATTTGGAGTTGTGAGCAGATCGCTATGAACGTTTAAAGCCGTTGTGCAGAAATCCGACTGTGCACTCTATCCTTCGTTTTAGGCACATTGAAGCCTATTGTGACTATAACAGCAACTTCGGTGGAGTCCGCGGGAGTGGCGGTTACGGCAGCGACGACAAGAGCTACGGACGCGGTCGCGGCCGATTCGACGGCGAGTGTCACTATTGCCACAAGAGCGGACACATGTGGCGCGACTGCTACAAACTCCCTGATGGTTGGACCCCTGCTCAAGGCCAAGAGGATAGAGGAGCAGGAGGAGGGAGAGGACGAGGCCGTGGAGGCCGTGGCGGTCGCGGTGGCGGAGCTGCAAACATGAAGAGCGGAGACAACGACAAGGACCCGAGTGACGATCGATACCCGGGTCTATTCTACTTCGTGTCGACGCAAGTACCGGCTGGTCCAGAGAAGGATGAAGGCTTTGAGGAGCCAGCACCTGTGGGGAAGGTGACCCTACACCCCCTGGACTATTGGGTGATTGATAGTGGCGCTACCTATAGCATGACACCTCGCCCGGACTTGCTCACCGAACTCGAGCCGTCACAGGTGAAGCATGTCACATCGGCTTTGGGGCAGCGAGCAGAGGTGAAAGGCATGGGGAAGGCCATGTTCAAGGGTGCTGATGGGAAGATGGTGGGCCTCAAGAACGTGCTTTGGGTGCCCAGCCTTGCTGCAAACCTGATTTGCGTACGGCGGTTGGCAAAGGCCGGCATGGACACGAACTCGAAGGGAGCCAAGACTTACACCGCGAGGCTTGGTGAGCGGATTCTATGGGACCTTCATGAGGACAGGGATGTCTACAACGAGATGTGGCAGATCCCAGTGGTCCCCATGCCTAAGGAGAGGCAAGTGGCAGCAAGCGTCAGCACCAAGGCTGAAGCGGTTAGTAGTGGTGATGGTGCGAACGGTCGCGCAAAGGAGAA
Organism: Closterium sp. NIES-65; assembly: GCA_948144175.1. Taxonomy (NCBI): domain Eukaryota; kingdom Viridiplantae; phylum Streptophyta; class Zygnematophyceae; order Desmidiales; family Closteriaceae; genus Closterium; species Closterium sp. NIES-65. The sequence continues at coordinate 989,829 of CANXME010000032.1, read as the reverse complement.
CAAGTCCAAGAAAAGCAATCTTGGAGGGACCAGCAAGCTCGGTGATCATAACAAGTGTGGTGCAGCAGCCAAGGAGCAGCACAAGGGTGAGGAGAACCCCGAGGCAGCAGCGGAGGAGGAGTACGGAGAGAGCATGTGGGGCGCTATTGCGAGCGCGGCATTCTCCAATCCGACTTCGGCTACGGGGGAGTGTGATTGGCTTACCTTGCATCAGCGAATGGGGCATGTGGCCCTGCCTATCTTGCAGCAGCTAGTGAATAATGAGATGGTTGCTGGCATACGTGTGAAGGGGGAGCCCGATGAGGTGCTTGGCTGCCCGACGTGCATTCTCACCCGGTTTCCATTCCCTAGTTCGGAGGCAACGGCAAAGGCACCACTTGATGAGGTGGTGATGGACGTGGTGGGCCCCCTGAAGCTTGGAGCTGCTGGAGCTGAGTTTTTTCTCAACATTGTTGACGTCTACACCCGCGTGACTTGGGTGTATGTGCTGGCCAAGAAGAGCGACGTGGCTGAAACGTTGAAGACGGATTGGTTCCCGATGGTGGAGCGGCAACAAGACCGTCTAGTCAAGTCAATCCGCACCGATCGAGGGGGAGAGTTCCTGAGCAAGGAGTTTGGGTTGTGGCTGAAGAAGAATGGTATTCGGCACTCCCTCACCATGCCATACTCCCCTGCAATGAACGGCATCGCTGGGCGAGCGAACCGCACAATCACGGAGGCGGCACGCGGGTTGCTCATTGAAGCCGGGCTACCCGACTATTTCTGGCCTGATGCGGTGCGGAGCGCGTGTGTGGCCAATAACAGAGTCTTGACTCATGTGGGAGCAGACAAATGGGTGCCCTATGTGGAGTGGCTAGGAAGGAAGCCAAAGGTGGATATGCTTCGGGTGTTCGGGTGCATGTGCATGGCGCTCGTGCCTAAGCATCTTCGGCACAACAAGCTTGGTGCCAAGGCGGTGTGGGCCGTGCACTTGGGCATGGCTCAAAACAGCAAGGGATGGCTTCTTTGGGACCCATTCACCAAGAAGTTCTTGGTGAGCAGGGACTGCAAGTTCATGGAGAACTTCATGTACAAGGATTGGAAGTCGGAGAATGAGGCGAAGATAGGCGTGCGGTTTGGGGAGGTGAAGAGTTCCGGTTTGGAGCATGTGGAGCTGCCTTTGGAGGTGAGCAGCGGCAGCACAACTACAAGGAAATCCTCTCTTGTGAATGGGGGAGAGGAGGCCAATGATGCAGAGGAAGAAGAGGAGGAGGTGCAGCAAGTGAGCGAGCGTGCACCGTCACTCCCTTCCCGTACTACGAGTGCTCCACGGATTCGAGCCACACCGCAGCAATGCCAAGGCCTTCAAGTCCCTGCAGCTGAGGAGGAAGGGGGAAGAGGAGAGTTCAACCCCCTAATAGGCTGACCTATGATGCGCTGGGAAATCAGGGCAAGACAGCCCTGGTCGGAGCGGCAATGATGGTCGGAGACGACGAGGAGAGTGACTACGAGGAGTGTGCCTTCGCGTTCTTCTCTCCGGTGGAGATGCCAGGAGAACCAGCAACTCTCAAGGAGGCTTTGGAGAGTAGTGATGATGAGGAGTGGAAGAAGGCCATGGAGAGTGAGCTGAAGAGCATCGAGGAGAACAACACGTTTGAATTGGTGGAGCTACCGGAGGGGCGTAAGGCGATAACGTCCAAGTGGCTCTTCAAAATCAAGTCGGATGCCGACGGCAAGATCGAGCGCTACAAGTCTACGCTTGTAGCCAAGGGGTACCAGCAGAAGGAGAAGGTGGACTTCAAGGAGCTGTTTGCCCCTATGGTGAAGCCGACGACGCTGCGAACCTTATTCGCGGGAGCCGCCATCAAAGGATGGGTAGTAAAACAAATGGACATCGTAACGGCATTCCTTAACGGCATCCTTGAGGAGGAGATTTTTATGGCACAGCCAGAGGGGTTTGATGATGGTAGTGGCAGAGTGTGGAAGCTGAAGAAGGCCCTCTATGGGCTGAAGCAGGCCCCTAGGCAATGGTACATGAAGCTGCGCGAAGTGTTGGAGGGGATCGGCTTCACTCCCTCAACGGCCGATCACTCCTTGTTCATGCTTGGCGAGGGGGAGCAGAGCAGCTTCATGGTGGTGTACGTGGACGACATCCTGATCTTCTCACCCTCTCCTGACCTTGTGAAGGAGGTGATGCTGAAGCTGCAAGACAAGTTCAAGTGCAAGTCCCTTGGTGACGTGAACTTCTACCTTGGGCTCCACATCGAACGAGACGTGGAGAAGCGGAGCATGCGAGTGCACCAACGGAAGTACCTGGAGGCGTTCGCTGCTAACTTCGGCCAGAGTGAAGGTCATGTGGCTACTCCCTTTCCCTCTGGGTTCAAGTGTGTGAAGGGGCCAGAGGAGGAGTGCGTTGGAGAAGAGGAGAGGCGCCGTTTTCACTAGTTGGTGGGCAGCCTCATGTATGCGGCGGTAAACACCCGACCGGACGTCGCGTTTGCTACCGGGCAGCTGGCTAGGGTTGTGCAATGCCCTACTAAGGAGCAGGTAGCAGCTGGAATGAGGGTGGCCAAGTATCTTGGCCAAACACCGACCGTTGGGCTGCAATACTCGGCGGCGGCACAAAGGCGCCAAAAGGGCGCGGATGGTGTTGAACCCGGGCGTTTGTTCCTCACCGCCTACTCGGATGCTTCATATGCATCAGAACCAGAGGACATGACAAGTGTGGGAGGCTTCATCTGCTGTGTTGGTGGAGGCCCTACTTCTTGGGAAAGGAAGAAGCAGGTTGACCAAGCATTGAGCTCGGTGGAGTCCGAGTACATGGCACTCTTCCGTGCCGTACGGGAGATTGTGTGGCAGCGGCGTTTGTTGGCTGAATTGGGGGAGGAGCAGCAAGGACCTACCCCACTGTACTGTGACAGCCAGGGTGCCATTGCTCTTGCTAAGAACCCTGTGTTGCATGGACTCACGAAGCACATGAGGGTGAAGTGGCATTGGACGAGGAGCATGGTGACCGCGGGTGAAGTTGAGTTGCGGTACGTGAAGACCACGGGGCAGCCGGCTGACATGATGACTAAGAGGCTGGTGGAGCAGCAGCATTGGAAGTGTTGCAAGCTGGCTGGGATGGCTCTGAACTGAGAGAGCAACATATCCTAAGGCCAACAATCCGAGGGGGAGTTTGTTGGTGCAACCCTACGGTTTGCACTCGGCTTGTTGTCCGTGTGCGTGCATGTGTGTGTGTATGGAATGGTATGAGGGCATGGGATAATATATATTTCATGCTTATAATTGTGTCTGAATGTTGAGTCATGATGTCGAGTGTGTGTGTCGAGTCAATAGCGAGTTATCGCTAGACGCGTGTTACGCGGTCGTTTGTGTCTCGCGCGTGGTTTCTATTTTGTCGTGCGCGGTTTCTATTTTGTCCTGTGTCGAACGTTCGGTGTGTCGCAGGTGTGTGCAGCAGACCCATCAAGAACTCAAGGATGAGTTTGAGATGAAGAGCCCGAGCCTTGGTGTCAAGCCTCAAGTGATTTCGAAGCTCGCCGAAAGGGTACACCTCAAGATATTGAAGATAGTTACATTACTTTGTGTAGTGTAACATTTCACTTGGTGTAGACCCTAGTGAAGGGTAGTTTCGAGACCCTTCGTGGTTGGGGACAGTGTGGCACTGTTCCACATCACTGTACCTCGGCTCTTGGGGTTTGTAGGAGCTGGGAGTCATTCCCAACTCGTAACTCTTCATATCTCTTCCTATTTTGTGTTCTAAGACAATAGTGGCTGCCATAGTACCGTTCGTTCAAACCGGCACTGTGTCGTCAATACTTGGTGAAATCGTGCGATCTAAATGGCCCATTGTAGGCGACAATAAGACGCTCCAGATCCAAGTTGAATCAATTCATTTGAAGCTGTGACTTGAACGCTATGAACGTTTGAATCCGCTATGCAGAAATCCGGCTGTGCACTCTATCTTTCGTTTTAGGCACATTGGAGCCTACTGTGACTATAACACAGGGAACATCAAGAAGCCGCCCCCTGCGGTGGTGCTCAGGTGGATCTCACGGGCCTGGAAGATCGTGCCACCAGAGCTGATCAAGAAGGCGTTCCTCACCTGTGGCATCAGCAACGCGCTTGATGGCAGTGAGGACAACCTTGCCATGGCGCACAGGCGGTGCCAGCTAGCCCACGAGGTCGACGTCGATGACGAGATCGTCGCCAATGGCTTCTTTGGCAACAACTGCAAGGAGCCAGAGTCTGACAACGAGTAGATTTCTAGTTAGGGGTGTAATTCTTAATGTGTAATAAGATTAGTGGTAGAGAGGCATGTGTAGAAATCATGTTAGTATAGGTAAAAAATGTTTAGACTAAAAAATCGTGGAAAGACTACCCCCTGGGGGGAAGGGATGCACTTATAAAAAGTACATGCATTCTAGGGGGTGCGCTTATAATTGAGTACCGGCCATAAACGCATGGCTCCAGATAGAAGCGCCGGCGCCTTTAATTAGGCGGCGCTACTATCCGGGGCAATACGGTAGCTGCATCTTTTCATCTTCCTTGTACTCTCATAAAACCTTGTCTCTTCTTGCTTTAATTAATCAATCTTGCCCTCACACAGTAGCGCAAGGTTTAACACTTGTCATTAAAACGCTTCTGCAACTATAACACTTCTACTCAGAGTTTAGCCTTAAAACGCTTCTGCAACTATAACACTTCTACTCAGAGTTTAGCCTTGAAAAGATCCTAAGGGCTTTTTCTAAGCCCAACATGGTATGAGAGCTGTCAAGGCAAATTCAACTACATTCAAGTCCCCTACAACATCAGAAAGCATGGCAACGCAAAAGGAGAGAAGCTCCTCCAACGGCTCTCCTGGCACTACTCCTACTCCACCTCCAGCCTCTGGCCTACAGACAGAGGGAGGAACAGCAACAAGACCAGCAGCTGAGTCTACTGAGACTCACGCGAACCAATCGACAGGCTTCGACCCAAGCATGATGGAGAAGTTTTTCTCCTTCATGTCCTTCTACGAATAGAATCAGCAAGCGGCACCTACGCAGTCAAACATCAGCAACAACAACAACGATGTTACACCCATGACTTTCGATAGTTCATCCTATGCACGCGGAAACCAGCAGCAACCCACCTTCGCTCCGTATGAGCCTCAACGTGGCTCGATCAGCTTCATGCCGCACCAACAGCCTCAACCTGGACAGGAGAAGACATTGGATGTACTTCAGGCTCAATCGCAATTTGCGCACGTCTTGAAACTACAGACATCAAGCCTTTTGACGGCAAAGATTTCTATACCTGGTCATTCGAGTTTGAACTGATGATGAAAGGCGCGCAGATTCTTGGATTCTTTGACGGATCCTTGCCATACCCAACACACGGGACGCATTACGACAAGCAACATTATACTTATCAGTCGATGATGGCATACACGATCTTGCTGAGGAACATAACTCCAAACCAGCAGCAGAACATCCGGTCTTATCGGGGATACGGCAACTCTGCCGTGCTCGCGTACAACCATTTGAATAACCTGTATCAAACAACAGACAGCGCCAATCAGAGTCGGTTAATGGAACAGCTGACAACAATGGAAATGAAACCCGATGAAAAAGGGATGGCGTATATCAGCCGTTGTCGCGAATTGCGCGACAAACTCCTTCGATGCGGAGGATCGATATCTGAAGAAGCCTTCTTTACAGTCGTCATCTCCGGACTTGGTCCTCATTGGCGCTCCACTCGAGACATACTCCGAGCTCACGGGAAGATCGCCGAAGTGGCACTCTGCGCTGAAATACATGCCGAACAACAAGACAAGGACCTGGATGAGGAGCGGCACAAGAGGAAAACGTCAGTACCTGAATTTACATTCCACACCCAGCGGCGCTTCAACAACTCCAACCGACAGAATATACAACAACAGCAACAGCACGTACCGCTGTTCTGTCATCTCTGCAAGACGTTTGGACACCCTCGTACACACTGCCCAAATCGACAGCACTCAACACCACCGCAAGGACAACTTCGGCCTTTAAGCAGCAAAGTCGCCTCAACACAAGCGCATCCCACTCCTCAAGTTCAAACTTCAACAACGTCGACAATGCAACCTGCACAAAGAACAAGAAACATCGTCAGCTGCATGGCGAGATTGACAGAATCCTGCATCACTGAATCACCACCGTACTACTCACTGGGAGAACAACTCGATGAAAGCACCCATCGCCTCGAGTCACTGGAGCCGAACCCGACATACGCTGCCATCGCTCAGAGCAAACCGTCCGGGAAAGACACCTGGTTCTTAGACAGCTGCTGCGGACAGGACATGTGCTCCTTGGGTCGCTTCATCCAACGGGAACACCAGCTTCAACGCGAAGTAGTCATCACCGTCGTCAACAATCAGAATCTGCACACACGACGGCAAGGCATCGTTCAACTTCAGTCAAGAGAAACCAACGTCATACTACAAATGTCAAAGGTTCTGATCTCGGAGGGACTCGGCTACAACTTGCTCAGCATCAGCCACTTGATGGCGAAGGGCATCCACCTCGAAGCAGACAACACCACACAGGAGTTTAAGTTGTACCACGGGAAATGATGTCTCTACATTGGTAAGGCAATGCCGAAGAATAATGTCTTCGTTCTCGACTTTGTTCCAGATCAAGGCACCGCCGACAGCGACGGGATCGTCACCTTCGCTCCTTGGACACATCCGCTGGATCTCGACCTCGACTTCAGCCCCGGCGGCTTCTGATACTCGAACACCGTACCTGAGGTAGAACAAACACGAGCATTAGAGACAATCCAACAAGCCGAGACAATATCGGCAGCAATAGAGACAACATCGACAGCAGCAGTGACAACATCGGCAGTAGCAGAGACAACATCATCAGCAGCAGAGACAACATTGGCAGCAGCAGAGACAACACCAATCACGACACCAATCGCGGGCCAACCAACTATGGGGGTTGGTGCTGCTGAGCTGGAGGTCCACCAACGCCGACCACCACCACTGTGCTCCAACCACCACTGTGCTCGAGCAACTATGCCTAGTTAGGATAGCATCCCAAGACCGGTTCACATGCAGGTTTATAATAGAGCAAGAGGTACAATGATCACAACCTCCAGCTGCGCCGACCAGCTCCAACCACCACTGTGCCTGGTCACCACTGTGCCGACCTCCAGCTGCTGCGCAGGAGCACAGTGGTGGTTGCGTGCTGGGGGTTGGTCGTGGACAGAATCAGCTTCGCTACGGGTTCTGGTGCTGAGAGCAGAGGTTTGAGCACTGGTCCCCACCCCCTTTCGTGGCTCCGTGGTCCCCCACGATTTCGTGGCTCCGCGGTCCCCCACGATTTCGTGGGTCTCCTTCGCGGTGTTCTTCGCGGCTTCCTTCGCGGCGTCCAAAGTTGGCTGCACATCCGCGGCCCGCTTCTCCGCGACTGGCTGGGCATCACGTCGGCCACCGGCGATGCTCTTGGCCGGCGCCACAGGCGACGCCCCACGACTCCCCTCATCGCTGGAGGCCGACACCGAAGGCAAGCCACGCAGATTGACAGGAAGGGGAGGGGAAGAATGGTCAGGAGATGGCAAGGTAGGGGCGACCGCGAAATCCTCATCAGCCTGCTCTCCGACCGCGGCGAGCAGAGGAAGCGTTGCCGTCGAAGTGTCCGTCGGCGGGTTGGCCCGCGTCCGCCCCGAAGCGGGCCCGAATTCCGACTTCCACACCTCCAGCGACAGAGTTTCGTAGAACACCACGTCCGACGTGGTGACCACCCGGTTGTCAGCGATATCAAGGAGCTCCCAGCCCTTGCTCTCCTCCGACACGCCGAGGTGAAGGCCCCACCGGGCCTTCGGCTGCAGTTTCCCACCGCGCTGCTGCTCAGGGACGAGGAATTGCGCCATGCAGCCCCACACCCGCGCCAGTGACAGGTCGGGCTTCTGCCCGGTGAGAAGCTGGTACGGCGTCGTCCCCGCGGGCAGCGACGACCGCTCCAGGCAGTTGCGAACCCGGACGGCCTGCCGCAGAGCGAGATGCCACCAGTGGTGCTGCACGCCCATGTGCAGCAGCATTGTCCGCACCGACTCCACCACCGTCCTCATCTCACGCTCCGCCATGCCATTCTGCTGCGGGGTGTAAGGGCATGTCAAGTCGTGGACGATGCCCTTGCTGTCCACGAAGGCGGTGAAGTCCTTTCCGAGGAACTCCCCTCCGCGATCAGAGCGCAGTTGCAGCACCGAATGCTTTGCCTGCCGCTCCACCAGCACCAACCACTTCTGGAACTCCAGCAGCACATCCGACTTCTTGGCGACCGGCCGCACCCACACGTAGCGAGTCTTGCGGTCCTTCAGCAGCAGGAAGTACAGGCTTCCATCCTTGGCAGCCACGCGAAATGGCCCGCACAAGTCAATGTGCATGACGGCCAGGACATCGTCTGCTTCGGAGCCGTGGTCGGGGAAGGTGTGCCGCGCCAGCTTCCCGCCGACGCACGAAACACACGGTGAGTCGGCGCCGGATACCGACTTGAGGTCCAGCCCAGTGGCGACCTCGTGCTTTGCCGAGCTCCGAATCGTGTCCATGCCAACGTACGCAAGCCTCGCGTGCAGCCTGTTCGGGGTTGCCTTCATTGCAGAGACAATCGTCCGCAGAGCCACCTCCTCTTTCGCGGGCCTCGTCGCCTTTTCCGCGCATGGGCGTAGGTCAGTGCAGAGGACCCAGCCGGTGTACGTCGCTCGACCGAGCACGTCCCCCGCCGTGGAGACAAGCAGCATCCGATCTCCGTCATCTTTCAGCGTCACCCCGCTCTCCTTCAGCTGGCCAGCCGAAAGCAGGTTCGCCTGCACGCCCGGGACGTAGAGAACGTCGGGGATGAGCACTCGCTTCCCGGCCTCCCCTTGCAGCGCAACCGTGCCACGGCCGCGAACGTCCTGCAGCGCCCCATTGAAGCCACGCACGTGCTTCACGTCGCCGCTCGGCCCCAATTCAACGAAGGCTTCCTTCATCCCCATCAAGTGGTGCGAACAGCCGCTGTCGAGCAGGACCACCGCGGGGTTCGCCTGCACAGCTGCCGCCACCGCCTCGAAATCCTCACCAGCTTCCGGCACCAGCGAGACAGTCGGCTCTACGATACCGACCAGCAAGCACGACGCCTCCTTACCGTTGCGCCCTTTGCCACCCGCGGAAGAGTCGGCGTCCTTCGCCGAGGTCGATTTCGTCGACTGCTTTGCTTTTCGCGGCTGGTTTTCTCGACGCGAACGACGGCTGCCAGAGCTTCCGTGGCCTCCCTTCGCGTCATCGTCGTCGGAATCGCTGCGGTCGGGGCACTCGAAGGAGAGGTGATCGGGATCGCCGCACAGCCAGCATTCCCGACGTCGCCCTCCTCCTCCACGACCGCTATCCTTGGACGACTTCTGCTTGTCAGCGTCCTTCGCCGGCTTCCCGCCACCGCGGTGACTGCCACCAGACTGCCCGCGCTGCCCCGGGCGACCACCTTGTTTCACGGGGTCCGCGAAATTTACTTGCGCAAGGAGCTCCTGGGACCGCTCAGCCTCCTGCATTGCCTCGTCCTGCAGGATGTACGAGGTCAGTGTGTCCTCGTTGAGCGTCGCCCGCGTGCTCGGCGCCATCGACAGCCGCTTCAGCAGATTGTAGCTGCTTGGGAGTCCTTGCATGACGTGCATGATGTACGAAGCCGTCGAGTATTTCGCGCCAGCCATCCGAATGGTGGCGAGAATTCGCCGAGCTCGATTGCAGTAGTCAGTCGCGGTCTCCTCATCGCCCATACGTAGGTGCGTCAAATGCCTCTCAAGCTGGGAGATGTACAAGTCGTCGGTGACCTGGTAAGTTGACTCTATGAAATGCCACGCCCGGTGGCCAGCGTCGAGGTACTCCTTGCACGGCTTCAAGGCGATCTGTACGCCCGGCGAGCAGCACCGCGAAATGACCGTAAAGGTCAGCAGCTGCACGGCGCGAAATTCCGCTCGCAGGTCGGGGTAGTGCTCCTCCGGCGTTGCCACGGTTCCGCGGGCGAAGCCAATCAGCCCGGCCATCTCCAGTTGGGGCTCAATGGCTTCCTTCCACGTGAGGATGTCGGGACGACCGACCAGCAGAGGGGTGACCGAGATCCTGTCCGGCGGATACTTGAAGTAGCCGTAGCTCGGCGCAATTCCTCCCGTGGTCACGTGTGTCGCCGACATCGGCGCCAATTCACTTCGTCTGCCTCCGACATAATTTCGCGGGGCCCCGACTTGGTCACCACCCGCGTTAATGTCCGCGTTAACGCCACTCGTGTTGTTCACCGGTCGAGGAGACGCAGGCCGAGAGGGACGGTGCTCCGTCGCCCACAGGGAGCGGATGCCAGCCTCCACGACCGTCCAGGGGAGGTCGCCATACTCGTTGGCCTCGTGCTTTCTCCTTGCGTTCTCCAACCGTGCCTCCAGGGTGTCCACCACCCCTCCGTCACCTACGGCTCCTACCATAGTGACTACCGCACAGCTGCCGGCCTACGAACGCAATAGGTAAGTGCAAAAGTCGGCTAGACTGAAGACTACGTCGCAGTGCCGTCCACGCTCACCGCACCATGCGGAGATAACTAATGCAACGGGAGATATACTGCAGGCTAGGCACGGATGCTCGTTTGATCTCTGCGTTCGTTCATTCCTTAGTCGTTTCCAAGTGCTAACACTGCTTGCTCTGGTTCACGGGGAAAATCGGCAAGAGTTTCACTAGGAAATTCGGCATAACAAAAGTTCAGAATGATTGCATCAACATTGGCAAAAATGACTACATCAGACCTAGCAAGGCTGCTGGTCCTCTGCCAGCGCAGCACGGTCGACCGCGTGCCAGCACAACTCTGTCGACCGCGCTCCAGCAGAGCAGAGTCGCGGCTTGCCAACGTTGCAAGTCCGTGGTGCGCCAACGCTGCAGTATGTCGGCTGCACAGCGTCGCATCCGCGGGACAGCGGTGCACTTGCTTCGCAGGTGCGCGCAGCTGGTTGGCGCCCAACTCCCCGTCACATGTCCAGCGCAGACACTCCGCCCGTGACGGCGCCCACCAGCCACGTCGACCTCGGGATACCACCCCCGAGATCGCCTTCGCAGACAATATCCCCGGCGACTTTCGCGCACGTCGCTCGGGTATCCTGGTTGACCGGGTATTTCGTGGTCCCCCACGATTTCGTGGCTCCGCGGTCACCCACGATTTCGTGGCCCCCCACGATTTCGTGGCCCCCCCACAATTTCGTGGCTCGGCGGTCACCCACGATTTCGTGGCTCCCACGATTTCGTGGCGCCCACGGACCACTGCAATTTCGTGGCGCCCACGGACAACTGCAATTTCGTGGCGCCCACGGACAGCTGCAATTTCGTGGCCCCCACGGACCACTGCAATTTCGTGGCCCCCACGGACCACTGCAATTTCGTGGCCCCCACGGACCACTGCAATTTCGTGGCCCCCACGGACCACTGCAATTTCGTGGCCCCCACGGACCACTGCAATTTCGTGGCTCCCACGGGCCACTGCAATTTCGTGGCCCCCACGAACGGCTCCGCCCAAGCGAGGACGGGGCCAAACACAACTACCGTTGACAGGGAAGGGGAACACCCCTCAAAGATGGGGTTGCGCGGGTCACCACGAGAGTCCCCTACAGCTAGAATGCTCTTCTCTGCTGCTAGGAGGGACTTCTCGAGGAGGTCAACAGTGAGAGTGGTGGGGCAGACTGAGAGAAAGTGGTCCCTGACTACACGAAGGGAGTCAGGGAGGCGGGTGACTATGTAGTAGAGGGTGATGTACATGGAGGGGGGGTTCTTGGCGCAGAACTCAGCAGGAAGCGCAGCGCGGTAGCGAGTGTCACTAGTGCGGAGGTGTGTAATGAGGTCAGCGACTGTGGCAAAGGCAGCAAGGTCAGGGAAGAGGTACGGTAGCATGAGGCGGCTCAGTGCAGCAGTGGCAGGGGAGGAGTAGCGTGCAACTACAGCGTCGTACAAGGTCTGAGCACTCTTGTACTGGCTAAAGTGCGCACGCTCAGAGGTAGGCAGGTGGCGACGCACAGCAAGTCGTGCAGCAGCATCGCGTGTGGCCCACTGTGAGCAAAGAGTGGCGTTAGCATCAGCAGCGGGGGCGGGAGAGGCACCAGAATTGAGGTCAAAGGGGGAGAGGCCGTCGGCCCTATCGCACTGTATGAAAAGCTGCAGGTCGTCTACCCAGAAGTCAAAGTCAATGGCCCGACCCACAGCGTCAAAAGTGAGGACACTGGGGGTAGCCATGACAGCAGTAGACTAGCAGCGCATGAAGTGGGGTGAGGGCAGTGCTGAGAGAAAGGCGCTGCTCTTACCGGACAGGGCGGCTCGAGCGGCTCGGCTGCTGGGCGGCTCGGCGGCTGAGCGGCTCGGCTGCTTGGCGGCTCGGCTGGTGGGCGGCTCGGCTGCTGGGCGGCTCGGCGGCTCGGCGTCTCGGTTGCTAGGCGGCTCGGCTGCCGGGTGGCTCGGCGGCTCGGCGGCGCGGCTGCTGGGCGGCTCGGCTGCTGGGCGGCTCGGCAGCTCGGCGGCTCGGCGGTGCGGCGGCTCGGCGGCTCAGCTGCTCGGCGGCTCGGCTGCTGGCGGCGCGGCGCCTGGCGGCTCAGCTGCTGGGCGGCGCGGCTGCTGGGCGGCGCGGCTGCTGGGCGGCTCCGCTGCTGGGCGGCGTGGTGGGGCCGCAGGGAAGAGCGGGGGCGGGGCCGTCAGGTAATGGCGGGGCCGCCAAGTAGGTAGCGGGGGCCGCGCAGGTAGTAGCGGGGGGCCGCCAAGGTAGGTGGCGGGGGCCGCCAAGGTAGGTGGCGGGGGCCGCCAAGGTAGGTGGCGGGGGCCGCCAAGGTAGGTAGCGGGGAGCCGCCAAGGTAGGTGGCGGGGGCCGCCAAGGTAGGTGGCGGGGGGCCGCCAAGGTAGGTGGCGGGGGCCGCGTGGGTAGGTGGCGGGGCCGTCCAGGAAGGAGGCGGGTGGCCGCGTAGGTAGTGGCGGGGCCGTCCAGGTAAGTGGCAGGGGGGCCGCGAGAGTGGAGCGACGGGGCCGCGAGGGCAGCGCGACGAGGCCGCGAGGGCGGCGCGACGCGGGTGGCTTGACGGGGTCGTGAGCGCGGCACGACAGGGCCGCTAGGGCGGCGCGACGGGGCCACGAAGGGCTAAGAGAGGGGAGTGCGACTCGGGCTAGGGCTGAGTGCGCTACGGTCAGAAAAAAAAAAAATCGATGTTGGTGGGCCCTAGGAACAGTTCCCACGAGGGAACCTGCTCGATACCATCTCAAAGTCAGTAGCGTGAATGAGATGAACTATGAAACAAAGCAGTACAAGCACCAACCCTAATTGGGTTGTACCCCATATGGGCTACCCCACTGTAGCCTACAAAACATGCATCAGCTACAATAATCTGACACCTGGCGACAGGTTAAGGTTAAGGTTATATATTGATCGTAATCAATTTACAGAGAGTATCGATAGAGCAATCTAGAAACATGGCCGATGTGGCGAGCATTCACAGCGGAGCACGTGGATCACACGTTATTCCTTGTCCTCGCGGACAACCGCCAGTTGCCTGGGGAGACGCTCTATGCAATGGGTGACTATGGTGGTCGGAACGGATTTCCCAAGAGCCAGGAGAACCTTAGGTCAGGGTGGATAGAGGGTATGGCAGTCCTGTCGAAAAGAAGGAGTCGGAGTCTCTGCGCTCGCTTGATGCTGGATGCTATACGATGGCGTTTCTTTGCCGGTTGCCGTTTGCCTCTCCACATAAAGATCTTGAAAGCGATTAGGAACTGGGCTAAGATGAGCTGCAATGTCTCGAAGCTCGAGGAGGAGGAGTTGCGGTACCTGTGGTCGCAACGATTGTTCCACAGTGTCTTGACTGCTGCTCCAACTAGTAAGCTCCAAGGTGGGGAGTTTCCGTCCCGTGACTGTATAGGGAAAAAGATGTGTTCAGCGGGTGCGGTTTGTCCGAGGTGGCGGTCGGCGACAGTGGGCAGAGCAGAGATAACGTTTCCGGCAGAGGCACATTCGAAGAAGATATGCGGAAGTGTTTCTACCACAGCAGCAGGGCATCGGGGGCAAACTCCTCGGACGTCGAAGTATTGGAAGCGTGATCCAGAGGGGAGACTGAGTGTGTAGAGTCTGAAAAGGATATCCCTTTGGCGGCTTGGCTGGTCTTTGAGGAAGGGGTCCTTGAGGCCAGGGAGAGGAGGAGGAGGAAGGGTGAGGTCTCGGGTCCAGCGACTGTGGTGAGTAAGTGGCTGTGAGGAGTAGAGGAGGCGGCGGATGTCGGCGAGGCTGGGGGTACCGTCCTATAGAAGTTCTACCCTAGCTCCTAAACCTGTCCCTGTATGGAGTGGCCCTGCGAGCCACCATTCCCTGACGTACACCTCGATGAGGTCATGTAAACGGAACAGCCCGGTGTTGAGTGGGGTGCGGCCGATGCGATGGTCGGGCGAGACTGGGTGGACGGTAGCCGAAACGGTAGAGGGGGGGATGAAGTCGACGACATGGACAGCGCGGTGAGATATGGGGTAGTGATAATCCGAGATCATGAACCAGTCTCCCGGGGAGGCAGAGGTGGGGTGAGGGGTTCGGAGTCCAGCCCACCAGGGGGGCTTGATAGCCTCGATGAGGTCCGGGAGGAGGCGAGTTGCGTCGTCATGGAATTCCTCCGGAAGTTGGGAGCAGAACTCCTGAGCCGAGATGGGGCAAACGTCGAAGTTGGTGATTTGGACAATGTGTCCAATGCGGAGTTAACATGCAAGCAGAAAGCGCTCGTGTTGGCGAGTGCCGAAGGGTCGCTCGTTGGGCTTGAGGAGCAGCCGGTTGAAGGCGAGGGGTTTGGTAAGGATGCATTGCATGCGTGGGGGTGGGCCATGGAAAACTAGGGGAAGGGCGAGGAGGGATTTAAGTTCATCCAGTGCTCGTGGGGGGATGAAGGAGGGAAGATAGTCTCATTCGAGGATGGCCTTATGGGAGAAAAGCCCATGTAGCCCATATGGGAACGGGGTCAGGGTCCGGGTGACTTCCTCGGCTGGGGTGGGTCCAAATCTGCGCAAAGCGCGTTGGATAGCAAGAGCATTAATTTGGGTGGATGGTGCGATCGCCCCAACCCCACCGTCTTGGGGTGAGTTATATAGGAGGCCGTTGGGGAGGAAGCGTTGTGCGAGGCCGTCATGTTTATGTTTTGAGGACGAGAGGAAGTTTCCCACTGAAATATCAAGTTGTTTAATGGTGATCGGTGGTGCCGGTTGGAAGCGGCCGGGAAAGGAGATGACAGAATTCAGAAAGATCGATGACAGAGATTTGCGACACGTGACAGTGGCGTGCAAGGCCGCAAGGAATTTGGCGGTGCATTGTATGCGGGCGAGAGCCTTGGTCCAGGTGGTGGATCCGGGTTGTAGTCATTCGACATATATTCCAAGAATGCGTTCTGCGTCGCCGGGGCCTCGCACGGGGATAGGGACGGCGTGTATGAGGTCGGTGGGGTTGATATTGAAGGGAATGATGGAACATTTGTTCCAGTTGGGTACCTCCCCAGATACGGACCCAAAGACGCCGAGGAGTATCACTGCAAGGCCGAGCTCTGTGTCCGAGGTGAGGAAGAGAGTGACATCGTCCGCGTAACACGCCATGAGTCGGCGCTGGACAGGAGATAGAGCGAAACCGGGGAGGAAGAGGGACATGTATCGGTGGAAGATCTCTATGACACACACGAAGAGCAGAGGTGCCAGAGGACAACCCTGTCGAACGCCCGTGCGGACTGGGAAGGTGGGGCCGAGCATGTTATTGATGGAGATACGTGTGGTGGTGTCGGAGTGCATTAGTCGTACCCAGTGTATGAAGGGAGCTGGAATTCCCAGGACCGCTAAGGCTTGCAGGAGAAAGGGGCGATCGACTAGGTCGCAGGCCTTTCGGAAGTTGATCGTGAGAGCGAGGAGAGGGCTAGATGAGAATGCTGCCCAATCCATGATATCCAGGGTGTCGTTGATTGTATCCCCGATTTTCCTGTGTTTGATAAAGGCGGTTTGGGATGGGTGGATGAGCTGGGGAAGAACAAGCTGGAGGCGGTTGGCAAGGCACAGCGCGAGTAGTTTATAGTCCGCGTTCATGAGGGTGATGGGGCGAAGATTTTCTACGAGCGAGGAGTCGCCCCGTTTGGGGATGAGGACAGTGCGTCTGGTCAGCATGGACGGGGGTAGGCGCGAGAGAGGTTGTGGAGGGGAGAGCAAGGAGTGAAAGGCCGGTGCGAATCGTGGGGCGAACTGCCGAAAGAGCTCCCCGGACAGACCGTCTGGGCCGGGGGTTTTTCCTCGGGACAGAGAGAGTAATGCCTTCCCAATTTCGGCTAGAGAGAAGGGGGCGCCGAGTCGTAGGAAAAGGGGGTTCGGGACGGAGGAGGGAGGAATGTGTTGCCAGAAGGCCGTGTTTACAGTGGCAGGGGTGTTTCCGCTGTAAAGTGTCTGGAAGAAGTGTGAGCACATGTTTGTCATGGTGGGTAGATCCGACGTTGTTTGTCCATTCGGTAGCGTCAGGGAGCTGATGATTGAGTCCTTGATTCGCGAGTTAAGGCCAGAGAGAAGGGAGGAAACTCCCATTTCCCTGTGCCCTTCCACTTTCAGCTTGGCCTTGAGCGCGATTTCAGAGGCTTTTGAGGCTTCATACCGGGCCAGGTGGAGTCTTGCTTGTTCGAGGCGGTTAGCCTTGGCCTGGGTCAGGGGTGTGTGAGCAGCGTGTCGTTGAAGTGAGCCAATGGTGTGTTCCAGATGTGCGACTGTGCTGTCGACGTGGCGCCTTTCCTGGTTGGAGAAGCGTTTGAGGTTAAGGGTGAGATCGAGCTTCCATGCGTCCCAGGAGTCTGGGGAGGGTGAGCTTGGGAAGACTGCAAGGCAGGAGTTGATGATTTGAGAGACATGAGGGCGCATCAGTAGATGCTGTCTGAGGCGCCAGGGGCGGGGGACAACCGTGGGGTTGATGAAGCTAAGCGAGCAGAGCGGGGCGTAAAGGTGGTCCGTGATTGCCGTGCGGGTCTGGATGTACGGGCTCGCAGTGAGGCATGAAGTGAAAGCTCGAGAGATGTATATTCTGTCGAGTTGGGAGGAGGTAGGGGGTGTCGGATTGTTGAGACGTTGCCTCCTGAAGAAGGAGAAGACGTTGGTCGGCGTGGGGAAGAGTTCGCGGAAGGTGTCCACCAGGGCGTGGTTTTCCATGAGTTTGGCAAAAGAGGCGCCCTCACGAGCCTCGAAGTCTTTGGGAGGGCGGTTCCTGTCGAAGGGAAGGACGACTGAGTTGAAATCTCCTACTAGCATGGATGCGGAGGCGGCGGTGGGGGCTTCTAGTGCTGGGACGAGAGTGGAGGTCCACCATATTCTGCGTCCGTAGAATTGTGTGGGGGCATAAATGGCGATGAGGCGGATTTGCTCACGCAGATAGTTAAGGTGTACAGTGATTAGTCTGCCGTCTGCGGAGGGGGTTGGGGAGGACAGTGAGATAGCCCTGTTGAATGGAAGGATAGAGACCCCGCCGATGAGCGTGGGCTTCCCTGTTGCGGAGTCGGTAGAGAGAAGTGCTGGAGCGTGAGCGGAGGAGTGGGGTCGGAGTTTTAGGTCGAGATTGGGGATTCTTTGGATGAGCCGGGTGTCGATGAGTATGACCAGGTCAGCAGGTGCAGGGAGTTCCGCCAGCCAGGATTTGAGTTGGTCCGTTTTGCGTGTTTCGTTGATTCCGTTCACGTTGACACAAAGGAAGCGTAGGTGTGTTAACATGGCCATGCAGTGGAGGCCACCGCACAGGAGAGTGTGCTTATCCACGGCCTGGGTCTAAGGGATGTTTGTTGCGGGAGGGGGAAGGGCGAGTGTCGGGTGGAGTAAGGGGTCTGTGCATTATCCCAAGGCACTGTGGGGATGGCTTGGGGGGGGCGGCAGAGAATGCTAAGCTGTGGTCCCGTGGGTAAGGGGGAAGTTGACATTGTAGTACGTTCGCGAACAGTGTGTCGTATCCGGCGCAGTTGTGATGGGCGAGCAGGTCGGTGGGGGCTGGGAGTAACGATTATAAGCGTACTGTGATTGTTGGGTAGGTGTATGTACATCAGGTGCGTGTGTTGGGTTTCGGGTTTTGGTCGGCTTGGTTGTCGAATGCCGCTACTGAGTTCCATGTCAGTTCTCTTACTGGTGTAGCTAGGTTCTTTACAGGAGAGGCTAGTATGTAGTCTTTTGGTTATCCACACAGCGGTACTAGGCAGCGTTGCCAATTTGTATTGGGAGAAGTGTGAGGCAAGACACTGGTAGCAAAGTTTCAAACTAGATTCTTTACAAGGTAGGGAGCTGCAAGGAGCAAACAGGTTGTAGCTAGTTAATGCACAATCACAAGTGAAACCTATCTGGCACGGCAGCATGTAAAACACTGCTGTGCAGTATCGCAGGGTACGCAGACAAGGGGCAGCAGAGGTGACTAGTGTTGCAGGCAAAGGAGGATAGGTCTCCAACGGGAGGAAACTTCTTGGAAGCTGAGGAAGCAAGGCGATCTGCATGGAGCACAGAAAGAGAGTAGGGGCATGGAACAAGGGGAGTGAGGATGCGGAGGGCGTGGGAGGTGGAGCAGCAGGGTCTCAGGAGCACCTGAGGGTCCAGAGTGGAGCCTGAGAGGCATGAGGGGGGGAGGCAGATCCGGGGGAACGGGGGGGCGGTATAGCAGCATGTTGAAAGGTGGGAGATCAAGGATGAGGCGAGCTGTGGGAGTCACCAGGGTGGAACGAGCCCGACCCGGAGAAAAACGGGGGGGGCGGCGTCGTGATGACGAAGGGCATGAAATTGGGGGGAAAGGCGGGTTGGAAGCACCGGGAAGAGGGGGGGGGACGGGTGGTGTGAGCTGAGACCGTGAAGGGTGAAACAAACGCGGCAGGGGTGCAGGAGAGGGAGCCAGGGTGGTCCAAGAGAGGTGGCTGGAGGCCCGGCGGGCTTCCCGAAGCACAAGGCCAAACGCCAGCAGTGGCAAGAGAGGGGGGGTGAGCGCAAAGGCGTTGGCCACAGCGATTCACGGGAGCGGACTGGCAGCCTGATTGGCATTCCGAGTCCGAAGACCACGCACATAGGCATGGGAGTTGAGGAGAGTTGGGGGGCAGCGAAGCGCTACAGAGAGCGACATTGCAGAAAGTCAGGGAAAGCAGGTGACCATGTGGCCTGAAAAGGTAGCGACTTAAGGAGGCTGGAGGGTGAGCGGTGGTACTTACCTGAGGAGGTGAGCGAGAGGGTTTGCACGGACAAGCTTGGGGTTGCCACTGCTGCCAAAAATAGAAGTACGGCGAAGGTGAGACGTCGACGCAGTAGCACAAAGAGCGGGGAGGGCGTTGCCCGGGGGCGGGCGGCAGGCTTTCCGTTCCACAGCAGTGGAGCTGACCCGACTCGCGAAGGGGCAGCTTGGCAGCGAGGCGCGCAGCCAAGCCTTGTTGTGAACGTCGGCATGCTTGGCGGAAAGGTTGGGAGAGGCGTGAAGGGGGTGGGGGGCATAGATATCCGGAGATAGCAAAGGGTTGGGCAAAAACGTGACGACGGGGAAGCCCGAGGGGGCGGAGCAGTGAAGAACAGCGCGTCTTTATGCGGACAAGTTTCTGGCGGAGGCGGAGGGCTATCCGTCGGCGTTAGCGCGAGGACATCAGAGGACTTCCGGCAACCCTGAGCTGCTCCGGGGTGACAGCGAGAGCGAGAGCAGATGAGCGGTAGCGCGGGGGAAAAACTGAGAGCATGCGAGCGAGAGCGAGAGCGTGAGGAGCGAAAGGCGAAGCTAGTCGGGTTGAGGCGTAGGTTATGAGCGTCGTGCCGTAGGGGATGAAAAAAGAGCGGGTTTGGCCTTGGAGTTACTACGACCTGAGCCCTGCATGTCGGCGTAAAGTTAGACAAGGAAATCGAGGTGAGCAGCGGACCGAAGAGGAGGACCAACTTACCTGGCGCCGAATCGATGTCGAGTGACGGGAACCAGCCTGATCGGCGACGGTTGGACAATCGAACGGTGGAATAGTCAGGTAAGCTGGGGCTGCGATTATCCGCGGTAGGTAGAAACCTAGGTGATAGCCTAGGTGGCGACATAGTCGGGGTAGGTGGCGGAGAGGTGAGACCAAGGCAATCAGGGATAAGGGCGTGGAACATCCTTTTGAACAAGGCGATGGTCGCCCAACAGCGACAGTAATCATTGTTGCGATCATCGCCATTGACCTACGAAGTAGACTGACGAAGACTGCCTGAAGAACGCACGTTCCACAGCTTATGCTTGCTGGTCGCCCCACCCGTTGAACCTCGCAGATAAGACAAGAAGTGGCGACGTCAGGAAAAACATGCGAAATGAAACCAGGTGCTGTTGTGAGTGACGTGCTGCGACCCAATTTGCAGCACGGCGTTTGACGAAGCAGGCGCTTTCGTGTATCATCGCGACTCCGTATTTCTGGGCGGCCAAGTGTTTCCAGCTTGGGATATGGGGTTTTGCGTGTTACCTGACGAAAACCATTGACGAGACAAATGTTCGACCAGAGAGTCAACAGGACACTTGTTCACAAGGATGTTCCACGCTCTAAGGAGCTGGTCTCGAAAACTCGGGTGGGTCGGGGGCCGTGTGACAGGAGGAAAGGAGGGGAGGCTCGCCTGACGCGAACCGAAAAGGGTGATGTGCCTGGCGACAGGAGTCGTCTGGGGCGAAAAAACATGCTTTTGTATTAACTTTCATGCGACAAGTATACATTTGTAAGCTAGGTTCAGGGTTTTATAGTGTGCCTCAGACTTTTGGGGCAAGTTTTCAAGTTCCTAAGGATTTTGAACCCCTCCTTTCAAATGTATACCGGAGCTTTAAACGGCCAATTCCAACCTAGTCTCGCAAGTGTGCTCCGATAACAATCCAGTCACGACTGGGTCCGTGACAGTAAAAATCGACAGTAGTTATGACAGCCACATACTCCCATGAGACCGTCGAGAACACACTGGGTGGGAACCGTTACAACTTTTAGGGGTTTTCACGGGAATTGCATTGTGCTACGTAGTTGTATGCGCCAGATGATGTTCATTTTTTTGGTTACGTGACAGTCTAGCTTGACTCGTGCTGACGTTCAGAGGCAAGAAAGTTAACGTGAGGCAATTTTGCATGACCCTCTTTTGCCAACTCATGCGACGGCCACATTCACCCCCCACTTTGCTGCCATACCACGCGTTTCGTGCACTGTTGCTTGGGGCCACGTCGGATGGGTCCGAATGGGGCCCCATCTCAGGAACGCCATCTCACAGGGCCGAAAATGACCTCCCGCGAAGGCTCTGTGCACCCTTCGCTGACCTTCGTCCGTTACTTCCGTCAGCAACAATAGCCTCGACGATGACGACCACCAGGCGACGGCTGTGGACTCAAACGACACAGCAGAACGAATCGCTGATTGGCAGTAAGAGTGGCCTGCGATTCGCCCAGCCACGGCGACTGTCTTGGCATTGGCGGACGGAGGGACTGGAAGGCGCGAGCGTGAGCCAGAAGCAACCAGAAGGATCGCGTCGCGACTTGAGTGAGTCGAGGCGGCTTGTTCTGAAACAACCGAGGATTCTCGCCGTCACACTCATGCCAATCTTTGATGCTCCACCCATCGTTAGTCGTTCTACAAATATGCAGGAATCCCTGAGTCCAGCACAAATACCTGGGTGTTGTTTGCCAGCACATCGTTTTTTTAATTGAAAAAAACAGCATCAGCATCGTGACCGCATATGGAAACGGGGGTGGAACCCTCCTCCGAGGTTTGGGCAAAATGCCGCCCGAGAAACTACGCGCGCCCAAAAGGCAAAATTTCGCAACCGCATCGGGAAGGTCCATCCCCACCTTCCTGTCACAGTATTATAACTGATGCATGTTTGTAGGCTATAGTGGGGTAGCACATATAGGGTACAGCTTTCTAGGGTTGTATTTGTACCCAACTCTGACTTAGTCATTTCATTCCTGTTCTCTTATCTTTCACATGGTATAGAGCGGGTCCTTCCTAAGGACCGTTTTTTTTAGGGCCCACCGAAGCGCGCCCCGAGGCGCGCATTTTTTTCGCGACCCTTCGGGTCGCCATTACTCTCGCGGCCCCGCTGTCCCTCTGACGCGGCCCCGCCACCCCTGCTTGACGCGGCCCCGCCGCCTCCTCTGCAGCGGCTCCGCCGCCTCCTCTGACGCGGCCCCGCCGCCCGCTGATCGCGGCCCCGCCGCCGGCTCTGACGCGGCCCCGCCGCCGGCTCTGACGCGGCCCCGCCGCCCGCTGATCGCGGCCCGCCGCTGGCCCTGACGCGGCCCCGTCGCCGGCTCTTAGCCGGCCTCGCCGCCGGCTCCAACGCGGCCCCGCCGCCCGCCTCGACGAGGCCCCGCCGCCGGCTCTGACGCGGCCCCGCCGCCGCCTCCTGATCGCGGCCCCGCCCCGGCTCTCTCGCGGCCTCGCCGCCGGCCCTGACGCGGCCCCGCCCCGGCTCTCACGCGGCCCCGCCGCCGACTCTCTTGCGGCCCCGCCGCCGGCTCTCTTACGGCCCCGCCGCCGACCCTGACGCGGCCCCTGCCTCGGCTCTCAGGCGGCCCAGCCGCCCCGTCGCGGCCCGGTCGCCTCCTGACGGCCCCGCCGTCCCTTCGTGACGGCCCCGCCGTCCCTTCCTGCCGGCGCCGCCGTCCACTCCTGACGGCCCCGCCGTCCCCTCCTGACGGCTCCTGCCGTCCCCTTCTACCGGCCCCGCAACTGCACCTGCTGGCCCCGCCGCTGCACCTACCGGCCCCCACCACCCCCCCCCCCCCCCCTTTTCCCGTCGCCTGTCGAGGCGACCTGAGAGGCCAGCAGAGGGGTGGCAGGTGTGTGGCCTCTCCTGCTTCTCCTCCTCCTTCATCTCCCACTGCAGCAGCCGAGCCGCCCCACCGCCGAGCCGCCCTGCACCCGAGCCGCCCAGCAGCCGTGCCGCCCTGCCGCCGAGCCGCCGAGTCGCCGAGCTGCTGAGCTGCAGTTGGTGCCGAGCCGCCTTGCCGCCGAGCCGCCCGCGTCGCCCGAGCCGCAGAGCCGCCGAGCTGCCGAGCCGCTGAGTCGCCGAGCCTACTCTTCCCACCACTAGTGAGCTCTTGCCCTGCTAGCACACTGCGCGTTGCCTGCTTGCCTGCCTGCCTGCCTTTTGACTTACCTGGCTGCCTGCCTTCCTACTGCTAGTCCTGCTCCTGCTTCTACTTGCGGAGCCAGATGCAGCCCCAGCGACGCCTGCGTGAGTCCCTCACGCCCCAGCAGTTGCGTGAGTGGTACGCTGGTTGGGGCTGTAGGGGTGGCGGCACTACTCCTACTACCACTCCTGCTGCTTCTACTCCTGGTGGCGGCCAGATGCAGCTCCCGCGACCCTCTCGCGTGTCTCTCACGCCTCGCCAGCTTCGTGAGTGGTACGCTCAGAGTGGAGGGTCTCTCAGTGCTGTTCGCTGCTCTTACGTGATTCGCACTGGTACTCGGACTGGTCAGCCTTGTGGGACACCTAGTCATACACAGTCCCGCTGCTTCGCCCGTCTGAGCGACGCCTGGCGTACCGTGTTTGGCGACGAGGCTGAGCTTCCCGACTGGGTGGAGTTGCTTAGGCAGAGGGTAGATATATTTGCTCTTGACTATGATGCTATTCTCACTGCCATGTATGCATTGCCTACTAGTGCTGACCGTGCCGGTCACCAGTGCGTCCCGCCTGACCCAGGTATAGGACCTGCTGCTCTAGCTACTGGTGAGGCTGCTGCTCTGGGTGCTAGTGAGTCTCCTGCTCCAGGTACAGGTGCGGCTGCTGCTCTAGGTCCTAGTGAGTCTGCTTCCTCAGGTGCGGGTGCGGCTGTGCTCTCAGGTACCGCGTTGGCTTCGGCCTCCCTCACCTTTACACTTGACTCTGGGGCTTCTCGCTCCTTCTTTCGGGACCGCACCACACTCACGCCGCTTGGTCGGCCGGTTGCAGTCTACCTGGCTGACCCCTCTGGGGGTCCTGTCCTCGCTCACTTTTCCACTGTCCTCCCGTGTCCGGCTGCCCCCTCGGGCACCCTGTCTGGCCTGTACCTCCCCTCGTTCTCGACGAACTTGGTGAGTGGTGCAGACCTACAGGATGCGGGGGTTCACCAGTTCACTCCTGCGAGTCAGCGGGTGACCCACTGCACGGACGCACGCACAGGCCGGCACCTGGCCACGTTCTCGCGTCGGCCGGGGTCGAGCCTCTACACCCTGACCACTGAGTCTCCTCCTGTCCCTGCGTCCGGTCAGGTAGCAGCGTCGGGTCAGGTGTTTGCTGCTGCGTCCAGGTCTGGTCCTGAGTCTGCCCCCTGTTCGTGTCGCCTCCTGTCTCACGAGACTCTCCTGTGGCACCACCGTCTAAGCCACCCCTCCTTGCCCCGTCTTCGGGGCATGGCTTCCCGTGTCCTTGTCTCTGGTCTTCCCCAGTCTCTCCCTCCCCTTCCTTCGGGACCAGGACCTTCCAGTGTCCCCTGTGTCGAGGGGCGCCTCAGGGCTGCTCCTCACTCCTCCCAGTTTCCCCCGACAGAGGCTCCTCTGCAGACGCTTCACATGGACGTGTGGGGCCCGGCCCCCGTCCGTGGGCAGGGTCACGAGCGCTACTTCCTGTTGGTGGTTGACGACTACTCGCGTTACACCTCAGTCTTCCCCTTGCGCAGCAAGGGTGCTGTCACTGAGGTGCTGATCGCGTGGATCCGCGAGGCTCGTCTCCAGCTCAGGAGGAGCTTCGGCTCGGACTTTCCTGTTCTGCGTCTGCACTCTGACCGAGGTGGGGAGTTCTCCTCTCGCCTTCTGCGAGACTACTGTCGTGCACAGGGGATCCGCCAGACCTTTACGCTTCCGGACTCTCCACAGCAAAATGGGATTGCTGAGCGCCGCATTGGCATGGTCATGGATGTCGCTCGTACGTCCATGATGCATGCGGCTGCCCCCCATTTTCTGTGGCCGTTTGCGGTTCGGTACGCGGCGCATCAGCTCAACCTTCACCCCAGGATCTCTCGGCCCGCGATGTCCCCAGTGTTATTGTGGACGGGGAAGGTCGGCGATGCGTCTGCGTTCCGTGTCTGGGGATCTCGGGCGTTTGTCCGCGACTTGTCTGCGGACAAGCTGTCCCCCCATGCTGCTCCCTGTGTCTTCCTTGGCTTCCCCCCTGACGCTCCAGGGTGGCAGTTCTACCACCCCTCCTCTCGTCGTGTTCTGTCCTCCCAGGACGTCACGTTCGACGAGTCAGTCCCCTTCTACCGCCTCTTCCCCTACCGTACTCCTTCCCTCCCCCCCCCACCGGACTTCCTGGTACCAGTTCCCCCCCCGGTAGACCCCCTCCCCCCTCAGGTTCCTGCCCCTTCAGGTGTGTCCCAGGTAGACACAGTCGAGCCAGTCGAGGTTGCTGCTGAGTCTGGTCCTGCTGCGGGTGCTGAGCCTGGGGGTGCTGCTGCTGGGGGTGCTGAGCCTGGGGGTGCGAGGCCGGGGGGTGCTGAGTCTGGGGGTGCTGGGCCTGGAGGTCCGGAGCCTGCGCCTGCTGGACCTGGGGGCTCTCCGGTTCTTCCGTCTCGGCGGGAGCCGCTCTCTCCACAGGAGCTGCGCGAGTGGTTTGCTCGCCGCTGGAGGCGTGCTGCTGGAGCTGGAGCTTCTTCGCCTGCTGAGGGTGCTGGTGCTGCCGGTCCCGGAGCTGCTGGGCCTGCGGGTCCTACTGGAGCTGGAGCTACTGAGCCTGGGGGTGCTGAGTCTGGAGCTGCTGAGCCTGGAGGTGCTGAGTCTGGAGCTGCTGAGCCTGGGGGTGCTACGTCTGGAGCTGCTGTGCCTGGGGGTGCTGAGTCTAGAGCTGCTGAGCCTGGGGTTTCTCCTACTGCTGCGTCTCGCCGGGAGCCCCTCTCTCCACAGGAGCTGCGCGAGTGGTTTGCTTGCCGCTGGAGGCGTGCTGCTGGAGCTGGAGCTTCGTCGACCGTCGAGGGTGCTGGTGCTGCTGGTCCCGGAGCTGCTGGGCCTGCGGGTCCTACTGGAGCTGGAGCTGCTGAGGGTGTTGGTGCTGAGACTACTGCTGCCTGTCCTCGCGGTGGTTCTGCTGCTGGTGCTGCTGGAGGTCCTGCCGCTGGAGGTGTTGGTGGCGCTGGTGCTGTTGCTGAGGGTGCTGGTGCTGTCCCTGCTGAGTCTGGAGCTGCCGCGCGGCCTCGGCCGTACTTCGTTCCGCTCCTACAGCAGGTTCTTGGTCTTTCTCCTTTGGTAGAGTGTCCACAGCCTGTCCAGTCGCAGTCACTGTTGGAGCCTTCCTCTCCTCTGCCTGCTCCCTCCCCTTACACTGGTCCTACTGGAGGTCTTGCTGAGCGTCGTGAGCCTGCGTCTCGTCCCACGTCGCCGGTTCGTGCTGCTCGCACTAGTGGTCGCGGTTCGCGTCAGCGTCCTCCTCCTGTCCCTGGCACGCACCGGATGTCTCTGCGTCCGTCCATTGCTCCTCTGCGTGCCCCTTTGCCTTCTCCTCCTGAGTCCTCTCTTCCTGTGCTTGCCGACCCTGAGTCGGACTCTCTTCGTGCTGCCAGTCCTACTGTCACGCGTCTGCTTGCTACTGTCGTCACTGACCCCTCTTTTGAGTCCACTGCTGCGTCTGCTCTTGTCGCTGAGCTCGTCGACTTTGCTGCTCGCTGCCGTCTAGACTACGCTGCTAGTCTTGTTGCTGAGTCTGCGTCTGTCTGTCCTCCGTCCGTCGGGGGTGAGTGTGCTCTTGGCACGGACGTCCTAGAGGACAGGCAGGACGAGTTACAGTGTCTGGCTGCTGCTTCACCTAATCTCGCGTCTGTACTGCTTGCTCCTGAGGGAGACCCGGATGCACTAGACATCCCGACTCCGCGCTCTTACGCGGAGGCCGTAGAGGGTCCCTACTCCTCTCAGTGGCATGCAGCTATGGATGCAGAGATGGCTTCCTGGAAGTCCACAGGCACCTACGTTGACGCAGTTCCCCCTCCTGGGGCGAACATCGTCAGTGGCATGTGGATCTTCAGGGTGAAGCGGCCGCCGGGCTCTCCACCTGTCTTCAAGGCGCGGTACGTTGCTCGTGGCTTCAGTCAGCGGCAGGGAGTTGACTACTTTCAGACCTTCTCTCCCACCCCGAAGATGACCACTCTTCGGGTGCTGCTGCACATAGCCGCTCAGCGCGACTACGAGCTTCACTCTCTCGACTTCAGCACTGCGTTCTTGCAGGGTAGCCTGCACGAGGAGATTTGGCTGCGCCGTCCGCCTGGCTTCACTGGGACTTTCCCTCCTGGCACCCAGTGGAGCCTCCGACGGCCAGTCTACGGTCTCCGCCAGGCACCGCGTGAGTGGCACGACACACTGAGGACTACGCTTGCGGCTCTTGGGTTTGCTCCCTCTACTGCTGACCCGTCGCTGTTTCTGCGCACCGACACTTCACTGCCGCCGTTCTACATCCTCGTGTACGTTGACGACTTGGTCTTTGCCACAGCGGACACTGCTGGACTCGCCTACGTGAAGTCCGAGCTGCTGAAGAGACACACGTGCACAGACCTGGGTGAACTGCGCAGCTACCTTGGCTTGCAGATCACTCGGGACAGAGCACGCCGCACCATTACCTTGACTCAGTCACACATGGTGCAGCAGGTCCTTCAGCGCTTCGGCTTCACGTACTCCTCGCCTCAGGCCACTCCTCTGCCTACTCGCCACTCACTCTCAGCTCTGCCTTCGGATGAGTCCGTAGAGTCGAGTGGTCCGTATGCAGAGCTTGTTGGCTGCCTCATGTACCTGATGACCTGCACACGACCTGACCTTGCATACCCTCTGAGCATTCTTGCACGCTATGTTGCTCTTGGGAGACACAAACCGGAGCACATGGCTGCAGCGAAGAGGGTGTTGCGCTACTTGTGCAGTACGTCGGGCATGGGGCTAGTGCTTGGAGGGCAGAGTCCGGTGGTCCTCACTAGGCACGCTGACCCTTCTTGGGCTGACGACCAGGCTACACAGCGGTCGTCACAGGGTTACACCTTCAGCCTTGGTTCCGGCTCTGTTTCGTGGAGGGCTACTCGCTCGTCTTCTGTTCTCGGCTCCAGTTGTGAGGCTGAGATCTACGCAGGAGCCATGGTTGCTCAGGAGCTTCGCTGGCTCACCTACCTGCTGATTGACCTTGGAGAGTCGCCTCGTTCTCCTCCAGTGCTGTACGTAGACAACAAGGCCATGCTGGCCTTGTGTCGAGAGCAGCGCTTGGAGCACAGAACGAAGCACATTGCTCTCCGCTACTTCCTTGCTCGTGAGCTGCAGCAGCGTGGTCAGTTGCGACTTGCGTACGTGGCCTCTGAGGCCAACACTGCTGATGTGTTCACCAAGGCACTCGCGCCTTGTGACCATCAGCGCTTTTGCACCCAGCTGGGTCTTGTGCCTGTCTTGCCTCACTTGCTCTCCTCTTGACTTCACTTGTACTGTGACATATATATATACCTGCTCTTGCTTGTCTAGTTTTATATATATGTCTGTACTCCTGCATGTGAACTGGCCTCTGGCCCTGCTCTTGTGCTCGGACTGTGTGGTGACTTTGTGATCCACCCTGAGCTTGCTTTGCTTGACTGGTCTTGTGACCCCTTGTTCTCCCCCACTTTGCCTATGGGGGTGTGTCAGAGTATTATAACTGATGCATGTTTGTAGGCTATAGTGGGGTAGCACATATGGGGTACAGCTTTCTAGGGTTGTATTTGTACCCAACTCTGACTTAGTCATTTCATTCCTGTTCTCTTATCTTTCACACTTCCGCCCAATGGCGCGAAATTTGCACATCACTGACCCACCTGCTGCTCGCTGACCAAAAAATGCTCAACGTGGGTTAAAAACGCAAATAAAACGCACCCCGCTCAAACACAACTCCCCCCACATTGCGCTCAGTTATGTGGGGGGGGGAACTCGAAGGTGTGTTTGGGATGGGAAAATGGGGGGTATACTTGTACCCCTGCGTCAAACTGAAGGCATGTTCGAGGGTTCCCCTGCACAGCAATGCGTCCGCTGTGCCACCGCTGTGCTCCGAAAAACGCGACATGACGATGGCATTGCAAGGGGATGGTGTTTTGCCTGTGGCGGAAGTTTCGTCCCCGCTTCCAGATGCCGTCGAAATGTAAAAATTGGTGTACAAAAGTGGGTGTTCGCCAGACGCCCAGTTTGTTTAATGGTTCGGACGGTTGGTGAGGCTCGGCACATTTTTCACGGGCTGACCAAGCTGACGGAGGTTAACGAACTCTAACTGACGGGATCAGGAAGGCGAGACCCACCTTCCTGATCCCGTTGTTGTGCCGTCATTTTCAGTTATAATGGTGCTGGCAAACAGCACCCTGATATCCCAAGTATGCATCTGGTTGTTTCATAGCACTCGCTGCTCGAACTCCCAGTACTAAATCGTCTGTGCCAGCTTACTAATACTTACAATCGCGACTGTACTTTCAAATATTGGGCGCCGTAGTCGTTAGCACCCACTTCCTTTAAGCAGCTCTTTTCGAAACGATAAGCCATAATGGCCTACTTCTCTCTGCAAGCACCGACAAGCCACAGCAGCGTGCGGGAAACTCGCAAGTCTCATACTGTAATGTCGCAGAGAAAGCAGCAGCAGCAGTCTGACGCCTCGTCGCAGCTTGAAGCGCAGATGCGATGGGTCGACCAAGCCCAAGATCTCTGCTCATCGCCCATGTCGCCGACGTCGCCCTTGTCGCCGTAATCACATAATCAGGTCCTTCCGATTCAAACAGCGCGCCTCGAAACGTTCTTTTCATTAAACTCTCACGTCTTAGGATCCGGTCAGTTCAGGACCGTGCGGCGCTGCAACAAGTGGCTCACAGGCGCGCGCTTTCGTGTGCAAGACGATCTCAAAGGACTCAACAAAAAATGGGGCCGGAAAACAATGAAAGCGCAACGCTTTAACATTGTCATAAGTACCTGCTGAGAACACACTTCTAGCATTACTATGTGCATTCCTAATCGCAACTTGCGATGAGCTTGCGGAATGATTAGGAAATGTCTGTAGGCATTGCCTAGGGTTTGATCGAGCAGTGAACGGGCTATGCTCCTACTCTCTACTAGCAACTTCCTTGGTATTACTGCGAAGTACACTACATGTTACATCTGGCCGCTTCATAAGTGTGTACAAAAACACCGTTACAAGAAAAGCCGGAACACATTTGTGCTTATATCTAAAGTAAGCACATCGAAAAATTCTGATAGTAAACACCTAACCGCATCAGTACACTGATCCCATACAACTGGCAACTGCCTTATATAGTGTACCCAATATTGAACAGCAGCACACTAGATGCTAGCATCGTGGTACACCAGGGCGCATACGGAGTGTACAGATCGGCTGTAATGGCAGCAGCCCATATCCCCGTTTTGAGATGCCCCAGGACTCAGGAATGCGTTCTACACGATTTTTACACCCAACGCACGATGTTCAATATAGCTGCTATTAAGGTCATAGGAATATAACGCAAACAAGACAAACATGCTTACATCTGACACACAAACGCGCAGTACCGAGGACACTACAAGCTTGTGGGGGTGAGGGTTTCAGAGGTAGGTGCAGGTTACCACCGGGTAACCGGGACACATTCACCCACGCGATCGCCTACTGGCGAGGGGTAACCGCTGGGATGGGTGGTGCGACGACCACCCCAGGGCCGGGCGACATGTCCTCCATGCCATCCTCAGAAAAAAGGATCAAGCCGTCGCGGCGAAAGCCCCACGCACGCCTTTCCGCGTCCCAAAACGGGCCATTCTGGGCTGTGCGACGCAGGATCATCTGGCGAATCCAGAGCCCGACTCGCTCGTGGTACCAGCGAACACCTTCTTTGTTCTGGGAGCGCTGCGAGTCAGAGAGCTTCCCGTCACAATGGGCATCTCCACCTGCATGGATCGCTCGTATGCACACACGCGCGATTAGTAAGAACACACCCCGCTAAACCACGAATCGTTCTCCCCTGCTTTTTACTTACGCCAAAAAGCCAGAACGCGAGAACGTAAGTCTTGACGACCAGCGGCCCTGGAATAGGACGCCAAAACGAGGCGTAGAAGGTGCGCTCAAAGATCTCGGTCGCGAACAGCATTCCCGCCGCATCGCGGTGCCAGGTGATCAGCTCCATGGACGCTGGGCCTGTATGCACATACAAGGACCCCGATGTTATCAATCGGATAGCACATGTTCTAATCATCATTATGAGATGGTGGTCGTTACGGAAAAATGCTCACCAGCTTTGAACTGCACCAGGAAATCCTTGCGTGAGATGCGGGGCACGTCCTGCCCGTTGGGCCTGACTGGCAGCCTGACACGCGGGTTGGCCCGCACGCGGTAAGGAAGGCCGTGCAGGATGTTTACGAAGGTCCTTCCCTGTTCCCACTTGGTGTTGCGCCACACCTGCATCTGTCGCGTAAACCATCCGGCCCGCTTCTCGTCCACACCCCACACCATGTGCAGGAGCACAATGTGCTCCGGGTTAGTGATGAGCAGCGCGCGCGCCACGCAGCTTTCGGCCAGCTCGGGGGTGACCCAGAAGTTCATGACGGCGACTGACGTGTCGTAGGCCAGAATGGTGATTGCGTCCTCGGTAACCCCCTGTTCGGGCACGGGATACGGGTATATTAGTATCAGTTGAACGTAGGCATCGACCTGCATCGTAAACGTGTAGCCAGCGCCTATACCTTGAATCCATCATCGAGCTTGGGGAGAAGCTTGTTGCCCATCTCCATTTTGTCGGCCCACTCATCCATCCCCTCGGTAACGACGCCATCAGTGTTCGCCTGGCGCAGTTCACGCTCCAGGGCTGCTTCGACCATCGGCGAGCGGGTAGACGAGCGCGAACCCCCATTGGCGTAGTCGCCTGAGTTGTCAGTACGGCGACGCAAAGCCCCGCGCAAATCGACCGTGGCCTCACGTCCGCGCCGCGGACGCGCAGCAGTCAGTCGCGTGATTTCAGGGCGCGTCGCTGCATCATGCCTCCCCTCGAGGCGATTGATCCGCTGGTTGAGAGACAGGATCTGACGCTCCTGCTGTGTCGCCGCAGCCGCCATAGCAGCGTTGACAGGTCCAGTGGTCGCGGTGCCCGTCGGCGTTGCGCCGTTGGCACGTGCGCGGGTAGAGCTAGGCCCGCGGCCTCCTGGGCAACGAGGAGTCGCGGTGTCGTGCGAAGATCCCGCCACAACTTCCGACATCGCGCGCTGCGGGCGGCGAGCAGCTGCCATGATGGTACACACAACAATGTCACAGTCAGTGTCCGAGTTTCACGCAGTGTACCAAGGTGGCCGCAACAACTACTGGCAACACGTACCTTCAGCCTCTTCGTCAACTGGAGCGTCCCGCTCCTCGTCGTCGCTTTCTTTCACCTCAGTTTCCTCGGTTCCATTGTCTTCCTTGACATCGATGCGGTCAGCCCATGGCAGATACTCAGTGTCCGCCTCGGACACTTGGCGCTCGGGCGTCTCCTCACGCGGTGAAGGCGCGCGGCCGGCCCTGCCAGAAACGCGGGGGGACCTTGTGCCCGGGCCGTAGTACACCATATCCTCGTCGTCGCTGCGCACGCCAGCATTGCTTCGTGAGGAGCGACGGTAGGCGGTATAGGGAGATGGTGCGGGCTCCATGTTGGAAGGTAGCAGTGCTGTTCTTTCGTGTGTTTGAGAGTGACATACGTCGACATTGATTGGTATAGCTCGTTTAATACCTACACAACACACTGGTCAGCTGGTTGGCAATCCACGCTATTGCGAAAGCACCCCTTGCGCATTGCCCTCGCGTATGCGCTTCGCGCAGAACTGCTATGCGCTTGTTTACGTTTTGCGCATCGCATAGCAGCGCGCCCAGCAGAGTCGTCTCAGTCGAAATATCTCGCATATGCTGACCTGTTAAAGCGCTGGCACTAATTCACCGTATCCGTGCATTCATACTTGGACATCACCAGATCCAACGGCTTAACTTCTGTGTCGTTCAGCCGGTAGATCCTGACCGCCAAAAGCCCCCATTTCAGGAACGCGTCTGGGTTAGTAGCCACCCCACTCACTGCCTGCCAGAAAATCCAAGCGGAAGCCCCCATAGTGTTCACAGCCTGCACTATCTGCCGTGCTATGAACAGCATCACACCCACGTCATTGCCGACCACCCACATCGGCCCCACCTCCGACATCCACACCTCCTTGCCAAGCCCGGTCGCCATGCGGTGCATTCCCACCATCACGCCTTCCATGTACCGCCGTGTATCCGTCGTGTTGGGCGGCGGCGGAATGTACCCGTGCACGTTCAGCCAAAAAAGGCCGGCCTTCACTGCAGCAGGGAACTTGTATGTATACCGGAGAGTGGCGCCGACGAAACTGTCAAACCCCGCGACTTTCGTTGGGAGCTTTCGTTTCTGGAGGTTGGCGGTGAGGAGGCGAATGAGAGTGCTCAGCTGCTCAGGGCTGTAGTTGCACCCCTCGTTCTTCGAACCCTGCGACCACCACCCCTCCAGCGCCTCATTTGAAGGGTTCATCGTGGAAAACGTCACGTTCCAGTACCTGCGGTAGTGCTCGATCACAGACGCTTGGTAGTCCGTATATGCCTGGAAATACTCGGGCTTTAAATTACACTTGCCCTGTTCAGTCCCGGCAGTGTCCCCGCTGACCGTCATCCACTAGGGCGGCGAGTATGAAATCGCCTCCACCTCGTCCACATTCCGCGCCAGGGCGGCGAGCATTGTCCATCTCTGCCGCCCGTCCGCCGTCCAGTCGTACGGCCCGTTTGGCTGGACGCGGAAGCCGGGGATGGAGCGGGTCTCCCAGGCGGCGGTGAGGAACTGGGGGCTGTTAGTGTAGTTGACGCTGCCGCCTATGAGGTAGCGGGCCAAGTTGAGCCCGATGCCCTTGTCCTTGTCGAAGAGTAAATCCATTATGAGATTGAACTGGTCGTCCGGCAGCTTGCCCACGTAGTTGGCGAACCTGAGAACCGAGGGGAATGGGGCATGGGCAGGCAGGAGGCATGCCGCATGAAACATAAGAGAGTTGGTCGTCTGGTAGCTTGCCCACGTAGTTGGCAAACCTGAGAACCGAGGGGAATGGGGCATGGGCAGGCAGGAGGCATGCCGCACGAAACATAAGAGAGTTGGTCGTCTGGTAGCTTGCCCACGTAGTTGGCGAACCTGGGGGGGGCATGGAGCAGTGAGGCATGGGACGTGGGGCATGGCATGGGGCATGGGGCATGAAGCATGGGGCATGGGGCATGGGGCATGGAGCATGGGGCATGGGGCATGGAGCATGGGGCATGGGGCATGGGGCATGGAGCATGGGGCATGGGGCATGGAGCATGGGACATGGAGCATGGGGCATGGAGCATGGGGCATGGGGCATGGGGCATGGGGCATGGAGCATGGGGCATGGGGCATGGCATGGGGCATGGGGCATGGGGCAAGTGGCATGAGATACGGGGCAAGGGGCATGGGGCAGGGAGCACTAGAGAGCAGGTTCATAATGTGAGTGAACTGGTCGTCCAGGAGCTTGGTCACCTAACTGACGAACGTGTGAGGCAAGGGGGAAGGCGCAAGGGGCGTGGGATGTGGGTTGTGGGATGTAGCCATGGGCAATGGGATCGAGCATGGGGTATGCGGCAAGGCGCATGGGGCATGAAGCATGGGGCATGGAGCATGGGCATGGAGCATGGGGTATGGAGCATGGGGTATGGACCATGGAGTAGGGGACAGGGGACATGGGGCATGGGGCATGGGGCATGGGACATGGGGCACGGGGCACGGGGCATGGGACATGGGGCATGGGACAGGGGGCATGGGACAGGGGGCATGGGCAGGGGAGGTTGATGCATGCAGATGCACGGAGGGCCTGGAATGGAATGGGCATTCAAGCAGGTACCCTTGCCAGCTAAGCAGGTAGTCTTGCCAGCTAAGCAGGTTAGGATGCCAGCTAAGCAGGTTACCATGCCATGTATGCAGCTCACCATACCAGGCAAGCAACTCACCATGCCCGCGAGGTTCCCCAGCCTCGCCACGTCTGTCCGTTCCAATCAGGGGCGATGGTGATGGTGGAGGTGGCTGTGAGGCGTGCGGGGAAGGAAAGAAAAGGGACGAGAGGGGAGGTGAGCGAAGGGATAGAAAGAGAATGGGGAGTGAAGATGGTGAAACGGCCTCTCCACGTCTGTCCGTTCCAATCGTAGATGGTGGTAGGAGGGCGCTACGGGGCGAGGCGACACAAGGGAAGGAACTGGTAAGGGAAAGAAAGAAGAAGAAAGGAAGGGGAGGAAAGGGAAACAAAGAAATGGGAAAGAACTGTTAAGGGAGATAAACGGAAGGAGAGACGATGCTGGGCCAGTCACAGCACCTCTGTGCCGCGGGGCGATGGTGCTGGTGAAGGGAGCTGAGGCGAGGAGAGACGAGAGCATCGTACTGGATGCTTGAGGAACAGGAGCCAAACGCTCAAACGAACGGATCAGAATTTTAAGAGGAAGCTTAACTAACGCAGTCAGGACATGGGGACATGAGAATATGAGGACATGGGGTATGGGGCATGGGGAGAGTCGAGTGGGGGACTGCATGAGTCAAGGCACAGTGAGCGCGTGACTAAGATACTATATAGTCACAGCGAGCGACGCTGGCTATCAGAGCACAGCCTCGGCTGTCACCTGATTCAACCTTCACTCCCGCTCGTCCTCCCAACCACCGACTCTATAACGCGGATATCTCCCTCCCAGATCTGGTCGCGCGTATGATCGCATCAGAAGGTCTCAGCCGCGTGACAGTGGCCCCATGACTCCCCCCGTAATCCCGTTGCCCCCAATGTTCCCCCCTTGCCCCCATCTTTCCCCACTTGCCCCATTTTCCCCCCGTCGGCCCCAGCCCTGATTCGGTAAGAATATCCCTCCCTTCCCGAGGCCCTCCTGTTCTTGCATCACGTAAACGAAACTCGATATTGCGGATATCTCACCTCCAGATCTACACACGACAATGCCCCTATCGGGTGTCAGCCGCTTTTTGAGTCGACCAGAATATCGTTTTTTGAGTCGTCTCGTAAACGGAGCTCTATATCGAGGATATCTCACCTCCGGTTTGACACACGCCAATGATTTCATTGTCGGGTGTCAGTCGCGCCTCGTTCCCCACGGGCGGAGTGCTCCCCCCATCCCCCTTGTCTGGCCGGTCGTCGGGAGGGGGAGGGGGAGGCGCGGAAGCCTGCGCAATCACCACGCCTACGGAAGTTAGGCTTTGCGCGGTAGCTTGGAGGTGCGCGGAGGAAGAGGCCGCGGAAGCCACGCGCGCGGATGTTCTGCCTTGCGCCGTCGTCATGCGCGGCAGCCAGCACTCCTGCGCGGCCGGCCACAGCAGCATCCACTCCGCGTCGCACTCGCCCGCACCGGCGCCGCTGGCGGCGGTTGAAGCCTCCAGGGAGCGCCCATGCGCGGCTGACGCCGGCGCTTCCCCATCCGCAAGCTGCGAAAGTACTTCAGCCGCTTCTACGGGCCGCCCCGACTTCCGCCCGAACACGTGGTGCTGACGCGACAGCGACCGCACTGCTTCATGGGTTAAGCGGATTATCAACGGTGGGTGTGTTGTGATGCAACCATATGCATTCACGTCTGTCTGCCTCCATCAAGTGTTCGTGTGTTGCATGTGTGGTGTGAGCGTGTGCAAGAATTTGTGTTTTTCGTGGTTTGGATTTCCTGAGTGTGTGTGGATGATATTTGGCTTGGGCAGATATCTGAAGTGACAGCTCTACTCAAGAGCTTTCCGACGAGCCAAGAATCGTCGCGATCGGAGCAATATCAAGAAAGTTCCGAACGTTGGAGTTCGTATGCTTTCTGTACTTCGGTTGTGGCGATTATTGGAAGTTGTGGGGTTGACTCAATATGGGGTACAGACTTTTGGGGTTGGGAATTCGAACCCAATACAATAGAATGCTGCCATGTGGTTGGGTGAAGCCAAACCAGGTTGGCAAGTGTGGCCAAGTGGGTTGAGGTGGATGGCATGAGTTGGGAAAGTGACAAATGTGAAAGTGGGGTTGCCTATGGGGAAGGAAATTGTGTGGCTTGGGGTTTCCTTGGGTTGGGGACTCCTTGGGACCTTCCCTCTCGTCCTCCTCTTCTCTCCTACCTGGTTTAGTTCTACTCTAACTCTCTTGTGTGTAACTTTTGTGGAACTTGTGAGAACCATTGTGATTGAGTTAAGCATGTGGCAGCAACCCCCCTAGTGCGCCGAAAATCATAACTCGAGATGTACTCTACCATTTGATACGATTCAAATTGGGAACGATAGCCCTGGTTTTAGGCCACAACATAATCCAGTTTGAGACAATTCCAACGTTGCAATTTTAGCCGACAACGTTTCTTGTGAAGTCGCGGTTTCTGTCCAGAAATTGAGACCGACGATTTTGTGTTATTTCGGCACCTAATCTTTTTAGACTCCGTCCTTAGTCTCTAACAAGTGGTATCAGAGCGTATTAAGGACATTGTGGGGAGTCTACTGAAGTGGGAAGACCCTCCTAGACCACCATGGCTTGTGGGCGTGCCTAAGTGGAGTTCTGGAGGTTGCATGTGACTTCCGCTAAGTGGAAACTCTGCCGAAATTTCGTTGGCGCCGACACTTGTGAAGATTGTGTGGGTCTACTTTGTGGACAGCAAAGGGGGAGCTGAAACTTCTGATTGGGAGCAGAGGAGATGAGTGGAGAAGCAGCTGAGAAGAAGAGTGAACCGCCACCGTCCAAGATCGAGGCTTTGGACGGCTCCAACTATGAGGAATGGAGCGGGCGGATGCGGAGCGCTTTCAAGCGCTACAAGCTACTAAAACTTGCGATGGGAGAAGAGAAGATGCCGGAGGAAGATGATGCCCGCGACAAATGGATTGAGAGGAGCGCGGTGCTGTACGACCTAATCCTTCAATCGGTCAACAATGATATGTTCCAGCATATCAAGGACCTAGTGGAGCTCGACGACTCCGGGCCTAAGGCGTGGAAGCTGCTACGCGATGTGGTACAACCCAGCACGCTGCCGATGGTGATCGTAATGGAGAAGGAGCTGGCTGCTCTCTCCATGAAGCCGGGAGACGATGTGAAACCGGTCCTTGACAAGATCAAGGAAACCTATGCGAGGATGGCAGCAGCGGGCAGCAAGGTGTCGGAGATGCAGCAGTGCACCAAAATCATCTCGGTGCTCGACAACTCGTGGGACAACCTCATCCCCACCCTCAACGTTCAGCAGGACAAGTGGACGCCTGAGTGGCTACGGCAGCAGATCCTGGAGGACTTCCGCAAGCGCCACATGGGAGGTGGTGCTGCCAACAAAACTGCTGAGGGGTATGGAGCTGCAGGAGGCAGCAAAGGAAGAGGGGGAGGGAGAGGTCGAGGCCGTGGGAGAGGCTTTGGCAGAGGAAGAGGCCGATGTGACTACAACGAGGGGCACGGGAGCTCTGGTGGCAGGGGGAGCACCCGAATGGAGGGTGCGTGCTGGTACTGCAAGAAGGCTGGACACTTGTGGTTCAAGTGTTTCAGCCGGCCTGAAGGATGGGCGCCCCCAGGCATGACGCCGCCAAGTGGTGAACGTGCACGAGGTGGTGCTGTGCAAGGTTGAGGTGCACAAGGTGATGGTGCACAAGGTAAAGTGGACCCTGGGCTGTTCCTCATGGTTGAGGAAGTGAAAGGGAGTGAGGATGATGTGGGTTCAGCTGGGAAGGTTGTGATGCACCCCCTCACTCACTGGGTGATAGATTCAGGCTGCACGAGTCACATGACTCCGCGGGCAGATTTGCTCGATGAGGTGAAACACTCTGGGAAGATCAAGTTTGTGGCTGCCGCGTCAGGTGCTTTGCTCCCTGTGATCGGTGTTGGGAATGCCAAGGTGATGGGAGCCAATGGGGGACTTGTGGGTCTTGGGAATGTCCTATTGGTGGATGGTTTATCCGCTAACCTCCTCTCTGTGCGCCGGCTGCAGAAAAGCAAGGCCAAAGTTACGTTCGGCCCAACGAGCTGCCGTGCGAAGCTTGGGAAGTTGCTGCTGTGGGATTTGGAGGAGAAGAGCAGCTGCATCAAGGACCTGTGGCAGCTGCCCATCATCCCTTGGAATGGGAAACCACCAGCAACGGCAAAGGCAGCGGCAACAGCTAAGGTAACTGCGGGAGGAGAGGTGACTGCACCAACTGCTGGGGCCCTGGATGCGGTCAAGAAGGTGCAGCAGCCACAGCAATCACATGGTGAGGTGCTTGCTGGTGTGGATGCAACAGCTGCGTGGGCAAAGGCTTCATCTGGGAGTGGTGAGGCCGATTGGGAGACGTGGCACGAGAGGCTGTGCCACATCAACATTCCTATGCTGCAGAAGTTGGTGAAGGATGGGAGCTTGAAGGGATTGGAGGTGAAGGGGGCAGTGAAGGAGATTGGGAGCTGCCCTACATGCCTTGAAACGAAGTTCACGAAGTTTCCCTTCAGCAGCAGCACGGGACCAGCCAATGCTCCACTTGCACTTGTGCACATGGACGTGGTGGGCCCCACGAGGGCCCCTTCTCTCTCGGGCAGCCGCTACTTTTTGACGATAGTGGACGACCACACGCGTGCGGTGTGGGTGTACCCTCTCAAAACCAAGGGGGAGGTGGCAGCGGCTGTTCTTAAGGAGTGGATGCCGAGAGCACAAAGGGAGAGCGGACACAAGGTCAAGGTGATCCGCACCGACAATGGGGGAGAGTTTATTGGCGCTGATTTTGAGGCGGTGCTGAAGAAGAAGGGGATCCAGCATCAGCTCACGGTTCCCTACAACCCTCAGCAGAACGGCGTGGCTGAGCAGTTCAACCGGACCCTGCAGGAAGGTGCTCGCACTCTCCTTGGGCGTGCAGGGCTGCCGGATCCGTTTTGGGTGACTGCACTGAGGCAGGTCATTGTTGTAAAGAACAGGGTGCTGGCAACTGTGGGGGACAAGCAGTGGATCCCCTACTCCAAGTGGTATGGGAGTGCACCAGCAGTCAACATGCTGAGAGCCTACGGCTGCATAGTGGTGTTTCATGTGCCGAAGGAGAAGAGGGGAAAGTTGGAAGCTTCTGGGAGATGGGGTGTGCACTTGGGACTTGTGAAGGACCACAAGGGCTGGCTCATATGGGACTTGACCAGCCAGCAGCTGACTGTGTCAAGGGACGTGAAGTTCCTGGAGTCCTTGTACTACAAGGAGTGGAAGCAGCAGCAGCAGAAGCTTCCTACGACACCGCTGATCGTTGAGGCCGATGAGATGCAGCGGCCTTCGAGACAAGTGGAGGTTGCCATCTCAGAGGAGGAGATCTCTGGGGTGACTGAGGATGGGGGAGAGCCTGAGGTGGTGGAGCAGCAGCAGCAGCAGCAGCAGCAGCCGCAGCAGCAGCAGCAGCAGCCGCAGCAGCAGCAGCAGCAAGATGCTCCACGAGGTGCCGCACGTACGGCTGACCGTCCTAAGAGGGATGTGCGCCCTCCTAACCGGCTGACCTATCCGAGCTTTGGGAAGCCGAAGGTGGTACGGGCTGGGAGTGTGGCTGAGCAGTGTGATGAGGAGGAGATAGCGCACTGCTACTGGGCAGCCGTCCCTGAGCCCAAGACGCTTACCGAGGCCTTGAGTGGGCCCGACGCTGAAAAGTGGAAGCAGAGTGTGAAGGAGGAGTATGACTCTCTGCTGGAGAATGAGACTTGGGAGTTGTGTGAGCTGCCTCCTAGGAAAAAGGCAATCTCTTCGAAGCTGATCTTCAGGCACAAGTATGGACCTGATGGGGAGCTGACCCGCTACAAGTCAAGGCTTGTGGCAAAGGGGTTTCAGCAGACAAAGGGGAAGGACTTTGATGAGATTTATGCACCTGTGGGGAAAGGGACAACACTGAAAGTGTCATTGGCAATGGCTGCAAACCGTGGATGGCGGGTGAAGCAGATGGACATTACCACCGCCTTCCTCAATGGGATCATTCTGGAGGAGCTGTACATGTTACAGCCTGAGGGGTTGGATGATGGGAGCGGCAAGGTGTGCAGGCTGAAGAAGGCCATCTATGGCCTGAAGCAGGCTCCTCGCGCCTGGTACCACAAGTTGGAGGAGACACTGCTGGCTGGGGGATTCAAGAAGAGCGAATGTGACCACAGCCTGTTCCTGCTGCAGGAGAAGGAGCAGTTTCTCATGCTCCTTGTGTACGTGGACGGCATCCTACTATTCTCTGAGTCGTCTGCGATGATTGAGCGCGTGGAGGAGATGCTGGAGATGCAGTTCAAGTGCTCTAAAATGGGAGATGTGAAGTACTACGTGGGAATGCATGTGGAGAGGGACCTCGACAAGGGAGTGTTGAGGTTGCACCAGAGAAAGTATTGTGAGGGGCTGGCTGAGAAGTATGGGCTGCATGATGGAGGAAAGCCAGCCACCCCACTGCCTTCGGGGTTCACTGTGGAGCCCTGTGCTGATGAGGAGGTGGTGGGAGAGAGTGACAGGAAGCTGTTTCACTCCATGGTGGGGGCACTCAACTATGCGGCTAACCACACACGGCCTGATATTGCCTTTGCTACATCCAGGCTTGCAAGTGTGGTTTCACGCCCTAGTCATGAGCAGTTGGAAGCGGCCAAGAGGTTGGTCCGCTATGTGAGTGCAACGGCATCAGTGGGATTGGAGTACAGTGCCGTGCGACAGAGGCTGCAGAGGGGTGCAGCTGACTTGAGCAAGGGGGAGATGCGCCTAACGTGCTACACCGACGCTAGCTTCAACTCTGTGAAGTTGGATGGCACCAGCATTGGAGGCTATGTGTGCCTCTTTGGAGGTGGTGCAGTGAGCTGGCGCAGCAAGAAGCAGAACGAGGTGGGGCTGTCCTCGTGTGAGACAGAGTACATGGCCCTTCATCATGGGGCAAAGGAGGTGGTGTGGCTGAGGCGTTTGTTGGAGGAGATCGGAGTGTGCCAGAAGGAGCCGACTGTGATTTTCTGTGACAATGAGTCAACGGTGAAGCTGGCCAAGAATGCTTGTCTTCATGGGCTGACCAAGCACATCAGGCCTAAATGGCATTGGACTAGGAGGCTCCTGGACAAGGAGGTTCGACTGGAACTTGTGAAAACCCAGCAGCAGGCGGCTGACATTCTCACCAAGCGCCTGGCAGAACCTGAGCATTGGAAGGGCATGAAACTTGCTGGGATGAGTGTGCATTGAGGATGCATGCATGAGCTGAGGCATGTGGAATGATGGTTGGCAGCCAGAGGGGGAGTTTGTTGTGATGCAACCATATGCATTCACGTCTGTCTGCCTCCATCAAGTGTTCGTGTGTTGCATGTGTGGTGTGAGCGTGTGCAAGAATTTGTGTTTTTCGTGGTTTGGATTTCCTGAGTGTGTGTGGATGATATTTGGCTTGGGCAGATATCTGAAGTGACAGCTCTACTCAAGAGCTTTCCGACGAGCCAAGAATCGTCGCGATCGGAGCAATATCAAGAAAGTTCCGAACGTTGGAGTTTGTATGCTTTCTGTACTTCGGTTGTGGCGACTATGGGAAGTTGTGGGGTTGACTCAATATGGGGTACAGACTTTTGGGGTTGGGAATTCGAACCCATTACAGTAGAATGCTGCCATGTGGTTGGGTGAAGCCAAACCAGGTTGGCAAGTGTGGCCAAGTGGGTTGAGGTGGATGGCATGAGTTGGGAAAGTGACAAATGTGAAAGTGGGGTTGCCTATGGGGAAGGAAATTGTGTGGCTTGGGGTTTCCTTGGGTTGGGGACTCCTTGGGACCTTCCCTCTCGTCCTCCTCTTCTCTCCTACCTGGTTTAGTGCTACTCTAACTCTCTTGTGTGTAGCTTTTGTGGAACTTGTGAGAACCATTGTGATTGAGTTAAGCATGTGGCAGCATACCCCCTAGTGCGCCGAAAGTCATAACTCGAGATGTACTCTACCATTTGATACGATTCAAATTGGGAAAGATAGCCGTGGTTTTAGGCTACAACATACTCCAGTTTGAGACAATTCCAACGGTGCAATTTTAGCCGACGACGTTTCTTGTGAAGTCGCGGTTTCTATCCAGAAATTGAGACCGACGATTTTGTGTTATTTCGGCACCTAATCTTTATAGACTCCGTCCTTAGTCTCTAACAGGGTGCCACGCGCGGGGCAGCGGAGTGTAGACGCTGGTGCTGTTCGCGTCGCGGTTCCTGGTCACGGGCGGAACTGAGGCCGGCGGTAACTGCGCGCCGATGGCAGCGGCGCGGGTGGCTGAGCAAGGCGAGTGAGGAGGGGACGAGGAAACGATGAGGAGGGAGAGCAGTACCACTGGCAGGAGCGGGAGAGATGGGCTACCAGACCTAATAGGAACCATAATTTTTAGT
This sequence comes from Closterium sp. NIES-65, assembly GCA_948144175.1. NCBI lineage: Eukaryota > Viridiplantae > Streptophyta > Zygnematophyceae > Desmidiales > Closteriaceae > Closterium > Closterium sp. NIES-65. Next base: position 946,593 of record CANXME010000032.1, on the reverse strand, counting down.
GGCAGTGTACTTTATGTTGTTACTACTAAGCCTTAGAGTCGTGCCCATAATACTATTCCGTTAATTAGGTCTCGTGTCGCGCGGTCGCTTTCATTGGACGACGCCATACATGTACGGATTCAATATCGGTCTTGAACAGGATACGAACTGAAAATCGGCCATTTTCAGGTGCATGCCGCATAGCCTGGAAAATGTATTCAAGTGCATGCCATGTTATTCGGCAGGTGAGTACACTTTACGCAGCTTAGAAAAATATTATCGTAATATGATGCGTTTTCCAAGATTCGTTTCGAATTAGCACAAACAGTCAAGAATAGATGCGATTACGGATTACGCAAAGTGAAATCGGGAATGGTTGGCTCTCGATTCTACATTTTCTGACGTCACCAGAAGCAATCATTGCATGTTTGCCCAATTTTGACGCGGATTTATGCTTTGCCCCAAATCTTCTCAAACGAACTTAAAATGTCAAATCGGTTGTACTGTTGACGTGGGTGATGGACGCTGCGCATGGCAAATCAACACATTTTTCTTGCACGTGCAGAATTTAAGAAAGGATGATCCGAAACGTGAAAAACCTGCCCGAGTTCTAATTGAGTTTCCTTTACCGCAATAAGACAAAAAACGCTACACGTACTATAAATGGTAAGCAATGAAAGCTAAGGTATCCCAACAATTATAATATACATGTACAGTAAGAACAATATTTTTTGTACGGGCAAACTCTAGAAACATTCGGGCAGGCTTTTCATGGAGTTACCCTTTCCAGATTTCTGCACGCCCAAGAAAAAAATGTTGATTTGCCATGCGCAGCGCTCGTCACTTGAGTCAATAGTACAGCTGATCTAGCATTTAAGTTTGTTAAATGAGAGTTAGGGTGAAGCAGACTTCCGCGTCGAAATTGGGAAAACATACAATGATTGCTTCTGGTGACGTCAGAAAATTTAGAATCGAGAGCCAACCATTCCCGATTTCGCTTTGCGTAATCCGTAAACGAATCTATTCTCGACTGTTTGTGCTAATTCGAAACGAATCTTTGGAAGCGCGTCATATTACGATAACAAATTTCGAAGCTGTGTAAAGTGTACACACCTGCCGAATAACATAGCATGCACTTGAATTCACTTTCCAGGCTATGCGGCATGCACCTGAAAATGGCCGACTGAAAACCGTTAGACGACACCGCACGGCATGTTTGTGGCTGACCCTGCATCACAGTTCGCTTCGCTCCCTCTATTCTTTTGAGTTGTTTTTTGCCACGTCTACAAGAACTTGTGTGCCTCACGCCACCGACCACCGCCGCTGGGGCTTGTCATGGCCAACCCCCTTCAACCGCACTACAGTACAGTGGAACCGTGACGCCGATGAATACAGCTGGGAAAACGGGCACGCGCTTCGATCAGCTTCTGGTACCCGCGGTTTCGGGAAGCATGATCTGACTAGGGTCATTTGTGTGCCTGTCTTACGAGTGCAATTGAGGGAATGAACGAGAATTGCTCTATCGAAGCAAGAGTACAATGAGCGAAGGCATGAGCGAAGAATATATAGCGAAACTAGAGTGGTAACGGTAATGGACTCTGGTTGTCGCGCGACGGGCCTGGGACTGAGGTTGGGAAAAGTGTCGAAGCGGAGCGCGGGTTACCCGCCGAGCCGTGAGGTCGGGGTGCGATGTGCGAAAGTGGCGGGTGGATTGTCGATGCGAGGATTACGAGTGGTAACGGTGCTGACTGTGGTGCTACAGTGACGTACGCGTTGAGCAGGGATGCGAAGTAAGGAAAAAGAGCTTTTCCTTACACTACCCCCCCCCCCCCCCCCCCCCCCCTAAGGAGTTCCTCCTTACAAAAGTGCGTATACATCCCTGAAGTTTCGGCTGCGCAGATACTCGGTGAGGATGGGGTGGTTTTCGATTCTGTCTAGGGGAACCCAATTATCTTCGGTGGGTGTACGGTCTTACCAGCGAATCAGGAATTCGAATCGTCGGGCTCCACGAGGGTCACGAACTCGGTGGCTTAGGATTTTTTCGGGGGTGATGATTGGTTCAGTTGGCGGTCGTGTCATGCTGGCTAGGCGATTGCGTAGCAGTTGGCTCGTGGACGGGATGTAAGGGCGAAGCAGGCTTACATGGAATGAGGGGCTGACGTACCAGTCAGCAGGGAGGAGGACGTGGGCAGTGACGGGTGTGAGCATGTGGCTTATGCGAAATGGCCCACAGTATCGGGGACGGGGTTTCGGGGTGATGGGCAGTCGAAGATTTTGAGTGTCGAGCAAAACTAAGTTGTTGGGCTGATAAGTGACAGGTGTGCGGTGGCGGTCGGTGTTGCGCTTAGCGATGATGTTAGCTTTTTTATTGCGTCTGCTGCCCTGGTCCGTGATGCTTGCAAAATTTCAGCGAACTGTTGCGCGCGTGGAAACAGGTTGTCGGGGTTCGGAGTCATGGGTACTGTTGGGTCCTGTCCATAGTTCAGATAAAACGGCGACTGTTGGGTCATGACGGATGGGGCGTTGTTGTATGCGAATTTGATGAGTGGCAGCTGCTGTTCCCATGTGTTCGGGTCGTCGCACGTGGCCCGGATGAGCTGTTCCATGGTCTGGTTTGTCCGTTCTATCTGTCCGTCTGTTTCGGGGTGGTATGATGAACTGAATTGTAGTCGCGTGCCGAACTGCTGCCACAGGTTCCGCCAGAAGTTGCTGGTGAATTTCGTGTCTCTGTCACTGATGATTGATGCTGGTATCCCGTGCAGTCGAACGACGGTGGAGATGAAGAGGCGGGCTGTTTCTTCAGCTGTCATTGATTTCTTGCAGGCTGCGAAGTGTGCCATTTTCGTCAATCGATCGACGACGACCAGGATCGCGTCATTCCCGCTCGCCCCGGCCAGTAACCCCATGACGAAGTCCATCGTCACCTGCTGCCAAGCACGCTCTGGGGGCGGGATCGGCTGCAACTGTCCCGCCGGCCGCTTCCGTGATGACTTCATGATTTGGCAAGTGGGGCATGATGCCACGTGTCGCTGCACGTCGGTCAACATTTCGGGCCAATAGTAATACCGCTGCAGCTGCTGCCGTGTTTTCTCTACCCCGAAATGTCCCGAGGTAGCCCCGTCGTGTGCCTCCTGTAATCGTAGTTCCTATAGTAGTGTGTAACCTGGTACCCAGATGCGGTCGGTCCCGGCTTTTACGTAATAGACTCCCTTGGCTGCTGCGAATTTCCTCCAGTGAAGAATGGGTCTGTTTGATATCCCTGGGTGAATAGTCCTGTCATTAGCGCACTGGTCTGGGCGAGTAGTATCGCGTGGATTTGGGCAGTGGGGCGGGTTAGTGCGTCGGTGATGTTCGAGGCTCCTTTTGGACAGGTGACCGTGTAGTGAAAATTCGACTCGAGGAAATCGAGCCAAAGAATCTGTCGTGGGTTGAGGTGGGGCTGTGCGCGGAGGTACTGTAGTGATCGGTGGTCTGTCCGTACTGTCAAGTCTGCGTCGGTCAAGTAGCAGCGCCACACTTTGAACGCATGTACGATCGCGAGCATTTCGCGGTCGTGTATCGGGTAATTTCGTTCAGGCGGGTGCAGTTTTCGTGACTCGTATGCGATGGGCTGTAGGCCGTTGCCGAAGTCCTGTAGCAGTACGGCTCAAATGGCGGTGTCGCTTGCGTCGGTAACCACTTCGAAAGGGCGGTGTGGGTCGGCGATGCGCAGGACGGGCGGTGTACAAAGAACATTTTTCAGGGCAGAGAAGGCAGCATCCTCTTTCTCCCCCCACTTAAAAGCGACCCCCTTTCGCAGTAAGTCAGACAGCGGGGCAGTCAACTGTGCCATGTCGGGGACGAACTGACGCACACAATTAACGAACCCTAAAAAACTCTGCAGCTCTGTGATGTTGGTCGGGGGACGCCACGCTTTTACCGTGTCCAGCTTCTTCGGGTCGATTTCAACTCCAGCCTCCGAAATAACGTGCTCCGAAAATTCTAACCTATCCTGGAAGAACTTGCACTTGGAACCCTTGGTCAGTAGGCGATGCTCGTCTAAAACCTTTAAAACCGCTTCCAGATCCGCTAAGTGCTGCTGCTTGTCCCGACTGTAAACTAGGATGTCATCGAGGTAAACTATGATGTCAGATTACTATAGCTGATGCATGTTTGTAGGCTATATGGGGTACAACTTTCTGGGGTTGTATTTGTACCCAACTTTGACTTAGTCATTTCATTCCTGTCTAAGATTCTCACATGGTATAGAGCGGGTTCCTCTGTGGGAACCGTTCCTAGGGCCCACCACATGACATTTTTTTCCTGCCCGCAGCGCGCCCTAATCTCCCCGAGGCGCGCTCCCTTAGTGCTTAGTCGTGCTGCCCTCGCGGCCCCTTAGAGTCGCGCGTGCGGCCCCGTCAAGTCGCGCCGCCCTAACGGCCGCGTCGCGCCGCCCTAACGGCCGCGTCACGCCACCCTCACGGCCCTGCTGCGTCGCGCCGCCCCTGCAGCCCGGACGCCACTGCCTCTGGCCCCGTCGCCTACCTCTGCAGCCCCAGCGCCACCTCTCCCGGCCCCGACGCCGCCACTCCCGGCCCCCGGCGCCGCCTCCTTCGCGGCAGCGCCGCCCGACGGCCCCGGCGCCGCCTCTCCCGGCCCCGACGCCGCCACTCCCAGCCCCCGGCGCCGCCTCCTTCGCGGCAGCGCCACCCGACGGCCCCGGCGCCGCCTCTCCCAGCCCCAACGCCGCCACTCCCGGCCACCGACGCCGCCTCCTTCGCGGCAGCGCAGCCCGACGGTCCCGGCGCCGCCTCTCCCGGCCCCGACGCCGCCTCCTCTGGCCCCGGCGCCGCCATCTTCGCGGCACCGCCGCCCCACGGCCCCGGCGCCGTCTCTCCTGGCCCCGGCGCCGCATCCTCTGGCCCCGGCGCCACATCTTCCGGCCCCGGCGCCTCCTCCTTCACGGCACCGCTGCCCCGCCGCGCCGCCCAACAGCCGAGCCGCCCAGCAGCCAAGCAACCGAGCCGCCCAGCAGCCAAGCAGCCGAGCCGCCCAGCAACCGAGCCGCCCAGCAGCCGAGCCGCCCGAGCCGCCGAGCCACCCAGCAGTAGAGCCGCCCAGCAACCGAGCCGCCCGAGCAGCCGAGCCGCCCGAGCCGCTCGAGCCGCCGAGCCGCCCAACAGCCGAACCGCCAGGTACCTGCACTACCCGATACCTGCACTGTCTGACCTGCCCTGTCTGGTAAGAGCAGCGCCGTTCTCTTCGCACTGCCCTCACCCTACTGCCTGCGCTGCTAGTCTACTGCTGTCATGGCTACCCCCAGTGTCCTCACTTTTGACGCTGAGGGTCGGGCCATTGAATTCGACGTTTGGGTGGACGACCTGCAGCTTTTCTTACAGTGCGATGGGGCAGACGGCCTTTCTCTCTTTGACCTCACTTCTGGCGCCTCTCCTGCCCCCGCTGCCGATGATGACACCAGTCTTCGCTCGCAGTGGGCCACACGCGATGCTGCTGCACGTCTTGCTGTGCGTCGCCACCTGCCTCCCTCTGAGCGTGCGCACTTTAGCCAGTACAAGAGTGCTCAGACCTTGTACGACGCTGTAGTTGCACGCTACTCCTCCCCTGCCACTGCTGCACAGAGCCGCCTCATGCTACCGTACCTCTTTCCTAACCTTGCTGCCTTTGCCACAGTCGCTGACCTCATGACACACCTCCGCACTACTGACACTCGCTACCGCGCTACGCTTCTTGCTGAGTTCTGCGCCAAGAACCCCCCCCCCCCCCCCCATGTACATCACCCTCTACTACATAGTCACCCGCCTCCCTGACTCCCTTCGCGTAGTCCGGGACCACTTTCTCTCAGTCTGCCCCACCACTCTCACTGTTGACCTCCTCGCGAAGTCCCTCCTAGCGGCCGAGAAGAGCATTCTCGCTGTAGGGGCCTCTCGTGGTGACCCGCGCACCCCCATCTTTGAGGGGTGTTCCCCCTCCCCCCTTTTGCCCTCCGTTGCCTCTGCTGCTACGGCCGACCTAGCTGGTTTGGAGTCGGTCGGTGCGCCGTCTGCCCCTAGTGGGAGACGTCGCTCTGGCAAAGGCAGGGGGGGCAGGGGCGCCGGAGGAGCTTGCGGGGGCAGTGGAGGCGGCGGTGGAGGCAGCGGAGGAGGCGGGGGTGGTGGTGGGAGTGGTGGGCGGGGGCGGAGGTGTCAGTGGCGGCAGTGGAGGCGGAGGCGGCGGCGGCGGTGGCGGTGGGAGTGGAGGCGGAGGCGGTGGTGGCGGCGGCGGTGGGAGTGGAGGTGGTGGGGGAGGTGGTGGAGCCGGCGGCGGAGGAGGCGGCGGAGGAGGTCGTGGCTCGTCGCAGAGGAGTGGCTCCGGTGGTGGTCAGCGCCAGCAGCAGCAGCGCGGTCAGGAGACCCTCTCCCCTCAGCAGCTCCGTGAGTGGTACGCTGCGCGCCAGAGGGGTGGGGGTACTGGTCCGTGCACCTACGTCCTGCGCACCGGCGACCGTGCGGGTGAGGAGTGTGGGGGTCCGCACCCCACCCAGCGCTGCTTTGGCCGCCTGACTGACGCTTGGCGCTGCCCGTTTACTGACGCCACTGAGATCCCTCGCTGGGACCAGCTGTCTAGGGCAGGAGTAGCTATCTTTGATCTTGACTCTGATGCTATTCTTCGTGCCATGTATGCTGTGACTATTAGTGAGGAGGGTGACTGTTACCGGTGTTTCCCGCCCGACCCGGGCATTGGTACTGCTGCTCTAGGTGCTGCTGAGGCTGCTGCTCTAGGTGCTGGTGAGGCTGCTGCTCTAGGTGCCAGTGAGTCTGCGTCCTCAGGTGCTGGTGAGTCTGCTCTCTCAGGTACCGCGTCGGCTCCGGCCTCCCTCACCTTCACCCTTGACTCGGGGGCGTCTCGCTCCTTCTTTCGAGACTGCACCACACTCACGCCGCTTAGTCGGCCAGTTGCAGTCTCTCTGGCAGACCCCTCTGGGGGTCTTGTTCTGGCTCACTACTCCACTATCCTTCCGTGCCCTGCGGTCTCGTCTGGCTCCCTGTCGGGTCTGTACCTCCCCTCGTTCTCTACGAACCTGGTGGCGGGTGCTGACCTACAGGATGGGGGGGTTGACCAGTTCACCCCTGCGCGCCGACGGGAGACCCACTGCACACGGACGCGGACACGGGCCGACACTTGGCCACGTTTACGCGTCGGTCGGGGTCGATTCTGTACACACTCACTACCACGTCTCCTCCGCCACCTGCGTCTGGTCAGGTGCCTGCGTTGGGTCAGGTGTTTGCTGCAGCGTCCAGGTCTGGTCCTGAGTCTGCCCCCTGCTCGTGTCGCCTCCTGTCTCACGAGACCCTCCTCTGGCACCACCGCCTGGGTCACCCCTCCCTGCTTCGTCTCCGAAGCATGGCCTCCCGTCTCCTTGTCTCCGGTCTTCCCCGGTCCCTCCCTCCCCTTCCTCCAGGGCCTGGCCCTACCTGTGTCCCCTATGTCGAGGGACGCCTGCGGGCTACCCCTCACTCCTCCCCGTTTCCTCCGACGGAGGCCCCGCTGCAGACGCTTCACATGGACATGTGGGGCCCAGCACGCGTCCGTGGGCAGGGTCACGAGCGCTACTTCCTGCTGGTGGTTGACAACTACTCGCGTTACACCACAGTCTTCCCCTTGCGCAGCAAGGGTGATGTCACTGAGGTGTTGATCGTCTGGATCCTCGCAGCACGTCTCCAGCTCAGGAAGAGCTTCGGCTCGGACTTTCCTGTTCTGCGTCTTCACTCGGACAGAGGCGGAGAGTTCTCCTCTGGCCTTCTGCAAGCCTACTGTCATGCACGAGGCATCCGCCAGTCCTTCACGCTTCCGAACTCTCCACAGCAGAATGGGATTGCTGAGCGCCGCATCGGCATGGTCATGGACGTCGCCCGTACGTCCATGATGCATGCGGCTGCCCCCCATTTTCTGTGGCCGTTTGCGGTTCGGTACGCGGCGCATCAGATCAACCTTCAGCCCGGGTCTCCATGCCGGAGACCTCCCCTGCTCTGCTATGGACGGGGAAGGTTGGCGATGCGTCGGCGTTCCGTGTCTGGGGATCTCGGGCGTTTGTCCGCGATTTGTCCGCGGACAAGCTGTCCCCTCTTGCTGCTCCTTGCATCTTCCTGGGTTTCCCCCCCGACGCACCTGGGTGGCAGTTCTACCACCCCACCTCTCGTCGTGTTCTGTCCTCCCAGGACATCACGTTCGACGAGTCGGTCCCCTACTACCGGCTCTTCCTCTACCACACTCCGTCCCTTCCCCCGCCGCCGCTCTTCCTTGTCCCAGGTCCCCCCCCCGGTAGACCCCCTTCCCCCTCAGGGTCCTGCCCCTTCAGGTGTGTCCCAGGTAGACGCTGCTGAGCCTGTCAAGGTCACTGGTGACTCTGGTGCTGCTGGGGGTGCTGTGCTTGGGGGTGCTGGGCGTGGGGGTGCTGAGCATGGGGGTGCTGAGCCTGGGGGTACGGAGCCTGGGGGTGCTGAGCCTGGTAGTGCGGAGCCTGGGGGTGCTACGCCTGGGGGTGCTGAGACTGGGGGTGCTGAGCCTGGGGGTGCTACGCCTGGGGGTGCGGAGCCTAGGGGTGCGGAGCCTGGGGGTGCTGAGCCTACTGGTGCTGTTCCTGCCGGTTCTCCGGGTCTTTCTTCTCGTCGGGAGCCGCTCTCTCCACTGGAGCTGCGTGAGTGGTTTGCCCGGCGCTGGAGGCGAGCTGCTGGAGCTGGAGGTGCTGCGGGTACTGGAGGTTCTGTTGCTGCTGAGGGAGCTGGTGCCACGGGTCCCTGAGGTGCTTGTATTGAGAGTACTGGAGCTGCCGGGCCCGGGGGTGCCTCTGGAGCTGGAGCTGCTGCGGGTACTGGCGCGGAGTCTGCGGCTGTTGGTCCTGGAGGCGGTCCTGCTGGGGGTGCCTCTGGAGCTGGAGCTGCCGCGGGTGCTGGCGCTGAGTCTCCGGCTGTCGGTCCTGCTGAGGGTACTATTGGCGCTGCTGGAGGTGCTGGAGTTGGAGCTGCTACTGGTGCTGGTACCGCCTCTGGAGGTACTGGTGCTGTCCCTGCTGTGTTTGGAGTTGCTGCGCGGCCTCGGCCGTACTTCGTTCCACTCCTTAAGCAGGTTCTTGGTTGCAGAGATAACTGCAGCAACGGGAGCTAGGCTACGGGCTAGGCACGTGTGCTCGTGTGATCTCTGCGTTCGTTCACTTAGTCGTTTCCTTGTGTTCACGCTCCTTGCTAGTTCACGGGGAGAATTTGCAAGAGTTTCACTAGGAAAACATGACAACAATGATACAATGAAGTTGGCATAGCAAGACTACATCAGAGCAAGCATTCAGGTCGGCCAACTGCCAGCGCAGCTTGGTCGACCGCGCTCCAGCACGACTTGGTCGACCGCGCTCCAGCAAGGCAAGGTCGACGGCGTGCCAACGTCGCAGGTTGACGGCGTGACAGCGTTGCTCACGCAGCACAGCAATGCATCCGCTTCGCAGGTGCGCGCAGATGATTGGCGTGCAGTATCTCGTCACCTGCACAGCGCACAACACCACGTCAACCTCGAGCTGACGACTGCCTCTGATCGGCCACGTCGACCTCGGGATACCACCACCGAGGTCGGGCTTGCCAACTTTGCCTGGGCGACCGTCGCACTCCTCCGCAGCACTTCGTCACTCAGGTAACCTGGTCGACCAGGCAACCACGTCGACCAGCAGCTCCCGTTCGTGCCTGTCGACCTCCCAAGTCGACGACCACCTCCACGTCCACCTCCTCCAGGTCGACGTCCCCTCTGGTCGACCAGCTCCACGTGGACCAGTACTCCTGGTCGACCTCCTCCTCGTCGACCAGCACAGTCGTCAGCCGACCACCCACGTCGGCCACCCAAAGCTGGCGTCACGAAGTTGACGCCCCGCTACTCGACGCCCGACTGCTCGGCGTCCTGCGTCAAGGTCGACGTCGGTCCCTCCTTCGTCGACCACCAGGTCCAGTCGACCACCCGTAGGTCGACCAACGGTCCGTTAGCCGACCGCCGAAGTCGGCTTCGACGTCCTCCGCAGGTCGACTCCCAAGTCGACCTCCCCGAAGTCGGCGCCACCCTGAAGTTGGCGCCCGTGCAGTGGTCCCCCGTGCAGGTCGACCTCCTCGTCGACCAGCTCACCCACTGCTGCAGGTCGGCTGCTCCCCTCACACCCGACCACGAAGTCGGCTCCGCCCAAGCGAGGACGGGGCCAATACCCAACTCCTGTTGACATTGGTCTCCCGCCTTCCCCTGGTCCTTCTCCTCCCTTAGAGTGTCCACAGCCTGTCCCGTCGCAGTTACAGTTACAGCCCGCCTCTCCGCTGCCTTCTCCGTCTCCCTACACTAGTCCTACTGGAGGTCTAGCTGAGCGTCGTGAGCCTGCATCCCGCCCTGCGTCACCTGTCCGTGCTGCTCGCCGTAGTGGTCGCAGTTCGCGCCAGCGTCCTCCTCCTGTCCCTGGCACGCATAGGATGTCTCTGCGTCCGTCCACTGCTCCTCTGCGTGCCCCTTTGCCTTCTCCTCCTCAGCCGTCTCTTCCTGCGCTTGCCGACCCAAAGTCGTACTCTCTTCGTGCTGCCAGTCCTACTGTCATGCGTCTCCTTGCTACTGTTGTCACTGACCCTTCCTTTGAGTCCGCTGCTGCGTCTGCCTTAGTTGCTGAGCTGGTTGACTTTGCTGCCGCGTGTCGTCTAGACTACGCCGCCAGTCTTGTTGCTGAGTCTGATTCTGCTGAGTCTGAGTCTGCCTGTCTTCCGTCCGTCGGGGGTGAGTGTGCTCTTGGCACGGACGTCCTTGAGAACAGGCAGGAGGAGTTCCAGTGCTTTGCCGCCGCTTTGCCCCATCTCGTGTCCATGCTTGTTGCCCCTGAGGGAGACCCGGATGCTCTAGACATCCCGACCCCACGCTCTTACGCAGAGGCGATGGCCGGTCCCTACTCCTCTCAGTGGCGGTTAGCCATGGACGCAGAGATGGCTTCCTGGAAGTCCACAGGCACCTACGTCGACGAGGTTCCCCCACCTGGAGCGAACATCGTCAGTGGCATGTGGATTTTCAGGGTGAAGCGGCCGTCGGGTTCTCCGCCTGTCTTCAAGGCGCGGTACGTGGCTCGTGGCTTCAGTCAGCGGCAGGGAGTTGACTTCTTTCAGACCTTCTCCCCGACCCCGAAGATGACCACTCTTCGGGTTCTGCTGCACGTAGCCGCTCAGCGTGACTACGAGCTCCACTCTCTTGACTTCAGCACTGCTTTCTTGCAGGGTCGCCTGCACGAGGAGATCTGGCTGCGCCGCCCTCCTGGCTTCACTGGGTCGTTCCCTCCTGGTACCCAGTGGAGCCTCCGGCGGCCAGTCTACGGTCTCCGCCAAGCGCCGCGTGAGTGGCACGACACACTGAGGACTACACTTGCGGCTCTTGGGTTCGCTCCCTCTACTGCTGACCAGTCGCTGTTTCTATGCACCAACACCTCGCTGCCGCCGTTCTACATCCTCTTGTACGTCGTCGACTTGGTCTTTGCCACTGCGGACACTGCGGCACTCGCCCACGTGAAGTCGGAGCTGCAGAAGAGACACACGTGCACAGACCTGGGTGAACTGACAAGCTATCTTGGCTTGCGGATCACCCGGGACAGAGCACGGCGCACCATTACCCTGACTCAGTCACACATGGTGCAGCAGGTCCTTCAGCGCTTCGGCTTCACGTACTTCTCGCCTCAGTCCACTCCTCTGCCTACGGGACACTCGCTCTCAGCTCTGCCTTCGGATGAGTCCGTAGAGCCGAGTGGCCCGTATCCAGAGCTTGTGGGCTGCCTCATGTACCTGATGACCTGCACTCGACCTGACCTCGCATACCCTCTTAGCATCTTTGCACGCTATGTTGCTCCCGGCCGTCACCGGAAGGAGCACATGGATGCAGCTGAGAGGGTGTTGCGCTACTTGTGCAGTACGTCGGGCATGGGGCTAGTGCTTGGAGGGCGAGACCGGGTTGTTCTCAGTAGGCACTCAGACGCTTCTTGGGCAGACGACCAGGCTACTCAGCGGTCGTCTCAGGGTTACACCTTCAGTCTTGGCTCTGACTCTGTCTCTTGGCGTTCTACACGCTCTTCTTCTGTTCTCAGCTCTAGCTGTGAGGCTTAGATCTATGCCACGGCCATGGCTGCCCAGGAGCTACGCTGGCTCACCTACCTGCTGACTGACCTTGGAGAGCGGCCTCGTTCTCCTCCAGTGCTGTACGTTGAGAACAAGGCAGCCATTGCCTTGTGTGAGGAGCACAGACTGGAGCACAGGACGAAGCACATTGCTCTGTGGTCATTTCTTGCTCGAGAGCTGCAGCAGCGCGGTCAGCTTCGTCTGCATCACGTGGCCACTGAGGCCAACACTGCTGATGTGTTGACCAAGGCGCTTCCGCCTTGTGACCATCAGCGCTTTTGCACTCTTCTAGGTCTCGTGCCTACTGGGCCTCACTTGCTTACCTCTTGACCTTGCTTGTTTAGCACTGTTATATATATGCTCTGTTGCATGTGAACTGGCCTTGTGGCCTTGAACTTGTGCTCAGAATGTGTGGTGACGTTGAGATCCACCCTGAGCTTGCTTTGCTTGACTGGTCTTGTGACCCCTTGTTCTCCCCCACTTTGCCTATGGGGGTGTGTCAGATTACTATAGCTGATGCATGTTTGTAGGCTGTAGTGGGGTAGCACATATGGGGTACAACTTTCTGGGGTTGTATTTGTACCCAACTTTGACTTAGTCATTTCATTCCTGTCTAAGATTCTCACATATGACGCATTTATCTAAGAGCGGCCTAAATGCTGCTGCTTGTCCCGACTGTAAACTAGGATGTCATCGAGGTAAACTATGACGCATTTATCTAAGAGCGGCCTAAATGCCTCGTTCATGGTCATCTGAAAAGTCGCTGGTGCGTTGGTCAGCCCGAAGGGCATCACCGTCTACTCGAACGACCCGTACGTAGTCCTAAATGCTGTCTTGGCGCAGTCCGATGGTTCGACCCGAATCTGATGGTAACCCCCCCGTAAGTCTATTTTCGAAAACACTCGTTCTGTTCACAATTGGTCAATTTGTTCGTCGGCGTGCGGAATAGGATATCGCGACTTGACTGTTACCCTGTTCAGTGCTCTGTAGTCGATACACATGTGAAAACCCCCGTCTTTCTTCGGCGTGAACAGTATCGGTGCGGCAAATGGCGACGAGCTTGGTCGGATGAATCTCTTCTCTAACAGGCAATCTAACTGCTTCCTAAGTTTGTCGTGCTCGGGCTGTGTCAGTCTGAAGTGGCGCTGTACGGTTGGTTGTGCCCCTGGTTCTAATTCGATTCGGTCGTCATGTGCTCGCTGAGGTGGCAACCCTTCCGGTAAGTCGTCGGGGAAAATCCCGGGATACCGTTTCAACAGTTCCTGTAATTCGGGCGGTACAGCTTCCAGCAGTTTCTTGAAATCGCTCGGCTGCTCTGCTTCTTCTACTGCTGCGATATCTACTGCGTACACGTCAGCTCCAGCAGCGACAGCCCGTTTCATCGTGATGGCGTTGACGTGCACCGTTGATGACTCGGGCGACTGCCAGCGAGGTAGTTGGACCCAGTTACCACTACTTCGCACGGTGCAGCTACCCGTGGTCCAGTCAATTCGCGGGTTATACCGTTGCAGCCAATCGCGCTCCAGTGAAATGTCGTGCCAATCCAATGTTGTTGCGAGCATTTCCAGTGTAAACCCAAAATTCCCCCCGCAGCGGACTTTGACTCTCTCCACCTTTTCCCGTATGGCCAGCGGCGTGCCATCAACTAAGCGTGCGTCTATCTCCGGTAAGCATCAGCTAAGTGTTAGTCGCTGTTTCCGTGCAGTTGCGGTATTAACTAAATAGTGGCTTGCTCCTCCGTGAATAAAAATCTTCACTGATACTCCCTATATTTTCCCGTGGATCAGTACTGGGCAATCCGTCGCTGTACCCTCCTTATTCATCCGAGCCTGATCGATGGCGTGAATTGGTACTGTGACTCGGTGAGGGTCGGTGTGGTTGGGCGAGCAGGCAGTCTCGTCAGTAGTTGGCCCAACCTCTACTGAGTGCTGGCGTTTCCCTGCCTCTGAGACTCCCTCCCCTGCTCTGCTCCGCGACGCCTTAGCTCCTCTGGGCAATCGCTCTTGCGATGGCCCGGCCTGTTGCAAGCAAAGCAACGCCCTTTAAGTGGCGTAGTAGCTGCATTTGTCGCAACGATGTTCACAGTGGCGTGCTCGATCGGTCCCCGAGGACGATGTCCGTGGTAGGACCCTGGTCTCGGTCGTCGTAGGATGTCGATTTTCTCGGCGAGCGCGAGTATCTCATTGAAATTCGAGAGTCCGCGTAGCATGATCTCGTGCGAGATGTCCGGCTTCAGCCCTTCGACGTAATGGTCCACCCGCTCCGCCTCGTGCATATAGCCGACTTGCTCGCAAAGTGCGAGAAATCCGCTCGTATAATCTTGAACCGATCCGAGTTGCCGCCAAGTACGCAATTTCTGACGCGCCGAAATAGAAGCCGCGATTGGCTCGAAGCGCGCCCGAAGCCCTGCGCACCACGCCTCCCACGTGTTGTATTGGGTGATTTCGCAGAACAAACTGTAGTTAACAGATGGACCCGGGGGCCCTTCCTTTTGCAACGTTGGCTCGTAGGCGCGTCGCGACGTCACGATGACTCGCCACCAGTCCATGGCGGGACCCCTTAGCAGCGAAACGGCATACCGAATCTTCGCTACGTCCGACTCGACGTAATTCGCGTCGAAAAAAACGGTCATCGTGAAGACCCACGATTGAACCGTCGGACCTCCACGTTGGCTTGGGTCGAAACAGGGTAGGCGTTGCGGCTTGAGTGGCATTGGCGCCGTAAAGGCTTGTTCGCTGCTTGTCGTTACGAATTCCATGTGCCGACGGTCTTCGCAAGGCTCCCGTGGGCTTGGCGCGCTCCTGTTTCCTCCCATGCCAGGCATTGGTTGGGCGGCGTTATCACTGGCTACGCCTGAGCGCTGTCCCATGCTATCGTGTGGTGTTGGTGTGCCGAACGAGATGACGATCGGTTCGTCTGATTGCGCAGGTGCATTTGTTGGTGCGTGTGGTGCTGCTGGAGTATTCACCGAGGATTGCTGACGCGCGGAGTCACGCTCCGCTGTGAGCGTTGCAATTTCGAGCGCCGAATCTTCGAGTTGGCGCACCAGACGGTCGAGCTGCTCCTGCGTCAATGTGGCGAGCGTGAATTCGGCCCATGGCGGGGGTGTTGGGCGAGCTCAGCGAGAGCCTCAGTCGTGGTCGTGCGTGCTTACGAGAGAGCACTACGAGCGGCGGTGTTGTATCGCTAAGAGACGTCTACCCCCCCCAAAAATTGAGATAGTGGGGAAGCGAAGGTGTGGGTGCGGTCCGAGAAGAGATCGCAGGCTCTGATACCAAGTATTACGAGTGCAATTGAGGGAACGAACGAGAATTGCACTATCGAAGCAAGAGTATAATGAGCGAAGCCATGAGCGAAGAATATATAGCGAAACTACAATGGTAACGGTAATGGACTGTGGTTGTCGCGCGACGGGCCTGGGACTGAGGTTGGGAAAGTGTCGAAGTGGAGGCCCGGAGCGCGGGTTACCCGCCGAGCCGTGAGGTCGGGGTGCGACGTGCGAAAATGGCGGGCGGATTGTCGATGCGAGGATTGCGAGTGGTAACGGTGCTGACTGTGGTGCTACAGTGATGTACGCGTTGAGCAGGGATGCGAAGTAAGGAAAAAGAGGCTTTCCTTACAGCCTGGGATGTGTGAACCTGAAGTGGCCCAGCTAGTTAGCTGGTTCACTTCCAAAGGATGAGGTCCCGGGATCAAATCCTCCCTGCGGCGTGTTCTGCCAGCTCCCTAGAAGGGGGTTATACAACAACCTCGTTACCCAGCGAGGCGTGGAAACAAATGGGTAGGTGGGTTACGACCGACAGCCGGGGTAATACCAAGGGGGTTTCCCCATAACCTTTACCTTTGCCTGGGATGTGTGCTCAACAAGAAATGTTGTTTCGAGGACATGAATTTGTGTGCGTGGCAGTTTTCGTTATGGTTATATAAAGGTAGTAACCATGTACAGCAAAGCATAGATGTTATGAGTTGTAAAAGAGAGTGCGCAGGTAAACGAATAACGAGACTGTGATTCACCAATCTGAGAATACAATGAAGGCACATACTAATGTAGGGACTAGCCTAGCTAGGATGGAACCTCGGACGAGCGAGGTTGGGTGCAGGTTTGGCGATGGAAAAATGCCGAAGGCGACGCGAGGAGCCTCGGCAGCGTTGAAATCGGCCGAACGTGCAAAGTCCGAAAATCGGGCTGTACGCGAAGCAATCGACCCCGATAAGGAATTCGGGAAAATTCCTTACACTACCCCTCCCCTTAAGAAAGGCGGCTAATATCCGAAACATGCCTATGCGCCAAGTAATCACCAACAAGTGACGATGCGGTCAGCGAGTCAGAGTGCACCCACTTGTCGTCTTCGCTGGTGCGATCAGTCCAACGGACTAGGAAATCCACGTGGCAACCAGCTGCGTCAAGTCGAACCTGATGTGCCAAAATCTTCGAAGGATCAAGAGTGGGCTCCGGGACAGGGCGTGCAGTTGGTGCAGCTTATTGCCACGCGATGCCGGTCATAGCTGGCACGAACTTGCGAAGCAGGCTAACGTAGAAGGCGTCATGAATGCGCCAGTCGTCGGGTAGCAACAGCTTCGCGGTGACAGGTGTCACCATCTTGATAATCTTGAAGGGCCCACAAAATTGTGGCCGTAGTTTCGATGGGCTGGGCAAGTGCAGGTTCTTCCTGTCAAGTAGCACTAGTTGCCCCGTGGTCTAGACCAGCTCCCGGCGTAGAAGGTCTGTGTATTTGCGGAAAGAGATGTTCGCCTTGCGAATGGCGTCTACGGCTTTTTCGCGGACTTCCGAAAGTTCCATCACAAAGGTTTGTGACCTCGGGACTGGGTTGTCTAGAGAAGTCGCTTTAGGGACTGCCGAATCCATCCCGTGATTCAGGAAAAACGGGGAGTGATTAGTGTCAGAATGAGAAACAGGAATGGGTGTGACTAGCAGGAACAACAGTACAAATGTGAAACCCTAAACTGGTGTACCCCCTATGGTGTGACCCACTACAGCCTAGAACTACACAAACATATAATGTTTGACACACCCCCATAGGCAAAGTGGGGGAGACCTAGGGGTCACAAGACCAGTCAAGGCAAAGCAAGGCAAACAAGCTCAGGGTGGATCTCGAGGATTCCACACAAATTCCGAGCACAAGTAAGCGGTCACAAGACCAGTTCACATGCAGTTTTATAATAGAGCAAGAGGTACAATGATCACAACCTAGCAAGGGCAAACATGCAAGTATATATATAATGATCACAGTACAGGCAAAGTCAAGAAGTAAGCAAGTGAGGAACAGTCGGCACAAGGCCTAGAAGAGTGCAAAAACGCTGATGGTCAACAGGCGGAAGCGCCTTGGTGAACACATCAGCAGTGTTGGCCTCAGTGGCCACGTAACGCAGAAGAAGCTGACCACGCTGCTGTAGCTCTCGAGCTAGAAAGTAATGCAGAGCAATGTGCTTCGTCCTGTGCTCCAGTCTGTGCTCCTGACACAAGGCTATGGTTGCCTTGTTGTCGACGTACAGCACTGGAGGAGAACGAGGCTGCTTTCCAAGGTCAGTCAGCAGGTAGGTGAGCCAGCGAAGCTCCTGGGCAGCCATGGCCGTGGCGTAGATCTCAGCCTCACAGCTGGAGCTGAGAACAGAAGAAGAACGAGTAGAACGCCAAGAGACAGAGCCAGAGCCAAGACTAAAGGTGTAACCCTGAGACGACCGCTGAGTAGCCTGGTCGTCTGCCCAAGAAGCGTCTGAGTGCCCAGTGAGAACAGGCCGGTCTCGCCCTCCAAGCACTAGCCCCATGCCCGACGTACTGCACAAGTAGCGCAACACCCTCTTAGCTGCATCCATGTGCTCCTTCCGGTGACGGCCGGGAGCGACATAGCGTGCTAAGATGCTGAGAGGGTATGCAAGGTCAGGTCGAGTGCAGGTCATCAGGTACATGAGGCAGCCCACAAGCTCTGGATACGGACCACTCGGCTCTACGGACTCATCCGAAGGCAGAGCTGAGAGCGAGTGTCCCGTAGGCAGAGGAGTGGACTGAGGCGAGGAGTACGTGAAGCCGAAGCGCTGAAGGACCTGCTGCACCATGTGTGACTGAGTCAAGGTGATGGTGCGCCGTGCTCTGTCCCGGGTGATCCGCAAGCCAAGATAGCTTGTCAGTTCACCCAGGTCTGTGCACGTGTGTCTCTTCTGCAGCTCGGACTTCACGTGAGCGAGACCAGCTGTGTCAGAAGTGGCAAAGACCAAGTCGTCGACGTACACGAGGATGTAGAACGGCGGCAGTGAGGTGTCGGTGCGTAGAAACAGCGACGGGTCAGCAGTAGAAGGAGCGAACCCAAGAGCCGCAAGTGTAGTCCTCAGTGTGTCGTGCCACTCACGTGGCGCCTGGCGGAGACCGTAGACTGGCCGCCGGAGGCTCCACTGGGTACCAGGAGGGAACGACCCAGTGAAGCCAGGTGGGCGGCGCAGCCAGATCTCCTCGTGCAGGCTGCCCTGCAAGAAAGCTGTGCTGAATTCAAGAGAGTGGAGCTCGTAGTCACGCTGAGCGGCGACGTGTAGCAGAACCCGAAGAGTGGTCATCTTCGGGGTCGGGGAGAAGGTCTGGAAGAAGTCAACTCCCTCTCGCTGACTGAAGCCTCGTGCAACGTAACGCGCCTTGAAGACAGGCGGAGAGCCCGGCGGCCGCTTCACCCTGAAAATCCACATGCCACTGACGATGTTCGCCCCAGGTGGGGGAACCTCGTCGACGTAGGTGCCAGTGGACTTCCAGGAAGCCATCTCTGTGTCCATGGCTGACTGCCACTGAGAGGAGTAGGGACCGGCCATCGCCTCTGCGTAAGAGCGTGGGGTCGGGATGTCTGGTGCATCCGGGTCTCCCTCAGGGGCAACAAGCATGGACACAAAATGGGGCAAAGTAGCGGCAAGGCAACCAAACTCCTCCTGCCTGTCCTCAAGAACGTCCGTGCCAAGAGCACACTCACCCCCGACGGACGGAGGACAGACAGACTCAGACTCAGCAACAAGACTCGCAGCGTAGTCTAGACGACACGCAGCTGCAAAGTCGACAAGCTCAGTGACTAAGGCAGACGCAGCAGCGGACTCAAAGGAAGGGTCAGTGACAACTGTAGCCAGGAGACGTGTGACAGTAGGACTGGCAGCGCGAAGGGTGTTTGACTCCGGGTCAGCAAGAGCAGGAAGAGAGGACGCAGGAGGCGACGGGAGAGCGACACGCTGCGGAGCAGTGGACTGACGAAGCGCCATCTGGTGAGTGCCTTGGACAGCAGGAGGACGCTGACGCGGGACACGACTACCAGTGGTAGCAGCACGAACAGGCGACGCTCGACGAGACGCAGGTGACACAGGACGTGACGCACGCTCACGTCTCTCAGCAAGACCTCCAGTCGGACCAGTGTAAGGAGCAGGCACAGGGAGTGGGGAGGCAGGCGGTAACTGTGGCTGTGACTGGACAGACGGCGGACACTCTAAGGCGAGAGGAGAACAAGGAGGAGGAGGCTGACCAAGAACCTGCTGAAGAAGCGGAACGAAGTACGGCCGTGGCCGTGCAGCAACTCCCGAACCAGCAGAGACACCAGCGGCAGGGTCCTCAGGACCAGCAGAAGCTCCACTCGCCGGGTCCTCCACTCTAGCAGCAGTAGCAGCACCTCCAGCAGCACCAGCAGCACCTACAGCACCAGGGTCCGCAGCACCCGCAGTAGCTCCAACGCCCGGGTCCTCTGTACGAGCAGCACCTCCAGCAGCACCGCCGGTAGCAGCAGCACCTCCAGCACCAGGGTCCGCAGCACCCGCAGCAGCGTCAACTCCGGGGACCCCAGCACCAGCAGCTCCACTCCGGAGACTGATGTGCCGAGAGTACCACTCTCGAAGCTGTGGGGAAGAGGGCGGCTCCCGCCGTGGTGGGGAAGCACGAGTACCAACTCCAGTAGCACCACGAGCCCGAGACGCACCCCGCCGGAGGCTGCAGTACCGTGAGTACCACTCACGTAGCTGCTGCGAAGAGGGAGGTCCTCCAGGCGCCTCACAGTCAACTGCAACACCACCAGGCTCAGCACCCCCAGACTCAGCAACTCCAGGCGCAGCACCCCCAGACCCAGCACCCCCAGGCTCAGCACCCCCAGTCTCAGCACCCCCAGGCTCAGCACCCCCAGTCTCAGCACCCCCAGACTCAGCACCCCTAGGCTCCGCCCGCGCAGGCTCCGCACGCTCAGGCTCCGCACGCTCAGGCTCAGCACCTCTAGCAGGACGCGAGTCGACAGCTACCTCGGCAGGCTCAACCGGGTCTACCTGAGAGACACCTGAGGGAGCGGCACCCTGAGGGGGAAGGGGGTCTACCACTGCAGCACCTGGCGCGAGGAAGAGAGGCGGGGGAGGGAGCGGGGCAGTGCGGTAGGGGAAGAGGCGGTAGAAGGGCACGGACTCGTCAAAAGTGACGTCCTGAGAGGGGAAGACGCGGTGCGAGGCGGGGTGGTAAAACTGCCAGCCAGACGCATCCGGGACAAAGCTAATAAAGACACACGGAGCAGTGCGGGAGGAGAGCTTGTCCGCAGACGTGTCGCGAACAAAAGCTCGGGATCCCCAGACACGGAAGCGTGACGCATCGCCAACCTCCCCCGTCCACAGCAGTGTGGGCGAGGTCTCCAGAGCGGAGACACGGGGCCAGAGGTTGAGCTGATGCGCAGCGTACCGGACCGCAAACGGCCACAGAAAGTGGGGGGGGGTACGAGCGACCTCCATGACCAAGCCAATGCGGCGCTCAGCAACCCCATTCTGCTGTGGAGAGGCCGGAAGCGTGAACGACTAGCGAATGCCGTGCTCTGCACAGTAGGCTGCGAAGAGGTCGGAGGAGAACTCGCCACCTCTGTCAGAGTGCAAGCGCAGGACAGGAAACTCCGAGCGAAAACGCTCTCGCAGCTGAAGACGTGCTCTGCTGATCCAAGGGATCGGAACATCAGGGACTTCACCCTTGGTGCGCAAGGGGAAGACCGTGGTGTAGCGCGAGTAGTCGTCAACGACGATCAAGAAGTACCTCTCCTGGCCCTGACCACGGACGCGGGCTGGGCCCCACACGTCCATGTGGAGCGTCTGCAAAGGAGCAGTCGTCGGGGGGAACGAGGAGGAGTGAGGGGCAGCGGGCTGCCGCCCCTCGACACAGGGAAGACAAGGAGGAGCAAGGGAGGGTGGGAGGGGAGGGAGTACCCGAGGAAGACCAGAGACAAGGCACCGGGAGTGCATGCCCCGAAGGCGCTGCACTGACGGGTGACCAAGTCGGCGGTGCCAGAGGACAGTCTTGTGCGCTAGAGAGCGACACGAGCAGGGGGCAGACAGCTGACCTGACGCAGACGCAGACGCAGACGCAGACGCCGCTACCTGAGGGGACTCAGTGTTCAGTGTGTACAGGTCCGACCCCGGCTGCCGAGTGAAGGTAGCCAGGTGACGGCCCGTCTGAGCACACGTGCAGTGTGTCAGACGCTCGTAGGCAGGGGTGAACTGGTGAACACCCCCATCCTGAAGCGCACAACCCGCCACCAAGTTCGTAGAGAACGAGGGGAGGTGGAGACCTGACAGTGTGCCCGACGGGACATCAGGACAAAGAAGGACAGTCGAGGAGGTCGCAATGACCGGACCCCCAGAGGGGTCAGCGAGCGAGACAGCGACTGGTCGAGCAAGGGGCTCAAGAGCAGTGCGGTCACGAAAGAAACAGCGCGAAGTGCCTGAGTCTAGAGTGAAGGTGTGCAGTGCCTCAGTGGACTCAGTAGTACCTCGGGTGGCGGAAACACAAGCACCTAGAGCAGTAGCCTCACTAGCACCTGGGGCAGCAGACACGCAAGCACCTAGGGCTGCAGCCTCACTCGTGCGGATGCCTGGGTCAGGCGGAACACACAGGTACTGATCCTCCTCTCCACTAATAGTCAATGCATACATGGCTTTGAGAATAACATCAAAATCAAGAGCATAGATATCGATATCCTTTTTGAGGAGATCAGCCCACTGAGGGAGCTCAGGAGCGTCAGGAAACTGAGCACGCCACGCGTCATCTAGGCGAGAGAAGCAGCGCTGCGCAGTGTGCGCCCTCCCGCACGTCTGTCCCTTGCGGCGACCAGTGCGGATGACGTACGTGCAGCTAAGGCTACCCCCCCCACCCCCATGCTGTAAGTACCACTCACGAAGCTCCTGGGAGGACTGAGGGTGCTGCGCGCTCTGGCCAGTGCCAGAGCCTCCACGGCCACCACCGCCGCCTCCACCACGACCACCACCGCCCCTGCCACCTCCACGTCCACTGCCGCCACCACCACTGCCCCCACCCCGGCCACCTCCGCCACCGCTGCCTCCACCACCCCCACCGCTGCCACTAGCCCCTCCAGCCCCGCCACCACCCCCACCGCCGCCACCACCCCCACCACCGCCTCCCCCGCCGTCACCCCCACCGCCCTTGCCTCCCCTGCCCTTGCCGCTGCGGCGCCCGCTGGGAGCGGACGCAGAGCCGACCTGCTCAGCACCAAGGAGGTCGTCAGCAGCAGCAGAGGCGACAGAGGGGAGCAGGGGGGAGGGGGAACACCCCTCGAAGAAAGGGGTGCGGGGGTCGCCACGAGAGGCACCTACAGCTACAATACTCTTCTCAGCTGCAAGTAGTTCCTTCTCTAGGGCGGTAATGGTGAGCTCAGTGGGGCAGCAAGCTAGGAAGTGGTCCCTGACTGTACGCAGAGTGTCAGGGAGGCGGGTGACTAGGTGGTAGAGAGTGAGCCAGAGCGGGGGAGGGTTGGAGGCAAGAAACTCAGCGGGCATGGCTGCACGGAAGCGGGCATCACTAGTGCGGAGGTGAGTGATGAGGTCAGCGACTGTCTGGAAGGCGGACAGGTCGGGGAACAGGTAGGGAAGCGAGAGGCGGCCTAGTGCAGCTGAGGCCGGGGAGGAGTAGCGCGCAACTACAGCAGTGTACAGGGCGTGCGCAGTCTGGTGCTGGCCAAAGTGCTCGCGCTCGTCTACTGGCAGGGAGTTGCGAATAGCAAAGCGGGCGTGGGCATCGCGAGTCTGCCACTGTGAGCGAGCAGTAGCAGCAGCAGTAGTAGCAGGAGTAGGGACTGTGCCTAGTGCGTGATCGTACAGCGAGATATCCTCTCTGGCAGTGAGCTGGAGGAACAGATGCAGATCATCGAGCCAGGTCTCAAACTTAATCGGGCGGCCCTCAGTATCGAACGAGAGAACTGGAGGGCTAGCCATAGCTGAAGTAGCAGTAGCAGAAGTAGCAGTAGCAGTAGCAGCAGCAGCAGCAGTAGCAGCAGTAGTAGTAGTAGCAATAGCAGTAGCAGTTCAGTACTGGTGCTGTTGCTCAGGTAAGGAGGGCGCGGTTCGGCTAGGACGGCGCGGCTCGGCTAGGGCGGCGCGGCTCGGCTAGGGCGGCGCGGCTCGGCTAGGGCGGCGCGGTTCGGGTCGGGTCGCGCAGCGCGGCTCGGCCGTAGAGGGGCGAGCGCGGGAGGGGCCGTGAGAGGCAAGCGCGGGGGGCCGTTCGGGGGGCCGGTCGGGGCTAGCGCGAGGCCTTACGGGGCCGTGGGAGGTTAGCGCGGGGGTCACACGGGGCCGTTCGAGGCTAGCGCGGGGCCACACGGGGCCGTTCGAGGCTAGCGCGGGGCCAATCGGGGCCGTAGGAGGCTAGCGCGGGGCCGTAGGTGGGCCGTTCGGGGCTAGCGCGGGGCCGTAGGGGGCCGTTAGAGGCTAGCGCGGGGCCGACGCGGGGCCTTAAGGGGCTAGCGCGGGGTCTTAAGACGGGGCCGTGAGAGGCCGTAAGGGGCGACGCGAGGGGCCGTGAGGGGCCTGAAGGGGCGACGCTAGGAACGAGGCGCACGAGGGCGCTAGGAAAAGGCGGCGCACGAGGGCGCGGCTAGCGGAAACGGTGGGCCCTAACGTTCCGGTCCTAGGTGGAACCTAGGCTCGTAATACCATGTCAGAATGAGAAACAGGAATGGGTGTGACTAGCAGGAACAACAGTACAAATGTGAAACCCTAAACTGGTGTACCCCTTATGGTGTGACCCACTACAGCCTAGAACCACACAAACATATAATGTTTGACAATTAGTCGTGCTGGACGGCGCGTTGTTGAAGGCGAATTCCAGCACGGCGAAAGATTCTTCCTAGCAGGCAGGGTCGGGGCAGTTTGTCGTGATCAGCTGCTTCATGGTCTGATTGGTCTGCTCGGTCTGGCCGTTCGTCTGTGGGTGATATGCCGATGAGAACTGTAGTTTTGTGCCGTACTGCGCCCACGTCTCCTTCCAGAATTTTGATGTAAACTTCGGGTCTCGGTCGCTGATGATCGCCGAAGGGATGCTGTGCAGTCGCACGACCGTTGAGATGAAGAGGCGCGCAGTTTCTTCGGCTGTGATTGTTGTTCGGCATGGGGCACATTGCGCCATCTTTGTGAAGTGCTTGACGACAACGAGCACAGCGTCATTGCCGGGCGGCCCAGCTGGCATTCCCGTGACAAAATCCATTGTCACTTGCTGCCACGGTCTTTCGGGTGGTTCGAGGGGTTGCAGCAGCCCAGCTGGCCGTTGACGTGTCGATTTCATGGCTTGGCACACCCTGCATGAGGACACATATCGCTGCACGTCGTAGGAATCAGGCCAGAAATATTGACGGTGCAGTAATTTCTGGGTTTTGTCAACCCCGAAGTGTCCGGAGAAGTTTGAGTCATGGACCTCTTGCATAAGGAGTTCACGCAGCAGCCTGTAAGCGGGAACCCAAATCCGGTCGCTTCCGGCTTTTAGGTAATAATTCCCTTTCTACGTCGTGGCCTGCTGATGGTTCCCAGCCGTGAAGAATGGGTCCGTAGTGTAGCCGTGGGTGAATAGTCCGGTAACTAATGGGTTTGAATGGGTGATGAGTACTACAGCGGATTGTACTGTCGGTCGGGTCAGGGCGTCGGCGATGTTATTCGCCCCTTTCTTGTATGTGATGCGGTAGGTGAAGTGGCTCTCCATGTAGTCTAGCCATCAAATCTGTTGTGGGTTGAGTTTGGGCTGGGCTCGCAGGTACTGTAGGGACTTGTGGTCCGTGAAAACAGTGACGTCGACGCCCACCAGGTAGCATCGCCATGGTTTAAACGCGTGGATGATGGCGAGCATCTCCTTGTCGTGGATCGGGTAGTTGCGCTCAGCTGCCTGCAGTTTGCGTGATTCGTAGGCTATCGGCTGCAGCCCGTTCCCGAAATCTTGGAGTAGCACAGCTCTGATGGCAAAATCAGAGGCGTCGGTTACGACATCGAACGGTTTCGATGGGTCGGCGATGTGCAGCACAGGAGGGGAAACGAGAAAATTCTTGAGTTCCTAGAAAGCCGCTCCTGCCTCCTCCCCCCACACAAAATTCCTGTCCTTGTGCAGCAGATCGGTCAATGGGCCGGTTATCCCCGCCATATTCGGGATAAACCGCCCTACGTAGTCAGGGGAAACGTAAAACTCTGAAGTTCCGTAACCTTCGTCGAGGACTTCCACTCCTGTATGGTCTTGATTTTTGCCGGGTTGATTTTGATGCCGTTGCGTGAGATGACATGCCCCCAAAACTCCAACTCCTACTTAAAAAACTCGCACTGGTGGTGAGGCGGTTCTCCTGTAGCCGCTTAAACACTGCATCCAGGTAACGGAGGTGCTGCTCCCTTGTCTTGCTAAAAATCATGATATTGTCCGAGTAGACGATGACACATCGGTCTAGAAGATCCTGAAAAACTATGTTCATGGTCAGTTGAAATGTCGAAGGCGCGTTCGTGCGGCCGAAATGCATCACTTTAAATTCGTAAGTCCCGTAGCGTGTGCGAAACGCAGTCTTGTGACAGTCGTCGGCAAAGACTCGGATCTGGCAGTAACCACCGCGTAAGTCAATCTTCGAGAAATAGCGAGCGCCGTGAAGTTGGTCGAAGAGGTCGTCGGTGCGTGGGATTGGGCAGTGAGACTTGATGGTGACCCGGTTCAGCGCGCGATAGTCGATGCACATGCGAAGCCCGCCGTCCTTCTTCAGAGTGAACAAGATCGGTGCTGCGAAGGGAGATGTGCTGACCCGAATGAACCCTTTCTCCAACACTGCGTCAATTTGGCTTCGCAGCTCCTCAAGTTCCGGCTAGGTCAACCACCAATGTGTCCGAACAGTCGGCTGCGCGCCAGGTTTCAGCTGGATCTTGTGGTCCTCAGGTCTCTCGGGTGGCAGTCAAGGTGGCAGGGTTGGGGAAAATGTCGGGGTACTGACGAATTAGCTCCGCTCAATCCGGCGGTACAGCTGGACACATCTTCTCGATGTCCTTCCGTCGGTGTCAACTGCCAACTCGCGTAAGCAGACAGCGAACAGCTGCGCGCCCTTATTGAAGTGGCGAGCTATAGTGATGGCTTTGACGCACGGGGCTTGGATGTAGTCAGGTGTCCATGGAGGCAGCTTAATTAGCCCCTCGTGCTTGTTGATGCTGCACGATCCCGTTGTCCAGTCGATGACGGGGTTGTGCCGTCGCAGCCAATCACGTCCCAGTAGCACGTCGCAGCCGTCCAGCGTCGTCACGAGGAACTTCATGCTGAAGCCGAAATCTTCGCCGCATTCGATCCTGACCGTCCGTGTTTCTTCCGTTATCGCCAGAGGCGTTCCATCCACAAGGCGGGCGTCAATTTCGGGCAGACACCTATCAAGTTGCAGCTTGCATTTTTTTGCGCTCGCCAAATTGAAGAGGCTATGGCTGGCCCCCGCATCAACGAACATATTCAAGTTATTTTCTAACGCCTTGCCAGCGACCAGCACAGGGTGATCCACATGTGTATCCCCGTTATTCGGCCGAGTGCAATAGATTGCATGAATCGGAACCACGACTCGGTGGGGATGGTTTGGTTCGGGCGACGGAGAACACTCAGTAAAGGGCCCGCTAATGACTGACTCTTCCCATTTCCCTGCTCCTTCCTGTCGTTCCCCATCAGCGGCGTTTTCTCATTGCAGTCTTTCATGTAGTGACCCATCTTCCCACACCGGTAACACGGTCCCTTAGGAGGGCGGTCGGGTGTATAGACTGTCAGAGTTATATGACTTAGCCTATGTAGGCTGTAGTGGGGTAACACATATGGGGTACAACACATTTCTAGGGTTTCCTACTTGTACCCATCTTTTCCTTACTCAATTCATTCCTGGTAATCTTCACATGGTATAGAGCAGGTTCCCTAGTGGGAACGTTTCCTAGGGCCCACCAATCAAAATCGATTTTTTTTTTCCTGCCCGGAGCCAGCTTCGCTCCTGCCCGAGTCGCGCCCCGCCTGCCCTCCCTCCCGTCGCGTCCCCAGCCCTTAGCGGCCCGTCGCGCCCCCCCCCCTAAGGCCCTTCGCGGCCCCTCTCACGGCCCCTCGTGGCCCTTTCGCGGCTCCCTTGCGGCCCCTCCGCCGCCCTTCGCGGCCCCTCTCACGGCCCTTCGCGGCCCCTTACGGCCCCTCGTGGCCCCTTCGAGGCCCTTTGCGGCCCCTTTGCGGCCCCGTCCCCGCCCTCCCCGGCCCTGTTGCCACCCTTCGCGGCCCCATCGCCGCCCTTCGCGGCCCCGTCGCCACCCTTCGCGGCCCCGTCGCCACCCTTCACAGCCCCTCAGGCCCCTTCTTGGCCCCGTCGCCGCCCTTCACGGCCACTCACGGCCCCTCACGGCCCCATCTCGGCCCCGTCGCCGCCCCTCACGGCCCCGTCGCCGCTCCTTTGCAGCCCCTTCTCGGCTCCCTCACGGACCTGCCGCCCCACCGTCGCCGCCCCTGCAGCAGCAGCCGCCGCCGCCGACAGCAGCGACCGCCGCCGTCACTCCCGGGGTAGCAGCCGCCGCAGCCGCCACTAGCAGCAGCCGGCGCCACCACAGCCGGGGCCGCAGCCGCCGCAGCCGCTGACTGCAGCCCCCGGTGCGCCTCGACCCTGCCGGCGCGCCTCGGCCCAGCCGGCGCGCCTCGGCCCGTCCCTGCCGGTGCGCCTCAGCCCTGCCCCACCACTTGCGGCCCGCTGCCCTGGTAAGAGAGTCGCTGAACTGCGCCCCTACTGCTGCCACTGCTGCTGCTGCCCCTAGCCTGCTGCTACTGCTGTCATGGCTACCCCTAGCGTTCTCGTCTTTGATGCTGAGGGTCGGGCTGTTGACTTTGAGGTCTGGGTCGATGATCTGCAGCTTTTCCTATAGTGTGATAGGAAAGACGGTCTCTCACTATTCGATCTCACGTCTGGCGCCTCTACTACCCCTCCTGCCGATGTTGACACCTCTGTTCACTCACAGTGGGCCACACGCGATGCTGCTGCCCGCCTTGCTGTGCGTAGCACTTGCCGTCTACTGAGCGCGCGCACTTTAGTCAGTATAAGAGTGCTAAGACCTTGCACGACGCTGTCATTGCACGCTACTCTTCCCCTGCCACTGCTGCCCTTAGCCGCCTCATGCTACCGTAACTGTTTCCTGACCTCGCCGCCTTTCCCACAGTCGCTTACCTCATTACGCACCTCCGCACTAGTCACACCCGCTACCGCGCTGCGCTTCCTGCTGAGTTCTGCGCCAAGAACCCCCGCCCCGCCCCCCCCCCCCCCCAAATGTACATCACCCTCTACTACATACTCACCCGGCTCCCTGACTCCCTTCGCTAGGTCAGGGACCACTTCCTCTCTGTTTGCCCCACCACACTCACCATTGACCTCCTAGAGGAGCGCCTCCTAGCAGCTGAGAAGAGTATAGTCGCTGTAGGAGCCTCTCGTGGTGACCCTCGTGCCCCCTTCTTTGAGGGGTGCTCCCCCTCCCCCGTTTTGAACTCTGTTGCTTCTGCTGCTGCCGTCGACTTCGTTGGCACCAATTCGGTCGGCGCTGCGTCTGCCCCTAGTGGGAGACGCCACACCGACAAGGGCAAGGCGGGCAAGGGCACTGGAGGGGCTGGCGGGGGTGGTGGAGGTGGCGGTGGAGGCGGCGGGGGGAGTGGGGGTGGCGGTGGGAGTGGTGGTGGGGATGGGGGCTTCGGTGGTGGCGGTGGAGGTGGAGGCGGCGGCGGCGGCGGCGGCAGTGGGAGCGGAGGAGGTGGCGGTGGCGGCGGTGGCGGAGGTGGCGGCAGTGGCGGAGGTGGCGGCGGTGGAGGTGGAGCTGGTCGGGGTGGCTCTGTGCAGCGGGGCGGCTTCGGTGGTGGTCAGCGCCAGCAGTAGCAGCGCACTCGTAAAAACCCCACCCCCCCAGCAGCTTTGTGAGTGGTACGCTGCGCGTCAGCGGGGCGTGGCTGCTGGTCCTTGTGCCTACGTCGTGCGTACCGGCGACCGCACCGGTGAGCCGTGCGGTGGCCCGCAGACCACCCAACGCTGCTTCGGCCGCCTGACGGACGCTTGGCATCTCCAGTTCCCTGATACCACTGAGATCCCTTGCTGGGGCAAGCTGCTTAGGTCGGGGGTTGCTATCTTTGATCTTGATTATGATGCTATTCTTGCTGCCATGTATGTTGTGTCTACTAGTGATGAGGGTGACTGTTACCTGTGTGTTCCGCCTGAGCGTGCTAGCCCCAGGTGCTCTAGGTACTGGTGAGGCTGCTGCTCTAGGTGCTAGCGCGTCTGCTGCCCCAGGTGCTGGTGAGTGTGCTCTCTCAGGTATCACGTCGGCTCAGGCCGTACACACCTTCACCCTTGACTCGAATGCTTCCCGCTCCTTCTTCCAAGACCGCACCACGCTTACGCCGCTTAGTCGGCCGGTTGAGATCTTCCTGGCGGACCCCTCTGGGGGTCCTGTCCTTGCCCACTTCTCCACTGTCTTACCGTGTTTGGCGGCCCCCTCTAGCACCCTGTCAGGTCTCTACCTCCCCTCATTCTCCACGAACTTGGTGAGTGGATATGATCTACAGGATGAGGGGGTTGACCAGTTCACTCCTGCGAGTCAGCGAGTGACCCACTGTACGTGCGCTCGGA
Source organism: Closterium sp. NIES-65 (assembly GCA_948144175.1). Taxonomy (NCBI): domain Eukaryota; kingdom Viridiplantae; phylum Streptophyta; class Zygnematophyceae; order Desmidiales; family Closteriaceae; genus Closterium; species Closterium sp. NIES-65. Next base: position 916,574 of record CANXME010000032.1, on the reverse strand, counting down.
CGCGCCGACACTTGGCCACGTTTGCCCGTCAGCCGGGGTTGAGCCTGTACACACTGACTACTGAGACTTCTCCGGTTGCTGAATCTTGTCAGGTAGCTGCGTCGGGTCAGGTGTTTGCTGTAGCATCCAGGTCTGGTCCTGAGTCTGCTCCTTGCTCGTGCCGTCTCCTGTCCCACCAGACTCTCCTCTCGCACCACCGCCTTGGTCACCCCTCCTTGCCTCGTCTCCGAGGCATGGCCTCCTGTTACCTTGTCTCTGGTCTCCCCCGGTCCCTCCCTCCCCTTCCTCCGGGGCCTGCCCCTACCTTTGTTACCTGCGTCGAGGGGCGGCAGCGCACCACCCCTCACTCCTCTGAGCTTCCTCCGACAAAGGCTCCGCTGCAGACTCTTCACATGGATGTGTGGGGCCCCGCCCGCGTTCGTGGCCAGGGTCACGAGCGTTACTTCCTGTTGGTGGTTGACGACTACTCGCGTTACACCACGGTGATCCCCTTGTGCAGCAAGGGTGACGTCACTAGGGTGTTGATCGAGTGGATCCGCGCAGCTCGTCTCCAGCTCCAGGAGAGTTTCAGCTCGGACTTAGCCTTTGACGAGTCGGTTCCTTACTACCGTCTCTTCCCCTACCGCACTGCGCCCCTTCCCCCACCGCCCCTCTTCCTAGCGCCAGATCCCCCCCCCCCCGTAGACCCTGTCCCCCCTCAGGGTCCTGCCCCATTAGGTGTGTCCCAGGTAGACGCAGTCAAGCCTGTGGAGGTAGCTGTTGACTCTGGTGCTGCTAGGGGTGCTAAGCCGGCGGGTGCGGGGTCTCGGGGTGCTGAGCCTGGGGGTGCTAAGCCTGGGGGTGCTTAGTCTGGGGGTGCTGAGCCTGGGGGTGCGGAGTCTGGGGGTGTTGGGTCTGGGAGTCCTTCGGGTGCTTGGTCTCGGCGGGAGCTACCCTCTCCACAGGAGCTGCGCGAGTGGTTTGCCAGGCTTTAGAGCCGTGCTGCTAGAGCTGGAGGTGTTGCTGTTGCCGCTGACCCTGCCGTCGGCGCTGGAGGTGCTGGAGCCACTGGTCTTGGAGGTGCTCGTACTGTAGCTGCTGGGACTTGGGATGCTGCTTGGGCTGCTGGAGTTTGGGCTGCTGGAGTTGGTCCTGCTGGAGGTGCTTCTGGTGCTAGTGGAGGCGCTGGAGCTCGTGGTGCTGCTGGGGTTACTGGAGCTGCGGGGGGTGCAGGTACTGGAGGTACTTCTGGCGCTGGTGCTTCTGAGAGTACTGGGGTTGGCGCTGCTGGAGCAGGTGGTGCTGCTGGCGCTGGTGCTGCCGCTAGGGGTACCGGTGCTGTCCCTACTGTTTCTGGAGGCACTGCGCGGCTGCGGCCGTACTTTGTTCCGCTCATTGAGCAGGTTCTTGGTCTCTCGCCTTCTCCTGGTCCTGCTCCTCCCTTACAGTGTCCACCGCCTGTCCAGTCGCAGTCACAGTTACAGCCCACCTCCCCACTGCCGGCTCCTTCTCCCTATACTGGTCCTACTGGACGTCTTGCGAAGCGTCGTGCGCCTGCGTCTCATCCTGCGTCACCTGTACGTGCTGTTCGCGCTAGTCGTCATGTTCCGCGTTAGCGTCCTCTTGCGGTCACGGGCACGCATCATATGGCACTGCGTCCATCCACTGCTAAGAAGCGTGTCCCTTTGCCATCTCCTCCAGAGTCCTCTCTTCCTGCTCTTGCTGAGTCCACTGCTGCGTCTGCCTTAGTTGCTGAGCTTGTCGACTTCGCTGCTCACTGCCGACTGGACTATGCCGCGAGTCTTGTTGCCGAGTCTGAGTCTATTTGTCCTCCGTCCGTCGGGGGTGAGTGTGCTCTTGGCACGGACGTCCTTGAGGACAGGCAAGAGGAGTTCGAGTGTTTTGCTACTGCTTTGCCTCATCTCGTGTCCATGCTGATTGCCCCCGAGGGAGACCCGGATGCACCAGACATCCCGACTCCTCGATCGTATGCTGAGGCGATCGAGGGTACCTACTCCTCTCAGCGGCAGTCAACCATGGACGTAGAGATGGCCCCCTGGAAGTCCACAGGCACCTACGTCGACGAGGTTCCCCCACCTGGGGCCAACATCGTCAGTGGCATGTGGATTTTCAGGGTGATGCGGCCGCCGGGTTCCCCGCTTGTCTTCAAGGCGCGTTATATGGCTCGAGGCTTCAGTGAGCGGCAGGGAGTTGACTACTTTCATACCTTCTCTCCCACCCCGAAGATGACCACTCTTCGGTTGCTGTTGCACATAACCGCTCAGCGCGACTACGAGCTTCACTCTCTTGAATTTAGCACAACTTTCTTGCAGGGCAGCCTGCACGAGGAGATCTGGCTGCGCCGCCCACCTGGCTTCACTGGGTTGTTTCCTCTTCTTACCCAGTGGAGCCTCCGGCGGCTGGTCTACGGTCTCCGCCAGGCGCCCCATGAGTGGCACGACACACTGAGGACTACACTTGCGGCTCTTGGGTTTGCCCCTTCTACTGCCGACCCGTCGCTGTTTCTGCGCACAGACACCTCTTTGCCGCCGTTCTACATCCTCGTGTACGTCGACGACTTGGTGTTTGCCACTGCTGACACTGGTGGACTCGCCCACGTGAAGTCTGAGCTGTAGAAGAGACACACGTGCACAAACCTGGGTGAATTGCGCAGCTACCTTGGTTTGCAGATCACTCGGGATAGAGCACAGCGCACCATTACCCTGACTCAGTCACACATGGTGCAGCAGGTCCTTCAGCACTTCGACTTCACGTACTCCTCGCCTCAGGCCACTCCTCTGTCTACTTGCCACTCGCTCTCAGCTCTGCCTTCTGATGAGTTCGTAGAGCCGAGTGGCCCGTACCCAGAGCTTGTTGGCTGCCTCATATACCTGATGACCCGCACTCGACCTGACCTTGCATACCCTCTTAGCATCTTGGCACGCTATGTTGCTCCTGGGAGACACTGACCAGAGCACATGGCTGCGGTGAAGAGGGTGTTGCACTACTCGTGCAGTACGTCGTGCATGGGGCTAGTGCTTGGAGGGCAGCGTTCAGTGGTCCTCACAAGTCACGCAGACGCATCTTGGGCTGACGACCAGGCTACGCAGCGGTCGTCACAGGGTTACACCTTCAACCTTGGTTCCGGCTCTGTTTTGTGGCGGTCTACCTGCTCGTCTTCTGTTCTTGGCTCCAGCTGTGAGGCTGAGATCTACGCGGGGGCCATGGCTGCACAGGAGCTACGCTGGCTCACCTACCTGCTGAATGACCTAGGAGAGCCGCCTCGTTCTCCTCCAGCTCTGTACGTAGACAACAAGGCCATGCTGGCCTTGTGTCGGGAGCACAGACTGGAGCACAGAACGAAGCACATTGCTTTTCACTACTTCCTTGCTCGTGAGCTGCAGCAGCTTGGTCTATTGCGCCTTGCTTATGTGGCCTCTGAGGCCAACAGTGCTGATATCTTTACCAAGGCACTTCAGCCTTGTGATCATCAGCTGTGCTGTACAATGCTAGGTCTTGTGCCTACTTGGCCTCACTTGCTCACTTCTTGACCTTTCTTGTACTGTGATCTATCTGTACGTGCACTTGCTTGTTTGCCTCTACATATGATCTTGCATGTGAACTGGCCTTGTGGCCTTGAACTTGTCCTCGTAATGTGTGGTGACATTGGGATCCACCTTGAGCTTGCTTTGCTTTGCTTGACTGGTCTTGTCACCCCTTGTTCTCCCCCACTTTGCCTATGGGGGTGTGTCAGAGTTATCTGACTTAGCATGTGTAGGCTGTAGTGGGGTAGCACATATGGGGTACAACACATTTCTAGGGTTTCCTACTTGTACCCATCTTTTCCTTAGTCAATTTATTCCTCGTAATCTTCACATAGACGACGTTGATCGTGGCCCAATGGGTCTGGCCACGAAAGCGGTTTCCATCCCTGGATGCTGCTCTCGCGTACTGCATCAACGCATCTGTTGACTCCGCCAGCCGTACTGCTTCAAGAAATGATGTCGGGCGGCCCCTGCGAACCTTGTACAGTATCTCATATTTGAGGCTGCTGATATATTTATGCAACCGCTCTGCTTCCGAGATGTCATCGACTTGGTCGGCGAGGCCCATAAATGAGGCCGTATAGTCTTGGACAGGAGCCATCTGCGACCATGCACGCAGCTTCATGCGAGCTTGCTCCGAGGCGGACATGTGCTCGAAGCGATCTCGTAAGGCTGCGCCCCACTCCTTCCACGTGCGTATCGTGGTCACTCCAAAGATTGATTGTGCCACTTGATTAGTCACCATTGAGGTCCCGTCTGCCGCATGCGTCACACCTATCAACATCCCCGTTTCCAAGGTTCAGCGCCACCACTCAAGCGCTGCACCTCGAAGAAGCAAAATCGTGTAATTAATATGCGTGGCGTCGTCATTAACTCCTGACGCAGTGAAGAAGACCTCGACCCCGAACAGCCACCCTTTCACTGTAACCGTCTTGTCCGTAGGACTGAACGGGGGCGGGTTGACGGGCTTGATCTTGATCGTCGGTACTGTAACTGGCGCTGCTGCCGCTCGCTGCCTATCCTCCTCTTCGAAGTCATGTGTGAGCGCGTCCAAGGGATTGCTCACCGCTTGACTATTGCCCTCGCCTTTGTCCTCGGGCGTCACCTGACGCGCTTCACCTCGCGTCTAGCGCAGCTCGGCGTTTTCTTCACGCAATGTTGTCACTTCTGCCATTAACGACTTCATGTTGTCCTACATTTCTGCCACTTGCCCCATCAATTTGTTAACCGCCTCCTGATCCATGGGCCTAGCACTGCGTCTGGTGGGCAATCGGGTACCCGTGGCCTTCAGGCAAGTGAAAACACGAACTATCAGAGTCAGGCAGGATTGAATTAACAATCCCTGCAGCCAACCGTCGTGTAGTCACTAAACCAGCCACGCCCTATGCCACCAAACTACCCTCGAAAAAGCGGGGTGAACTAGGAAAGTAGCTCTGATACCAGGTGTTATGAGTTGTAAAAGAGAGTGCGCATGTAAACGAATAATGGAATTGTGATTCACTGATATGAGAATACAATGAAGTCACAGACTAATGTAGGGACTAGCCTAGCTAGGATGGAACCTCGGACAAGCGAGGTTGGGTGCAGGTTTGGCGATGGAAAAATGCCGAAGGCGACGCGAGGAGCCTCGGCAGCGTTGAAATCGGCCGAACGTGCAAAGTCTGAAAATCGAGCTGTACGCGAAGCAGTCGACCCTGATAAGGAATTCGGGAAAATTCCTTACAATAGAGCAACTAGAAATATGGTCTACACAAACCAACAACACAAAGGCGTACGTAAGAAACATGTAAATCCTTTATCCTAGTGATAACCAACAGTAGGGCTGGGGAGGTGTCTATGCTAAAAAAGAGGAGGATTTAGAGAGGGCGAAAGATATCACCAAACATCTAGGAGCAGCGGAGGTTTGGGTAGATAGAAAGGGTCTTTTATGAAGAAACGTTCCTGTACGCTACAGGTTCAGACTTTACCGAATACGAGGAGTCAGAAGAATCGAATCGACACCAGCAACCGTCCGGTCAAGGCCGATGCGAGTAGAAACAATCGAAATTTAAATGGTGGAAAAATGTTTGAAACGGGTTCCCGCGTCACACGATTCGAAATCGCTATAACTGTTGGGCTGAGAAAAGCCCTTAGGATCGTTTTCAAAGATGCTCATAGTAATGTATTGGCGGAAGCGTCTAAATGAAAGACTGATTGAACCACCATGCACTGGTGTGTGAGAACAAGATGAGTTGAGTAATAACATAGTAGAGATACAGGGCTATTATATAATTATAGAGAATATGAAGGGTTTTACTAACTGCGACTATAACTGCTAATGCGGTTTGATATAGAGACGACTCGGGTAACTGCTCGATAGCAACTCAGTTATCTGTCCTTGCTGTCGTGCTGCCTTTGTCAAGTCGAAGGTTGCTGACCTTTGACCTTCGCTTCAACCTCGTGCCGTTGTCGCCTTGTCAACCGCTTGGTTGACTCGGTGTTGCTTTTCTGTGAGTCTGCTTCGTTTCTTGTTACAGCGCTCGACACATCAGAAGCGCGAACTATATGTTTCCAACACTCCCCTTCGCTTCTGGAGTGTTGTTGCCTTTGCTGGTGGTGACGTGGCCCTGTCGAGTCAGCAGCATGCAGTACTCGAACTTCTGCTTTCCGAGTTTCTTGGTCAAGTGATCTGCTGCCATCTCGGACGTGGGGCGGTAGGATAGCTCGAATATTCCTTTCTCCATCTCGTCTTTCACGAAGAAGTATCCCAGGGCAATGTGCTTCGTTCGGTTTGGAATCACGTTCTTGTTCGCTCTGCGAAATGCCGATTGGTTGTTGCAGAAGAGGGAGAAGCTAGGTAACTGGGCCAGTTTTGCTTCTTCCAGTAGTTCGCGAGGGTACCGCCTTCTACTGCTGACCCGTCGCTGTTTCTGCGCACCGACACTTCCCTGCCGCCATTCTATATCCTCGTGTACGTCGACGACTTGGTCTTCGCCACTGCTGACAATAAGGCTCTCACCCACGTGAAGTCTGAGCTGCAGAAGAGACACACGTGCACAACCCTGGGCGAACTGCGCAGCTACCTTGGCTTGCAGATCACCCAGGACAGAGCACGCCGCACCATCACACTGACTCAGTCACACATGGGGCAGCAGGTCCTTTAGCGCTTCGGCTTCACCTGGTCCTCAGAACAGACCACTCCTCTGGCTACAGGTCACTCGCTCTCAGCTCTGCCTTCGGATGAGTCCGTAGAGCCGAGTGGTCCTTACCCAGAGCTAGTTGGCTGCCTTATGTACCTGATGACTTGCACTCGTCCTGACCTAGCGTACCCTCTTGGCCTTGTGGCCCGCTACGTGGTCCTGGTAGGCACCGAAAGGTGCACTGGGATGCTGCAAAGAGGGTATTGTGCTACTTGTGCAGTACATCGAGCATGGGGCTTGTGCTTGGAGGAGGGAGCTCAATTGTTCTCACTGGGCACTCAGACACTTCTTGGGTTGATGACCAGGCTACTCAGCGGTCGTCACAGGGTTACACCTTCAACTTTGGCTCTGGCTCAGTTTCGTGGCGTTCTACGCGTTCGTCTTCAGTTTTCAGCTCCAGTTGTGAGGATGAGATCTACGCCATAGCCATGGCTACACAGGAGTTACGCTGGCTCACCTACCTGCTGACCAATCTGGGAGCGCGGCCTCGTTCGCCTCGAGTGCTGTACGTCGACAACAAGGCTGCCATTGCCTTGTGTGAGGAGCATATACTGGGAGCACAGTACGAAGCACATCGCTCTACGTTACTTTCTAGCTCGAGAGTTGCAGCAGTGTGGTCAGCTTTGTCTGCGTTACATGGCCACTTAGGCCAACACTGCTGATATATTCACCAAGGTGCTTCAGTCTGGTGATCATCAGCATTTCTGCACTTTGCTAGGGCTTTTGCCCACTTTTCCTCACTTGTTGTAGACTCTGCTTGTATTGTGATCTATAGATATACACCCGCATGCTTGCTTTGCTATGTATAGATCACTGTGTTGCGTGTGTTACATATATGCTTCTTGCTTGTACTCAGAGTGTGTGGTGACGTTCTGATCCACCCTGAGCTTGCTTTGTCTTTCTTGATTGGTCTTGTGACCTCTTAAGAAGTAGCGGCTCCTTGAGAGAGAAAGGGTCCTTATAGGGCACACCACATCCATGTGCACAAGTGCGAGTGGTGCCTTGGCTGGTCCTGTGCAGCTGCTGAAGGGAAACTTTGTGAATTTGGTCTCAAGACATGTAGGGCAGCTCCCAATCTCCTTCGCTGCCCCCTTCACCTCCAGCCCCTTTAAGCTCCCATCCTTCACCAACTTATGCAGCATAGGAATGTTGATGTGACACAGCCTCTCGTGCCACGTCTCCCAATCGGCCTCACCACTCCCAGATGAAGCCTTTGCCTATGCAGCTGTCCCATCCACACCAGCAAGCACCTCACCATGTGGCTGCTGTGGCTGCTGCACCTTCTTGACTGCATCCAGGGCCCCATTAGTTGGTGCAGTCTCCTCTCCTCTCGCAGTTGCTTTAACCGTTTCTGCTGCCATTGCCGTTGCTGGAGGTTTCCCATTCCAAGGGATGGTGGGCAGCTGCCATAGGTCCTTGATGCAGCTGCTCTTCTCGTCCTGGTTCCATAGTAGCAACTTTCTAAGCTTAGCACGGCAGCTGGTTGGGCCGAAGGTCACTTCAGCCTTGCTTTTCTGCAGCCTACACATAGAAAGTAGTTTGCAGACAACCCCACAACCAGCAGCACATTCCTGAGCCCCACAAGCTCACTATTGGCTCCCAACACTTTGGCATTCCCAACACCATTCACAGGGAGCAAAGCACCTGAAGCGGCAGCCACAAACTTGTGGGCGCCCAGGGGCATTAATTCGTCAAGCAAATCTGCCCGTAGGGTCATGTGACTTGTGCAACCTGAATCGATCACCTAGTGAGTGAGGGGGTGCATTACAACCTTCCCAACCGAGCTCACATCACCCTCACTCCCTTTCACATCCTCAACCATGAGGAACATCCTAGGGTCGGCTTTGCCTTGTGCACTATCACCTTGTGCACCTGAACCTTGCACAACACCACCTCGTGCACGTTCACCACTGTCAAACTATGTTTTACATAGTTTATATAGCTGCTTGTAGTTAGTCGTAGTGTAGTTATTTGATTGCTTGTTTTGTGGTGCACCTTTCATTCTTGCCTATATGTTCCATAAACCTATACTAAAACTCAATCATTCTCAACATTCCTTCTTGGCACAAGCTACTCACGATACCCTTGGCCTAGGCTACTAAGCCTAGGCCCTTCTTAAACCCGGTTACCAGCTAAGCTAGTATCGTGACAACCACCTAGCGGCTTCATGCCTGGAGGCGCCCATCCTTCAGGCCGGCTGAAACCATGGGTGTCCAGCCTTCTTGCAGTACCAGCACGCACCCTCCATTCGGGTGCTCCCCCTGCCACCAGAGCTTCCATGCCCCTCCTTCTAGTGACCTCGGCCTCTCCCTTTGCCAAAATCTCTCCCACGGCCTCGGCCCCTCCCTCCCTCTCTTCCTCTGCTGCCTCCTGCAGCTCCATACCCCTCAGCAGTTATGTTGGCAGCACCACCTCCCGTGTGGTGCCTGCGGAAGTCCTCCTGCACGATTTGCTGTCGTAGCCACTCAGGCGTCCACTTGTCCTGCTGAACGTTGAGGGTGGGGATGAGGTTATACCACGAGTTGTCGAGCACCGAGATGATCTTGGTACATTGCTGCATCTGCGACACCTCGCTGCCCGCCGCTACCATCCTCGCATATGTGTCCTCGATCTTGTCAAGGACGGGCTTCACATCATCTCACGATCGCATGGAGATGGCCGCCAGCTCCTTCTGGAGCACGATCACCATGGGCAGCGTGATTGGCTGAATCACGAAACGCAGTAGCTTCCACGCCTTTGGACCAGAGTCGTCTAACTCAACCAAGTTGTTGATGTGCTGAAACATGTCGTTGTTGACCGATTGCAAGATGACGTCGAACAACACCGCACTCCGCTCAATCCACCGATCCTGAGCTCCTTGTTAGAGACTAAGGACGGAGCCTATGGAGGTTAGGTGCCTTAATTTCTCAAAATCGTCGGCATAGAATTCTGGACAGAAAAGTCGCGCTGACAGAAACGCCGTCGACGAAAAATGCACTGTTAAAACTTCACCATTTTTTGACATGTTGTAGCTCTAGAGCGTAGCTACAATCCCCAAGTAAAATCGTATCAAGAGGTGAAGCATAACTCGACTTATCAATTTCGGCGCACTAGGGGGTATGCTGCCACAGAATCTTGACTCAATCACAAGAGAGTTCACACAAGAAAGTTAGAGTGGCAATTAACCACGTGGGAGGGGAAGAGGAGGACGAGAGGGAAGGTCCCCAAGGAGTCCCCAACCAAGGAAACCCCATAAGCACACCAAATCCCTTCCCTATAGGAACCCCACTTTGACTTTTGTCACTATCCCAACCTCCACAATCCACCTCACCCGAGTTGGCCACACTTGCCAACCCAACTTGGTTTCTCCCACCCACTTGGCAGCATCTACAGTGATGGGGATGAATTTCCCAACCCCCAAAATTCTGTACCCCATATTCAGTCACTTCACAACTTCCCAAAGTCGTCGCATCACAAACAAATCTTTGAACAATCATAACTTCCTCGTTCTTGCTTCGATCGCGACGATTCTTGGTTTGTGGGAAAGCTCTTGAGTAGAGGAGTCACTTCAGATATCTGCTCAAGCCAAATATTATTCACACACACTCATATGTTAGAGAATGAATGGGTTGAATTCAAAGAGAAGTGAGTACAAGTACCTAACCCTGGAATTGTGTACCCCCTAAAGGCTAACCCACAACAACTACAACATATATAATGTTTGACACACCCCCATAGGCGAAGTGGGGAAGAGCAAGGGGTCACAAGACCAGTCAGAGCAAGACAAAGTAAAACAAGCTCAGGGTGGATCTCAAGGATACCACACAAATTCCGAGCACAAGCAAATGGTCACAAGACCAGTTCACATGCAGTTTGATAAGACAACAAGAGATACAGTGATCACAACCTAGCAAGTGAAAGCATACAGGTATATATATAGAGATCACAGTACAAGTAGAGTCAAGAAGTGAGCAAGTGAGGCACAGTAAGCACAAGGCCTAGAACAGTACAGAAACGCTGATGATCACAAGGCTGAAGAGCCTTGGTGAACACATCAGCAGTGTTGGCCCGAGTGGCCACGTAAGCAAGACGAAGCTGACCACGCTGCTGCAGCTCTCGAGCAAGGAAGTAGCGCAGAGCGATGTGCTTCGTCTTGTGCTCCAGTTTGTGCTCCTCACACAAGGCAATGGCGGCCTTGTTGTCAACGTACAGCACTGGAGGAGAACGAGGCCGCTCTCCCAGGTCAGTCAGCAGGTAGGTGAGCCAGCGTAACTCCTGTGCAGCCATGGCTGTGGCGTAGATCTCAGCCTCACAACTGGAGCTGAGAACAGAAGAAGAATGAGTAGAATGCCAAGAAACTGAACCAGAGCCAAGGCTGAAGGTGTAACCCTGAGACGACCGCTGAGTAGCCTGGTCGTCAGCCCAAGAAGCATCTGAGTGCCCAGTGAGTACAACTCCGTCCCGTCCTCCAAGCACTAGCCCCATGCCCGACGTACTTCACAAGTAGCGCAACACCCTCTTAGCAGCATCCATCTGCTCCTTCCGGTGACGGCCAAGAGCGACATAGCATGCAAGGATGCTAAGTGGGCATGCAAGGTAAGGTCAAGTGCAGATCATCAGGTACATGAGGCAGCCCACAAGCTCTGGATACGGGCCACTCGGCTCTACGAACTCATCCGAAGGCAGAACTGAGAGCGAGTGACCGGTAGGCAGAGGAGTGGGCTGAGGTGACGACTACGTGAAGCCGAAGCGCTGAAGGACCTGCTGCACCATCTGTGACTGAGTCAAGGTGATGGTGTGCCGTGCTCTGTCCCAGGTGATCCGCAAGCCAAGATGCTTGTCAATTCACCCAGGTCTGTGCATGTGTGTCTCTTCTGCAGCTCCGACTTCACGTAGGCGAGTGCCGCAGTGTCAGCAGTGGCAAAGACCAAGTCGTCGACATACACGAGGATGTAGAACGGCGGCAGCGAAGTGTCGGTGCGCAGAAACAGCGACGGGTCAGCAGTAGAAGGAGCGAACCCAAGAGCCGCAAGTGTAGTCCTCAGTGTGTCGTGCCACTCACGCGGCGCCTGTCGGAGACCGTAGACTGGCCGCCAGAGGCTCAACTGGGTACCGGGAGGGAACGACCTAGTGAAGCCAGGTGGGCGGTGCAGCCAGATCTCCTCGTGCAGGCTGCCCTGTAGGAAAGCAGTGCTGAAGTCAAGAGAGTGGAGCTCGTAGTCACGCTGAGCGGCGACGTGCAGCAGAACCTAAAGAGTGGTCATCTTCGGGGTCGGGGAGAAGGTTTGGAAGAAGTCTACTCCCTCTCGCTGACTGAAGCCTCGTGCAACGTAACGCGCCTTGAAGACAGACGGAGAACCCAGCAACCGCTTCACCCTGAAAATCCGCATGCCAGTGACGATGTTCGCCCCAGGTGGGGGAACCTCGTCGACGTAGGTGTCTGTGGACTTCCAGGAAGCCATCTCTGCGTCCATGGTTGTCTGCCACTGAGAGGAGTAGGGACCCTCTATCTCCTCTGCGTAAGAGCGTGAAGTCGAGATCTCTGGTGCATCCGGGTCTCCCTTAGGGGCAACTATCATGGACACGAGATGAGGTAAAGCAGCAGCAAAACACTCAAACTCCTCCTGCTTGTCCTCAAGGATGTCCGTGCCATCGGCTGAAGAAGGAAGAGTGATTGTTGAACGTTACGGTGGTTTAGATAAACTTTTTACTCTCATTTCTCTAGGAACGGGTTCTCTTGAATTCTCGAATCTTTTTCATCAATGGGATTAAGTGTGACTACGACTGGACAGACGGAGGACACGCTAAGGAGGGAGGAGGACAAAGAGGAGGAGGCTGACCAAGAACCTGCTGAAGGAGCAGAACGAAGTACGGCCGCGGCCGCGCAGCGTCTCCAGAACCAGTAGAGACACCAGCGCCAGGGTCCTCAGCACCAGTAGCAGCTCCAACGCCCAGCTCTGCAGCACCAGCAGCAGCTCCAACGCCCGGGTCCTCAGCACCAGCAGCAGCTCCAACTCCAGGGTCCGCAGCACCAGCAGCAGCTCCAACACCCAGGTCCGCAGCACCAGCAGGAGCTCTAACGCCCGGGTCCGCAGCACCAGCAGCAGCTCCAACGCCCGGGTCCTCAGCACCAGCAGCAGCTCCAACTCCAGGGTCCGCAGCACCAGCAGCAGCTCCAACGCCCGGGTCCGCAGCACCACCAGGAGCTCCAACGCCAGGGTCCGCAGTAGCAGCAGCAGCTCCATCGCCCGGGTCCGCAGCAACAGCAGGAGTTCCAACGCCCGGTCCGCAGCACCAGCACAGCTCCAACTCTAGGGTCCGCAGCACCAGCAGCACCTCCAGTAGTAGCAGTACCTCCAGCAGCTCCAGCAGCCCCAGCACCAGCAGCACCTCCAGCAGCTCCAGCAGCACCTCCAGCAGCTCCACCAGCACCAGCAGCACCACCAGTAGCAGTCGCACCTCCAGTAGCTGGGTCCGCGACACTAGGAGCGCCACTCGTGAGACTGCAGCGCCGTGCGTACCACTCTCGGAGCCGCTGGGGAGAGGGCAGCTCCCGCCTAGGTGGGGAAGCACTAGCACCAGCTCCAGCAGCACTCCTAGCTCCAGAAGCACCTCTCCTGAGGCTGCAGTACTGTAAGTACCACTCACGCAGCTGCTGTGAGGAGAGAGCTCCTCCAGGTGTAGCACTCCCAGGCTCAGCGCCTCCAGACTCAGCACCCCCAGACTTAGCACCCGCAGGCTTCACACCCCCAGGCTCAGCACCCCCAGACTCCGCAACCCTAGGCTCCGCACCCCGAGGCTGCGCACCCCCAGGATCCGCACGCTCAGGCTCAGCACCCCAAGCAGGACGAGAGTCGACAGCTACCTCGACAGGCTCAACCGGGTCTACCTTGGAAACACCTGAAGGGGGGGGGGGGGGGGGGGTCTACCACAGCAGCACCTGGCGCGAGGAAGAGAGGCGGGGGGGGGAGCGGGGCAGTGCGGTAGGGGAAGAGGCGGTAGTAAGGCATCGACTCGTCAAAAGTGACGTCCTGAGAGGGCAGGTCACGGCGCGAGGTGGCGTGGCTAAACTGCCAACCAGACGCGTCCGGGACAAAGCCAAGGAAGACACAAGGAACAGCGCAAGAGGAGAGCTTGTCCGCGGACGTATCGCGGACAAAAGCTCGAGATCCCCAGACCCGGAAACGCGACGCATCGCCAACCTCCCCCATCCACAGCAGTGTGGGCAAGGTCTCCAACAAGGAGACACGGGGCCAGAGGTTGAGCTGATGCGCAGCGTACCAGACCGCAAACGGCCACAGAAAGGTGGGGGACCCCATTCTGCTGTGGAGAGGCCGGAAGCGTGAACCACTGGCGGATGCCCTGCTCCGCACAGTAGGCTGCAAAGAGGTCGGAGGAGAACTCACCACCCTCTCCGAGTGCAGACGTGGGACAGGAAATTTCGACTGGAAACGCTCGCTGAGCTGGAGACTAGAAGCGCGGATCCAAGGGATCAAGACATCAGGGACCTCACCCTTGGTGCGCAAGGGGAAGATCGTGGTGTAGCACGAGTAGTCTGTAGAGAGTCACCCTACAACGGTAGTGAGCTAGACTATAGGGTTGGCACGAACTACTAGAGGTGATCGTAACTTTTCTTAGTTCCTTAGTGCTTGCGCATTCACGGGAGTAATCGGCAAGAGTTTCTACTAGGCAAAGTTGAAGTTGCAGAATTGTTCAACAAGCAATGACAACAATGACTACATCAGGCACCTAGCAACCCTGCAGCAAGTCTGGTTGACCGCCAGCACAGCTCGGTCGACCGCCTGCCAACGTTGCGTAGAGGAGTCGCGCCAGCACTGCAGAAGGGCGACCTGCCAACAGAGCAGGTCGACGGCGTGCCAACGCTTCAGCAGAGCGGCTGTCCAGCGTTGCCCCGCAGAACACAGCAGTGCGGACGCTCGCAGGTGCGTGCAGACAATTGGCCTGACTTGCCTCATTGGGCATCCGTCGTGTTGTCTGTGCTTGACGAGCCACATCGGCTTCAGGATACCAACCCGTAGTCGCCTGCGCCATCGCAACCTTGACGACGTTTGCATGCCTCCGCAGAACTCGTCGAGATGGTTACTTGGTGCTTCCAGTCGACCACCAGGTCCCTCTGGTCGACCACAACTCCCGTTAAGCTACCCCCTGGTCGACGGACCCCTTCCGACTGCTCCGTCGACCACCCGGTCGAGCGGCAGGTCGACGGGATGCTCCGGAGACCTCCCGGTCGAACGGCGGGTTGACCGGATGCTCCGGAGACCTCCCGATCGAACGGCAGGTCCTGGTCGACATCCCACCCGTCGACCAGACCAGTCAGTTGCAGCTGTCGAGCTCCCTGGTCGACAACAACACCACAGCGGTTCCCTGCAGCTCGACGAAGCCTGTCGAGCAGCTCTCCCACTGTGAACGGTCGGTTGTTACCTGTACATCCGACCAAGTCGTCGGCGTTGCACAAGCGAGGGCGGGGCCAACACTCCATTCCTGTTAACATAGTCGTCATCAATGTTTAGGAAGTACCTCTTCTGACCCTGTCCACGGACGCGGGCTGGGCCCCACACGTCCATGTGGAGCGTCTGCAAGGGAGCAGTCGTTGGGGGAAACGAGGAGGAGTGAGGAGCGGCGCACTGCCGCCCCTCGACATAGGGAAGACAGGGAGGAGCAGGGGAGGGTGGGAGTGGAGGGAGAACCTTGGGAAGGCCAGAGACAAGGTACTGTTTGTGCATGGCACGAAGGCGCTGCACGGACGGGTGACCAAGTCGGTGGTGCCAGAGGACGGTCTCGTGTGCCAGAGAGCGACACGAGCAGGGGGCTGGCAGCTGACCTGACGCAGACGCAGACGCAGCTACCTGAGGGGACTCAATGGTCAGTGTGTACAGGTCCAACCCCAGCTGCCGAGTGAAGGTAGCTAGGTGACGGCCCGTCCGAGCACACGTGCAGTGTGTCACACGCTCGTAGGCAGGGATGAACTGGTGAACACCCCCGTCCTGGAGCGCACAACCCGCCACCAAGTTCGTAGAGAACGAGGGGAGGTGGAGACCGGACAGTGCGCCCGACGGGACCGCAGGACAAGGAAGGACAGTGGAGGAGGTCGCAATGACCGGACCCCCAGAGGGGTCAGCGAGGGAGACAGCAACTGGCCGAGAAAGATGCTCAAGGGCAGTGCGGTCACGAAAGAAACAGCGAGAAGCACCTGAGTCCAGTGTGAAGGTGTGCAGTGCCTCAGTCAACTCAGTACCAGGGGGCGCAGACTCACTAGCACCTAGAGCAGCAGCCTCACCAGCACTTGGGGTAGCAGACACGCGTGTACCTGGAGTGGCAGCCTCACCAGCACCTAGGGCAACAGACGCACTAGCACCTAGAGTAGCAGCCTCACTGGTCCGAATGCCCAGGTCGGGCGGAACACGCAGGTACCGAGCACCCTCTCCACTAGTAGACAACACATACATGGCAGTGAGAATAGTATCAAAGTCTAGAGTATAGATATCAATGTTTTTCTTCATCAGATCAGCCCAGCGGTGTAGCTCAGTGGCTGCAGAGAACTGAGTACGCCAAGCGTCGTCGAGGCGGGAGAAGCAGCGCTGCGTGGTGTGCACCCTCCCACACGTCTGACCAGTGCGGTCACCTGTGCGGATGACGTACGTTCAGCTAAGCCCCCCCCCCCCGTGCTGAGAGTACCACTCACGTAGCTCCTGGGGCGACAGCGTCGGCTGCTAGCTCTGGCCACCGCCAGTGCCTCCACGACCACCACCTCCGCTGCTGCCACCTCGACCACCCCCGCCCCTGCCACCGCCGCGTCCACCGCCGCCCCCACCACCGGCCCCGCCCCTGCCCCCTCCCCCGCCGCTGCCGCCACCACCCCCACCGCTGCCACTAGTCCCTCCAGCCCCACCACCACTCCCACCGCCGCCACCGCCCCCACCACCGCCTCCCCCGCCGTCACCTCCGCCGCCCTTGCCCCCTTTGCCCTTGCCGCTGCGGCGCCAGCTCAAAGTGGACGCAGTCCCGACCTTCTCAGCACCAAGGAGGTCGACAGCAGAAGCAGAGGCTACAGAGGGAAGAAGGGGGGAAGGGGAACACCCCTCAAAGTAAGGGGTGCGGGGGTCGCCACGAGAGGCACCTACTGCGACTATGCTAGCCTCAGCTGCAAATAGTTCCTTCTCGAGGAGGGCAATGGTGAGCTCAGTGGGGCAGCGAGCTAGGAAGTGATCCCTGACTGCACGCAGAGTGTCAGGAAGGCGGGTGACTAGGTGGTAGAGAGTGAGCCAGAGCGGGGGGGGGGGGGGGGGGGGGGGGGGGGGTTCGTGGCAAGAGACTCATCGGGCATAGCGGCACGGAAGCGGGCCTCACTAGTACGGAGGTGCGTGATGAGGTCAGCGACTGTGTGGAAAGAGGCCAGGTCGGGGAACAGGTAGGGGAGTGAGAGACGGCCTAGCGCGGCAGAGGCAGGTGAGGAGTAGCAAGCAATGACAGCAGTGTACAGTGCCTGCGCAGTCTTGTGCTGGCCAAAGTGCTCGCGCTCATCTATCGGCAGAAAGTTGCGAATAGCAAAGCGAGCGTGGGCGTCACGAGTCTGCCACTGTGAGCAGGTAGTGCTGTCAGCAGTAGCAGCAGGGGCAGTGGCATGGCCTAAGGCGTGATCGTACAGTGAGATGTCCTCCTTGGCAGTGAGCTGTAGAGAGAGGTGCAGGTCATCTAGCCAGGTGTCAAACTTCACTGGGCGGCCCTCAGTATCAAAAACTAGCACTGGAGGGCTAGCCATAGTAGCAGGAGGGGCAAGAGCAGTAGGGAAACCCTAAAAGCAGCAGGCAGCGCGATTCAGGGAGGGCGGCTCGGTCCAGAGAGGGCTGCTCAGTATGGGGAGGGTGGCGCGGCTCGGCTCAGGCTGGGCAGCTCGGTTCGGGCGGCTCGGTTCTGGCGGGGCCGTGGATGTCGCGCGCGGGGTGCTAAGGGGCGGCACGTGGGGTGGACGGGGCCGCTAAGAGGGGAGGGGCGCGCACGGGGTCGACGGGGCCAACGGGGCCGCTAGGTGGGGTGCGCGCGGGGTCGACGGGGCCGACAGGGCCTCTAGGTGGGGCCGACGGGGCCTCTAGGTGGGGCCGACGGGGCCTCTAGGTGGGGCGCGGTTGGGGTCGACGGGCCGACGGGGCCTCTAAGGGGGGCTGCGTGCAGGGTCGACGGGGCCGATGGGGCCTCTAGGTGGGGCCGACGAGGGCTCTACGTGGGGCGCGCACGGGGTCGACGGGCCGACGGGGCCTCTAGGTGGGGTTGACGGGGCCTCTAAGGGGCGGCGCGCGGGTCGCTAAGGGGCGGGTCGGGGGTCGCGGGGCCTTACGGGGCCGTTAAAGAGGGGCGCACGAGGGCACTGGGGGAGGCGCTCGAGGGCGCTCCGACAGTAGGGCGCACGAGGGCGCTAGTAGGCAATCAGCAGTGGTGGGCCCTAAAAAAAATTGGTCCTAGCGAAGGACCTGCTCTGAAACCATGTTAGAGAATGAATGGGTTGAATTGAAAGAGAAGTGAGTACAGGTACCTAACCCTAGAATTGTGTATCCCATAAAGGCTAACCCACTATAGCCTAAACAACTCCAAGATATATAATGTTTGACATCATAGAATCCAAACCACAGAAAACACAAATTCTTGCACACGCTCGCACCACCCATGCAACGCACGAACAAATGATGGGAGGCAGACAAACGTGAATACAAATGATGGCATCACATAACACTCCTCTGCTTTGCCCCGCGCCAGCTCTTCTTCTTGCGCGATGGTCAGTGTGAGAGTACGACAGCTTTGCTATGATTTCCTAGCTTGATTATGCATTATTATGCATTATCTAGCTTAGCTTTATTTTGCTTTGCTTGCTTTTGCTAGATTTCCTAGGCTCGTTGCTTTTACTATATTATTATAGTTATAGGCACCGAACTAGGTTGCGTGCACCGAATTCTAGGCTTTTCGGTTGCCACCGAATTGCCTTCTACCGAATTCGGGAAGGACCCGTTCGGGACGCTTCGCGACCCGCGGAACCTTCTAGTAACACCAGGGTTACTGCCTTTGTGTCGAGCCTATATATAGCCTCGCCTTGTACCCAGGTGATTCATTCAATAAAATTATCTTTCCTGATCCAGATCCGTACACTTGTCCAAGGCGAAGAGACGTGGGCGCAGTTTCGGGCAGCACTGATCGGACAGTTCGACGCGTTGAACATTAGCTACTACGGAACACGACGCAACCAGCCAAATAGTGGCATGGAGCGATTGGCATCACCGACGACTGCCGACCCGATGGAGAACGACAAGGGCGATGCGACGCAGCGGCTAGCAAAAATGGAGACGTGCGAGTTTTGCGAAGCTACAGGACATCGTATCTTGGAGTGTTGGAAAATGAAGAAAGTACGTGCAGAGCTGAGGGACAAGAACAGTGTGGCACCCCCGAAGCAGAAAACGGACAACGTAGCAACTTCGGAGAGGGCGAAAAAGGGAGAACATGGTGGCGCGAATTTAAAACGTCACAACCAGCCGGCTCCAGGGGAAATCGCCGAGACAAATGGAGACTCCGCGAATCAAGACTCTGCACCGACTGGGAAACTCCAGCCATACACCTCGACAAGTAAGAGTATTACTTATCGTGGTTTTCAAGCCTCTATTAAGGGAGAGTCAGAAATTAAACCGGTACCGGGTAATATGGGGACCCTACTCCGGAGCGCTAACAAGGGTCGAGCGTTCCGAGGAGTTCATATTCTCTCCCAGCAGCCCTGTTCAAAGGCTCCCGGCTGTTCCCCACAGGAGCCTACACAGCTGCAAAGGCTTAGGGGAAGGTTCCAGGCACAGGAGAAGCTGTTCCAGCCTCGGATAAATCCTTCTAACCCTGCTAAGTTGGAAACTGAGTCAGCAGCTTCGAGCGCAGGACCAAGGGACGATACATTTGATCTACCTTATGATCCTGTAAGCAACACCATCTACAGCTACTCGGGGCGGCAGCAGCCACTAGTACTCGAGGTGATCTGCAACGGGCGACGCCTCCAGGCA
Source organism: Closterium sp. NIES-65 (assembly GCA_948144175.1). Taxonomy (NCBI): domain Eukaryota; kingdom Viridiplantae; phylum Streptophyta; class Zygnematophyceae; order Desmidiales; family Closteriaceae; genus Closterium; species Closterium sp. NIES-65. The sequence goes on along the minus strand of CANXME010000032.1, from coordinate 896,846 downwards.
CTGGTGGACAGTGGTGCGTCCCACTCGGTGTGTGACCGCGGGACGTTGGAGAAAATCGGAGAATCATCGGAGGATACCCAATTCACAGCAGCGATGGTGGACGGTACGAAGCTTCCCATCCACGGCGAGTCAACACTGCAGCTGCAGATAGGAGCGTTAAGGTGGAAACCGACGTTGCCGATCACGAAAATCAAGGGATTAGACTTCATCTTGGGGCGTGATTTTCTGAAGCGGTTCAACCCCGAGATAGACTGGGTCAATCGGAAGGCGCGTATCTACAACAACGGGAAACGTGTGGTGCTGCGAAGCTGGACGGATACAGGAGACGTTCCTGAAACGACGCTTGCACGGTTCAAACGGACAGTGAACGAGAGTAATACGGGTTACTTTGCACTGGTTATGACAGCAGCAGAGGAGGAAAAGCCGCACTCGGAGCTACCTGCAGCAGTAAAGGAGGTGTTGGAGCAGTACAAAGACATCATGCCAGACGACCTCCCTGCAGGAGTGCCTCCAGCGCGAACCCACGAGCACGAGATCGTGGAGGAACCAGGTGCGAAACCCGTCTCACGTGCACCATACCGACTGAGTCCGACTGAACTGATAGACATGAAGAAACATATAGAGTATCTACTGGACAGACAACTGATCCGCCCATCCACCTCTCCCTACTTCGCACCGGTTCTCTTCACTCCAAAACCAGACGGTAGTCTACGGATGTGCATCAATTACCGGGCACTGAACAAACAGACAGTCAAGAACAAATACCCAATACCGCGCATAGACGATCTTCTAGACCAACTGCGTGCCGCAACGGTGTTTTCGAAGCTGAACCTACGATCGGGTTACTGGCAGATCAAGATGGCAGACAACTCGGTCCACAAGACGGCGTTCCGTACGAGATACGGCTCCTACGAATACTTGGTGATGCCGTTCGGACTCTGCAACGCACCAGCGACGTTCCAGGCAGAGATGAACCACATCCTACGGCCCCTGCTGGACGAGTGCGTGGCAGTATACCTGGACGACATACTGATCTACTCAAAAACCATGAAGAAGCACGTGCAGCATCTGCGGAAAGTCTTCGAGATCTTGCGGAAGAACAAGTTCTACGTGAAGTTGTCGAAGAGCGACTTCGCCCTGAAGAAGGTGCGGTTTCTCGGGCACATGGTGAGTGCCGAGGGCGTACACGTGGACCCGCGGAAAATCGAAGCCGTCCAGAAGTGGAAAGTTCCTGAGAACGTGAAGGAGTTGCAGCAATTCCTAGGCTTCGCCAACTACTACAACAGGTTCGTGCCGCAGTACGCTAAGATAGCAGCGCCACTGACCAACCTCCTGAAAAAGGATACACCCTATAAATGGGACACTCCTCAACAACAAGCCATGGAGCAGCTACAGACAGCACTGACTACAGCGCCAGTACTCATCCTACCGGATCCAGACAGAGACTACGTGTTGGAAGCAGACGCTAGTGACCAAGCAGTCGGAGCAGTACTGATGCAGGATCACGGACGCGGTTTGCAACCCATCGCCTACCTCAGTAAGAAGCTACACGCAGCAGAACTGAACTACCCTATCCATGATAAGGAAGCCTTATCGATAGTCACAGCCTTCAAGGCGTGGAGGTGTTACCTAGAGGGAGCCAAGACTACAGTCTACGCTGACCACTGCAGTCTCAAGTACCTGAAGTCGCAGCCTACGCTCTCACGACGACATGTGCGGTGGGTGGACTTCTTGGAGACCCACTTCCACTACGACATCGTTTACAAGCCCGGGCTGCACAACAAGGCAGACGCGCTGAGCTGCCCCGGACATGTAGCAGGCATCCAGCTCGACGGGATGAACCCTCTGCTCAAGGGTCTGTTCCAACATGGGTACTCCGTGGACGCAGGGATCGCTACAGCACAGAACCAGAAGCTGTTACAGTGGGAGAAGGACTTAGATGTAAGAAAGGGATCGGGAAAGATTTGGGTACCGAACTATGCCCCGCTCCGACAGATCTTATTGGAGGAGTTCCACGATGTGGCATACACGGGACATTTCGGGAGCAACAAGACGTTAGCGGGAATAGCGAAGTATTACTACTAGCCCCGGATGGCAGTAGACGTGCAGCAGTTCGTCACCTCATGCGACACGTGCCAGCGGATGAAGAGCAGCAAGCAGAAAAAAGCAGGGTTACTTCAGCCTCTACCCGTACCGGAGCAGCCATGGCAAGTCGTTAGCCTCGACTTCATCACGGGACTTCCTTCGACCTCACGAGGGCATGACGCTATACTCGTGGTGATCGATAAGTTCTCTAGAATGGGTCACTTCATACCGACCAACGCCACAGCTACAGCTGAAGCAACTGCTCGCCTCTTCTTCGACCGCATCATCACCATCCACGGCATCCCCGCTACACTCATCTCAGACAGAGACCCAAAATTCACTAGTAAGTTTTGGAGGGAACTCATGGGACTGTTGGGGACTAAGCTTGCGATGTCTTCAGCGTACCACCCCCAAACTGACGGACAGACTGAGCGACTCAATCAAGTGGTTGAACAGTTACTACGCACAGCTTGCAAGGACGACATCAGCCACTGGGATCGACAGTTACCAACGCTTGAGTTCGCTTACAACAACGCGTCGCATGCGGCCACGGGAAAAACTCCTTTCTTCCTGTGTTACGGACGGGAACCACGTACACCGCAACAGCCAACTACACCGGCATACGTCCAAGCCGCACATGACTTCGTCACCACCATGCAGCAGCTATGGGAGAAGACTCAGCGACGTCTCACCACGATGCAGATCTCCCAGAAGTAGTATGCCGATCGCCAGCGACGTGATCACTCAGTAGCAGTCGGAGATCAGGTGCTTCTCGACACGCGCAACTTGAACATGTCTCACATACCATCCAAGCTCCGGCCTCGCTTCTGTGGTCCTTTTCACGTTGAGGCACAGGTGACACCAGTAACATTCCGCTTGCGCTTACCTACTACGTGGAAGCCTCATAACGCTTTCCATGTTCAGCTGCTGAAACCCTACAAGGACCCCAACCAGCAGTTTACAGGACAACAGCTACCGCTACCACCACCTGTTCTCGTACAGGATGAACCAGAGTACGAGGTGGAACGAGTGCTCGCTCATCGACACAGACGCGGCAACACGCTCGAGTTCCTGATACGCTGGAAGGGATATGACCCCTCGGAGGACAGTTGGGTTGCAGAAGCTGATATGGGCAACGCATGCCGTGCTCTCAAGGATTATCTTGTCAAGCAGGGTGTATCTCACGCCACCCAGCTTTGAGGGGGGGACGTGTGAGAGTACGACGACTTTGCTATGATTTCCTAGCTTGATTATGCTTTATTATGCATTATCTAGCTTAGCTTTATTTTGCTTTGCTTGCTTTTGCTAGATTTCCTAGGTTCGTTGCTTTTACTAGATTATTATAGTTATAGGCACCGAACTAGGTTGCGTGCACCGAATTCTAGACTTTTCGGTTGCCACCAAATCGCCTTCTACCGAATTTGGGAAGGACCCGTTCGGGACGCTTCGCGACCCGCGGAACCTTCTAGTAACACCAGGGTTACTGCCTTTGTGTCGAGCCTATATATAGCCTCGCCTTGTACCCAGGTGATTCATTCAATAGAATTATCTTTCTTGATCCAGATCCTCACAGTCAGTTTCTTTGTGGGGTCGCGCCAGTGGGGGAAGACTTTCAAAATCTCCTCTTTCGTATTGGGGTGTGCCACTCCGTGCATGTCAAAAGTTCCATGGTGTTATGTACCGAATTCAAGAAGGCTCTGTTCGGGAAGCTTCACGACCCTCCGAACCTTCGCGTAACGCCTGGTTACTTGGCCTTGTGTCGAGCCTATATATAGCCTCTTGTTATACCCAGGTGATTCATTCAATTCAAAATCTCTTTTCTGAGCTCGATCCTAGACCCTCACACTTGGTAATGAGAGCCCGTATACACGCGAAAGTTTTTTGACCGCTAAAACCGAGTCTTCGAAAACCGCGGGGGCGACGCCTGTTAAACACCGATTTCGGGTACGTAAAACCGGTTCCGTGTTTTTCGCTCCCCCTCGTTTCGGTTATTTCGAACGCGCAATGTCAGGCATAGAGGGCCAAGGCGTCGACTACGCGACGACGAGCGACATCACAAGCCTCCGCACCGACATGGAGCAGACGCAGGCAGCGATCCGACGACTCGTGGCCCTTGTGACACACCAACCAGGAGCCGCCCCCGCAGCAGCAGCAAACGTAGCAGCGACAACACCAGCAGCAGTGGCGACACCAACATTTCACGGACCGATGGTACCACTATCGTTTAACCTCGAAGTAGCACGCCCGAGGCTCCCCGAAGCGTTGGATCCTAGTGCAAAAGGATCTGACGTTCGACGATACGTGGTGACCCTCGAAATTTATTTCGAGGCCATTGGTTGTTCGACCCCGCAACACGATGCAGCACGGACACTGTTACGTGGACCAGCATTAGAGTGGATTTACTACACTGACGTGGCCCGCGGGGAGAAAACGTGGTAGCAGTTTCGGGCAGACCTCATCGAAAGTTTCGAACCCATTTATACAACCTACATGGCGCAACAGCAGATACACCATCACAAACAATACAATAGTGTAGCACAGTACATGCAGCAAAAATAGAGCTACTGTTCAACCGCATCACGGGCCTGATTGAAGGCAAAAAAATCCAGGCGTACACAGGAGGGTTAAAATTGGAGATTCGATGACAGCTCATTACAGCGAATTACAACAGTTACAGCGACATCGTGCGTGCTGCCGAGCGATACGATGCATTGACTCGAGGTCAACCCGAAACACGACGCTTCACGCTGAACCGTACATTCGGAATGGAGCGATCGGAGCGTTCGCCGAACCGATGGACATCGACGCGAAGCAGCACCCGACGAAATGCGAATTTTGCGGCGCAGCAGGGCATCAGATTTTGTCGTGCTACAAAATGAAAAAGGCACGTGCGGCAATGTAGGACGGTAACAGTGGAGCACCCCTGAAGTAAAAAAACGGGAATCGCCAGTAGCCGCGGATCGACCAGGCAATCTTGTAAAGATCTGAAAAGGAGGAAAAGGCGACGATGTGGCGACTTTGGAGCGGGTGAAAAAAGGAGAAAATGATGGCGCGAATATAAAACGTCACGACCGGCCGGCATCAAGGGAAATCGCCGAGGCGAATGGAGGCTCTGCGAAAAAAGACTCTGCAGCGACTGGGAAACTCCAGCCGAACACCCATGAAAGTAAGAATTCGTTAAAAGTATCCTATAAAGATACTCTAACGAAGAATATTGCTTCTCATGGTTTTCAAGCCTTTGAGAAACTAAGGGGGATTTAGAGGCCAAGAAAAAACCTTTAGAGATTATTCAGGTACCTGAGAAGTTGGGCAAAGTACTACGGAGCGTAGAAAAGGGTCGTGCGTTCCGTGGAGTTAATATTCTCTCCCCGTAGCACAGTGTTGAGGCTCTTTGTTACCCACAGGTGAAGCCTACACAGCTTCCAAGGCTTAGAGGAAAATTCCAGGCCCCTGAGAAGTTGGAAGACAAAAGTGCTGAGTCAGGTATAGGAAATAGGGATGATATTAATTTTGATGTACACTATGATCCTATTAATGAGACGCTCTTTGGCTGCTCAGCGCAGCAGGCACCACTACTCCTCAAGGTGTTATGCAAAGGACGACACCTCCAGGCACTGGTGGACAGCGGTGCATCTCATTCAGTGTGTGACCGCGGGACGTTGGAGAAAATTGGGGAACCTTCAGAGGAGACCAAGTTCTCGGCAACAATGGTGGACGGTACGAAACTTCCCATCTACGGCGACGCATCACTGCAGCTGCACATAGGGGCGCTAAGGTGGAAGCCAACGTTGCTGATCACGAACATCAAGGGTTTAGATTTCATCTTGGGGCGAGATTTCTTGAAGCGGTTCAACCCCGAGATCGACTGGGTCAACAGGAAGGCGTGCACCTACAACAATGGGAAACAAGTGGAGCTTCAAAGCTGGACGAATACAGGGAGCGTTCCTGAAACAACACTGGCACGGTTTGAACAGACGGTAAACGGGAGTAACATGGGCTACCTAGCACTACTTATAGCAACAACAGAGGAGGAGAAGCCGAACACCGAGCTACTTGCAGCAATGAAGTAGGTCTTGGAGCAGTACAAGGATATAATGCCCGACGACCTACCTGCAGGCGTACCTCCAGCATGCACCCACGAGCACGAGATCGTGGACGAACCAGGTGCGAAACCCGTCTCACGTGCACCGTACCGGCTGAGTCCGACCGGACTGATAGACATGAAGAAACAGATAGACTATCTACTGGACAGACAACTGATCCGCCCATCCACCTCTCCCTACGGTGCTCCAGTTCTCTTTACTCCAAAACCAAACGTCAGTTTACGGATGTGCATCGACTACCGCGCACTGAACAAATAGACAGTAAAAAACAAATACCTCATACTATGCATAGACGACCTTCTGGACCAACTGCGTGGTGCAAGAATCTTTCCAAAGCTGGACCTGCGGTCGGGTTACTGGCAGATCAAGATGGCAGACAACTCGGTCCACAAGACGGCGTTCCGTACTAGATACGGCTCCTACAAATACTTGGTGATGCCGTTCGGTGCAATGCACCAGCAACGTTTCAAGCGGAGATGGATCACATCTTACGACCCCTGCTGGACGAGTGCGTAGTAGTGTACCTGGACGATATCCTCATTTATTCCAAGAACATGAAGGAGCACGTGGAGCATCTACAGAATTTGTTCGAGATCCTGCGTAAAAACAAGTTCTACGTGAAGCTGTCGAAGAGCGACTTCGCCCTGAAGAAGGTGCAGTCTCTCGGGCACATGGTGAGTGCCGAGGGTGTCAAAATATGATTACATATTTTATATAATCGTTTGCAGTTGTAGTGTAGATATTGCATCATGTTTGGTGGTGCACCTCCTTGTGTTGCTGTTTACCTATTTGTATTTGCTATTCTCATTAGTGAAGCCACCTCTTTTGGCTTGCATTTCCTCTCGCTACTTTCCTAAGCTTAAACCCTAGGCTTAACATAGCCTCCTAATCTCAACATGCTATCAGAGCCGGTCCCTCCTAGGACCTAATTTTCCTGGGCCCACCACACCCGCCATCGTTCATGGCGGTCTACAGTTCTGCTGTCGCGGTTGCTCTTGCCAATAGCGTAATATTTGCAGATGCTGGCGCTGTTTTTGCTGCACCAGTTGCGCTGCACCCGTCGCGCTGCCCCGTCGCCCCGTCGACCCTGCTGTCATGGCGACGAGCTGGGCGGCTTGCGCTGCCCCGTCGTCCCGTCGCCTCGCCACCCACCTCGTGCTACCCGCCCCGTCCTGCACTGCCCCGCCTCTCGTCCGTTACGAGCAGCCGGAGGAGCCACGCACACCCGCATGCAGCTACGTACGGCCGCGTGAAGCCGCGAGAAACTGCGCCGCTCCTCTGCCCCGCACCTGCTGCTCGTACGCTAGGGCAACGGGGGGGGGGGGGGGGGGGGGGGGGGAAAGGTTGCGAGGGGAGGGTGAAGGGAAACGGGGGGAGTGTGACAGGGTGACGAGAGAGATTCTGCAAAGCCAGCAGCCGCCCCTCCTCTCTCTCTCACTGCCGCTCGTACTGCTGTGGGGGGGAGGGTAAGAGAGGGTGGCGGGAAAACAGACAAGCATCTGCAGCTGCCACCCACTGCTACCGTGGCACCTTCTTCTGCCGCCCCTGCCCCACCTGTCCTTGTTTCTCTTGTCTGCTGCTGGGGCCTGCAGGTGCTGCCATCGAGCCGCTGCTATCCTGCTGCACGTTGCAGCCACAGAGCCTGCTCCTCAGACGACCTGCCGCCCCTACACCTGCTACTGCTTCTGCCTTGGCTGAGGGCGTGCTACTGCTGTATTTGCCACTCCTGCAACGGCTACTACTGCTCTTGCTTGCTTCTGCTTCTTCCGCTGCACTCCTGGTGCACCCCGTCAGGGGGCGTTTTACACTTACTCCTGCAATCAATTATGGGGGCGTGTCAAAATATGATAACATATTATATATAATCGTTTGCAGTTGTAGTGTAGATATTGCATCATGTTTGGTGGTGCACCTCCTTGTGTTGTTGTTTACCTATTTGTACTTGCTATTCTCATTAGTGAAGCCACCTCGTTTGGCTTGCATTTCCTCTCGCTACTTTCCTAAGCTTAAACCCTAGGCTTTACATAGCCTCCTAATCTCAACATGTACACGTGGACCCGCGGAAGATCGAAGTCGTCAATAAGTGGAAAGTACCGGAGAACGTGAAGGAGTTGCAGCAATTCCTAGGCTTCGCCAACTGCTACAACAGGTTCGTGCCACAGTACGCTAAGATAGCAGCGCCACTGACCGACCTATTGAAAAAAGGATACGCCCTACAAGTGGGACACTCCTCATCAGCAAGCCACGGAGGAGTTATGGACAACACTGACTACAGCGCCATCACTTATCCTAACGGACCCAGACAAGGAGTACGTGGTGGAAGCAGACGCTAGTGACAAGGCAATCGGAGCAGTACTAATGCAAGATCACGGAAACAGTTTATAGCCTATCGCCTACCTCAGCAAAAAGCTACACGGAGCAGAACTGAACTACCCCATCCACGACACGGAAGCCTTAGCTATATTCGTAGCCCTCAAGGCGTGGAGGTGTTACCTAGAGGGAGCAAATACTACAGTCTATACTAACCATTGCAGTCTCAAATACCTGAAGTCGCAGCTGACGCTCTCACGACGAAAGGTGCGGTGGATGGACTTCCTGGAAACTCACTTCCACTACGACATCGTCTACAAGCCCGGGCTACACAACAAGGCAGACGCGTTGAGCCGCCCCGGACATGTCGCAGGCATCCAGCTCGACGGGATGAACCCTCTGCTCAAGGGTCTATTCCAACATGGGTACTGCGTGGACGCAGAGATTACTACAGCACAGACCAAGAAGCTATTACAGTTGCAGAATGACTTAGCTGTAATGAAGGGTTCAGGTAAGATTTGGGTACCGAATTACACCCCGCTACGGCAGATCCTATTGGAGGAGTTTACGACGTACCTTACGCGGGACATTTCGTGAGCAAGAAGACGTTAGCAGGAAAAGCAAAGTATTACTACTGGCTTGGGATGGCAGCAGACGTGCAGCAGTTCGTCACCTCCTGTGACACGTGCCAGAGGATAAAGAGTAGCAAGCAGAAAAGCAGGGTTACTACAGCCTCTACCCGTACCGGAGCAGCCATGGCAGGTCATTAGCCTCGACTTCATCACAGGACTTCCTTCGACCTCACGGGGACATGATCCTATCCTCGTAGTGATCGATAAATTCTCCAAAATGGGTCACTTCATCCCGACCAACGCCACCGCCATAGCTGAAGCAACTGCTCGCCTCTTCTTCGACCGCATCATCACCATCCACGGCATCCCCGCTACACTCATCCCAGACAGAGACCCCAAATTCACGAGTAAGTTCTTGAAGGAGCTCATGGGATTATTGGGGATCAAACTTGCGATGGCCTATGCATACCACCTAAAGACTGACGGACAGACTGAGCGACTCAATCAAGTGGTTGATGTGAGGATCTAGGATCGAGCTCAGAAAAGAAAAGGTGAATTGAATGATCACCTGGGTATAGTACAAGGCTATATATAGGCTCGACACAAGGCCAAGTAACCAGATGTTACGCGAAGGTTCCGCGGGTTGCGAAGCGTCCCGAACAGATCCTTCCCGAATTCGGTAGAAGGCAATTCGGTGGCAACCGAAAAGCCAGAATTAGGTGCACGCAACCTAGCTTGGTGCTATAACTATGATAAAATATAGGAAAGCACCTAGCCTAGGAAATCAAGCAATTCATGCATGCATATAATTATCCTATGCTAGAAATAGCATGATAAAGTAAAGGCAAGCAAGCACAGCTGGCATAGGCCGTCGTACTCTCACACGTCCCCCCCTCAAAGCTGGGTGGCGTAAGATACACCCTGCTTGACAAGATAGTCCTTGCGAGCACGGCGTACGTTGCCCATATCAGCTTCTGCAACCCAACTATCCTCAGTGGGGTTGTATCCCTTCCACCGTATCAGGAACTCGAGGGCCTTGCCGCCGCAGCACCGATGAGTGAGAACGCGCTCCAATTCGTACTCTGGTTCATCCTGTATGAGAACAGGTGGTGGTGGCGGTAGCTGCCGTCCCTGGAACTGGTGGTTGGGATCCTTGTAGGGTTTTAGTAGCTGGACATGGAAAGCGTTGTGAAGCTTCCATGTATCTGGTAAGCGCGAGCGGAATGTAACTGGTGTCACATGTGCCTCAACGAGAAAAGGACCACAGCAGCGAGGCCGGAGTTTGGATGGGAGGTAAGACAGGTTCAAGTTGCGCGTGTCAAGAAGCACCTGATCTCCGACTGCTACTGAGTGATCACGGCGCTGGCGATCGGCATACTGCTTCTGGGAGTTTTGCATCGTGGTGAGACGTCGTTGAGTCTTCTCCCATAGCTGCTGCATGGTGGTGACGAAATCATGTGTAGCTTGGACGTGTGCCGGTGTGGTTGGCTGCTATGGTGTGAGTGGATCCTGTCCGTAACACAGGAAGAAAGGAGTTTTCCCTGTGGCCGCATGTGATGCGTTGTTGTAAGCGAACTCAAGGGTCGGTAACTGTGTGTCCTAGTGGCTGACGTCGTCCTTGCAAGTTGTGCGCAGTAACTGTTCAACCACTTGATTGAGGCGCTCTGTCTGTGCGTCACTCTGTGGGTTGTGTGCTGAGGACATCGCAAGCTTAGTCCCCAATAATCCCATGAGCTCCTTCCAGAACTTACCCGTGAATTTGGGGTCTCTGTCTGAGATGAGTGTAGCGGGGATGCCGCGGATGGTGATGATGCGGTCGAAGAAGAGGCGAGCAGTTGCTTCAGTTGTAGGTGTGGCGTTGGTTGGTATGAAGTGACCCATTTTGGAGAACTTGTCGATCACCACGAGTATAGCGTCATGCCCTCGTGAGGTTGAAGGAAGTCCCGTGATGAAGTCGAGGCTAACGACCTGCCATGGCTGCTCCGGTACGGGTAGAGGCTCAAGTAGCCCTGCTTTTTTCTGCTTGCTGCTCTTCATCCGCTGGCACGTGTCGCAAGAGGTGACGAACTGCTGCACGTCTGCTGCCATCCCAAGCCAGTAGTAATACTTTGCTATCCCTGGGAACGTCTTGTTGCTCCCGAAATGTCCCGCGTAAGGTACGTCGTAAAACTCCTCCAATAGGATCTGCCGTAGCGAGGCGTAATTCGGTACCCAAATCTTTCCTGAACCCTTCCTTAGAGCTAAGTCCTTCTCCCACTGTAACAGCTTCTTGGTCTGTGCTGTAGCGATCTCTGCGTCCACAAAGTACCCATGTTGGAAAAGACCCTTGAGTAGAGGGTTCATCCTGTCGAGCTGGATGCTGCTACATGACCGGGGCGGCTCAACGCGTCTACCTTGTTGTGTAGCCCGGGCTTGTAGACGATGTTGTAGTGGAAGTGAGTTTCCAGGAAGTCCACCCACCGCACCTGTCGTCGTAAGAGCGTCGGCTGCGACTTCAGGTATTTGAGACTGCAGTGTGTCAAACATTGTATGTTGTGGTTGTTTAGGCTACAGTGGGTTAGCCTATAGTGGGTACACATTTCTAGGGTTAGGTTTGACCTATTTGTACCCAACCCTCATTCTAGTGATCCATTTCTCATTCTGACATGGTATTACGAGCCTAGGTTTCACCTAGGACCGAAACGATAGGGCCCACCGTTTCCGCTAGCCGCGCCCTCGTGCGCCGCCTTTTCCTGCGCCTCAAGCGCCTTGTTCTTAAGGCCCCCTAAGGCCCTCTCGCGTCGCCCCTTAAGGCCCCTCACGGCCCCTCGCGTCGCCCTCTTAAGGCCCCTTACGGCCCCGCGCTAGCCTCTCAAGGCCCCGTGCGGCCCCGCGCTAGCCCCCTAAGGACCCGTCGGCCCCGCGCTAGCCTCTCACGGCCCCCCCCTCGGCCCCGCGCTAGCCCTCTAAGGCCCCCGTCGGCCCCGCGCTAGCCTCTCACGGCCCCCGAACGGCCCCGCGCTAGCCCCGAACGGCCCCCAACCGGCCTCGCCCTCGCCCTGGACGGCCCCGCGCTCTCCCTTAACAGCCCCACCCGGCCCCGCGCTCGCCTCTCTAGGACCGAGCCGAACCGCGCGACCCGACCGAGCCGCGCCGCCCTAGCCGAGCCGCGCCGCCCTAGCCGAGCCGCGCCGCCCTAGCCGAGCCGCGCCGCCCTACTGCTACTACCACTGCTGCTACTGCTACTCCTGCTACTACTACTACTGCCACTGCTACTGCTTCAACTATGGCTAGCCCTACAGTTCTCTCGTTCGATACTGAGGGCCGCCCGATTAAGTTTGAGACCTGGCTCGATGATCTGCACCTGTTCCTCCAGCTCACTGCCCGAGAGGATATCTCGCTGTACGATCACGCACTAGGCACAGTCCCTGCTCCTGCTACTACTGCTACCGCTACTGCTCGCTCGCAGTGGCAGACTCGCGATGCCCACGCCCGCTTTGCCATTCGCAACTCCCTGCCAGTCCATGAGCGCGAGCACTTTGGCCAGCATCAGACTGCGCAGGCCCTCTACACTGCTGTAGTTGCGCGCTACTCCTCCCCAGCCTCAGCTGCACTAGGCCGCCTCTCACTTCCCTACCTGTTCCCCGACCTGTCCGCCTTCCAGATAGTCGCTGACCTCATCACTCACCTCCGCACTAGTGATGCCCGCTTCCGTGCAGCCATGCCCGCTGAGTTTCTTGCCTCCAACCCTCCCCCGCTCTGGCTCACTCTCTACCACCTAGTCACCCGCCTCCCTGACACTCTGCGTACAGTCAAGGACCACTTCCTAGCTCGCTGCCCCAATGAGCTCACCATTGCCGCCCTAGAGAAGGAACTACTTGCAGCTGAGAAGAGTATTGTAGCTGTAGGTGCCTCTCGTGGCGACCCCCGCACCCCTTTCTTCGAGGGGTGTTCCCCCTCCCCCCTGCTCCCCTCTGTCGCCTTTGCTGCTGCTGTCGACCTCCTTGGTGCTGAGCAGGTCGGCTCTGCATCCGCTCCCAGCGGGCGCCGCAGCGGCAAGGGCAGGGGAGGCAAGGGCGGTGGGGGTGACGGCGGGGGAGGCGGTGGTGGGGGTGGTGGCGGCGGTGGGGGCGGTGGCGGGGCTGGAGGGGCTAGTGGCAGCGGTGGGGGTGGTGGAGGCAGCGGCGGCGGCGGCGGCGGTGGTCGGGGTGGGGGCGGTGGTGGTGGCGGCAGTGGACGTGGCGGCGGCAGGGGCGGTGTGGTCGTGGTGGAGGTGGTGGTGGTGGTCGTGGAGGCTCTGGCCCTGGCCAGAGCGCGCAGCACCCTCAGTCCTCCCAGGAGCTTCGTGAGTGGTACTTACAGCATGGGGGTGGGGGGGGTAGCCTTAGCTGCACGTACGTCATCCGCACTGGTCGCCGCAAGGGACAGACGTGCGGGAGGGCGCACACTGCTCAGCGCTGCTTCTCTCGCCTAGATGACGCTTGGCGTGCTCAGTTTCCTGACGCTCCTCAGCTCCCTCAGTGGGCTGATCTCCTCAAGAAGGATATCGATATCTATGCTCTTGATTTTGATGTTATTCTCAAAGCCATGTATGCATTGACTATTAGTGGAGAGGAGGACCAGTACCTGTGTGTTCCGCCTGACCCAGGCATCCGCACGAGTGAGGCTGCCGCTCTAGGTGCTTGCGCGTCCGCTGCCCTCGGTGCTGGTGAGGCTACTGCTCTAGGTGCTTGTGTGTCTGCAACCCCAGGTACTACTGAGTCCACTGAGGCACTGCACACCTTCACTCTAGACTCAGGCGCTTCGCGCTGTTTCTTTCGTGACCGCACTGCCCTTGAGCCCCTTGCTCGACCAGTCGCTGTCTCACTCGCTGACCCCTCAGGGGGTCCGATCATTGCGACCTCCTCCACCCTCCTTCCTTGTCCTGCTGTCCCGTCGGGCACACTGTCAGGTCTCCACCTCCCCTCGTTCTCTACGAACTTGGTGGCGGGTTGTGCGCTTCAGGATGGGGGTGTTCACCAATTCACCCCTGCCTACGAGCGCGTGACACACTGCACGTGTGCTCGGACGGGCCGTCACCTGGCTACCTTCACTCGACAGCCGGGGTCGGACCTGTACACACTGACCACAGAGTCCCCTCAGGTAGCGGCGTCTGCGTCTGCGTCTGCGTCAGGTCAGCTCTCTGCCCCCTGCTCGTGTCGCTCTCTAGCGCATAAGACTGTCCTCTGGCACCACCGACTTGGTCACCCGTCAGTGCAGCGCCTTCGGGGCATGCACGCCCGGTACCTTGTCTCTGGTCTTCCTCGGGTACTCCCTCCCCTCCCACCCTCCCTTGCTCCTCCTTGTCTTCCCTGTGTCGAGGGGCGGCAGCGCGCTGCCCCTCACTCCTCCTCGTTCCCCCCGACGACTGCTCCTTTGCAGACGCTCCACATGGACGTGTGAGGCCCAGCCCGCGTCCGTGGTCAGGGCCAGGAGAGGTACTTCTTGATCGTCGTTGACGACTACTCGCGCTACACCACGGTCTTCCCCTTGCGCACCAAGGGTGAAGTCCCTGATGTTCTGATCCCTTGGATCAGCAGAGCACGTCTTCAGCTGCGAGAGCGTTTTCGCTCGGAGTTTCCTGTCCTGCGCTTGCACTCTGACAGAAGGGGCGAGTTCTCCTCCAACCTCTTGGCAGCCTACTGTGCCGAGCACGGCATTCGCCAGTCGTTCACGCTCCCGGCCTCTCCACAGCAGAATGAGGTTGCTGAGCGCCGCATTGGCTTGGTCATGGAGGTCGCTCGTACCTCCTTAGTCCACGCGGCTGCCCCCCACTTTCTGTGGCCGTTTGCGGTCCGGTACGCTGCGCATCAGCTCAACCTCTGGCCCCGTGTCTCCGCTCCGGAGACCTCGCCCACACTGCTGTGGACGGGGGAGGTTGGCGATGCGTCACGCTTCCGTGTCTGGGGATCCCGAGCTTTTGTTCGCGACACGTCTGCGGACAAGCTCTCCTCCCGCACTGCTCCGTGTGTCTTTCTTGGCTTTGTCCCGGATGCGTCTGGCTGGCAGTTTTACCACCCCGCCTCGCACCGCGTCTTCCCCTCTCAGGACGTCACTTTTGACGAGTCCGTGCCCTTCTACCGCCTGTTCCCCTATTGCACTGCCCCGCTCCCTCCCCCGCCTCTCTTCCTCGCGCCAGGTGCTGCAGTGGTAGACCCCCTCCCCCCTCAGGGTGCCGCTCCCTCAGGTGTCTCTCAGGTAGACCCGGTTGAGCCTGCCGAGGTAGCTGTCGACTCGCGTCCTGCTAGAGGTGCTGAGCCTGAGTGTGCGGAGCCTGAGCGGGCGGAGCCTGGGGGTGCTGAGTCTGGGGGTGCTGAGGCTGGGGGTGCTGAGCCTGGGGGTGCTGGGTCTGGGGGTACTGAGACTGAGGGTGCTGAGCCTGGGGGTGCTGGGTCTGAGGGTACTGAGCCTGGCGTTGCTGAGACTGGGGGTGCTGAGCCTGGTGGTGTTGCAGTTGACTGTGAGGCGCCTGGAGGACCTCCCTCTTCGCAGCAGCTACGTGAGTGGTACTCACGGTACTGCAGCCTCTGGCGGGGGGCGTCTCGGGCTTGTGGTGCTACTGGAGTTGGTACTCATGTTTCCCCACCACGGCGGGAGCCGCCCTCTTCCCCACAGCTTCGAGAGTGGTACGCTCGGCACATCACTCTCCGGAGTGGAGCTGCTGGTGCTGGGGTCCCCGGAGTTGACGCTGCTGCGGGTGCTGCGGACCCTGGTGCTGGAGGTACTGCTGCTGCTGGCGGTGCTGCTGGAGGTGCTGCTAGTACTGAGGACCCGGGCGTTGGAGCTGCTGCGGGTGCTGCGGACCCTGGTGCTTGAGGTGCTGCTGCTGCTGGCGGTGCTGCTGGAGGTGCTGCTAGTACTGAGGACCCGGGCGTTGGAGCTGCTGCGGGTGCTGCGGACCCTGGTGCTGGAGGTGCTGCTGGTGCTTCTGGAGGTGCTGCTGCTGCCGCTGGTGTCTCTGCTGGTTCGAGAGTTGCTGCACGGCCACGGCCGTACTTCGTTCCGCTCCTTCAGCAGGTTCTTGGTCAGCGTCCTCCTCCTTGTCCTCCTCTCGCCTTAGAGTGTCCGCCGTCTGTCCAGTCACAGCCACAGTTACCACCTGCCTCCCCACTCCCTGTGCCTACTCCTTACACTGGTCCGACTGGAGGTCTTGCTGAGAGACGTGAGCCTGCGTCACGTCCTGTGTCACCTGCGTCTCGTCGAGCGTCGCCTGTTCCAGCTGCTACCACTGGTAGTCGTGTCCCGCGTGAGCGTCCTCCTGCTGTCCCAGGCACTCACCAGATGGCGCTTCGTCAGTCCACTGCTCCGCAGCGTGTCGCTCTCCCGTCGCCTCCTGCGTCCTCTCTTCCTGCTCTTGCTGACCCCGAGTCAGACTCCCTTCGCGCTGCCAGTCCTACTGTCACACGTCTCCTGGCTACGGTTGTCACTGACCCTTCCTTTGAGTCCGCTGTTGCGTCTGCCTTAGTCACTGAGCTTGTCGACTTTGCAGCTGCGTGTCGTCTAGACTACGCTGCGAGTCTTGTTGCTGAGTCTGAGTCTGTCTGTCCTCCGTCCGTCGGGGGTGAGTGTGCTCTTGGCACGGACGTTCTTGAGGACAGGCAGGAGGAGTTTGGTTGCCTTGCCGCAGCTTTGCCCCATCTCGTGTCCATGCTTGTTGCCCCTGAGGGAGACCCGGATGCACCAGACATCCCGACCCCACGCTCTTACGCAGAGGCGATGGCCGGTCCCTACTCCTCTCAGTGGCAGTCAGCCATGGACACAGAGATGGCTTCCTGGAAGTCCACTGGCACTTACGTCGACGAGGTTCCCCCACCTGGGGCGAACATCGTCAGTGGCATGTGGATTTTCAGGGTGAAGCGGCCGCCGGGCTCTCCGCCTGTCTTCAAGGCGCGTTACGTTGCACGAGGCTTCAGTCAGCGAGAGGGAGTTGACTTCTTCCAGACCTTCTCCCCGACCCCGAAGATGACCACTCTTCGGGTTCTGCTACACGTCGCCGCTCATCGTGACTACGAGCTCCACTCTCTTGACTTCAGCACAGCTTTCTTGCAGGGCAGCCTGCACGAGGAGATCTGGCTGCGCCGCCCACCTGGCTTCACTGGGTCGTTCCCTCCTGGTACCCAGTGGAGCCTCCGGCGGCCAGTCTACGGTCTCCGCCAGGCGCCACGTGAGTGGCACGACACACTGAGGACTACACTTGCGGCTCTTGGGTTCGCTCGTTCTACTGCTGACCCGTCGCTGTTTCTACGCACCGACCCCTCACTGCCGCCGTTCTACATCCTCGTGTACGTCGACGACTTGGTCTTTGCCACTTCTGACACAGTTGGTCTCGCTCACGTGAAGTCCGAGCTGCAGAAGAGACACACGTGCACAGACCTGGGTGAACTGACAAGCTATCTTGGCTTGCGGATCACCCGGGACAGAGCACGGCGCACCATCACCTTGACTCAGTCACACATGGTGGAGCAGGTCCTTCAGCGCTTTGGCTTCACGTACTCCTCACCTCAGTCCACTCCTCTGCCTACGGGACACTCGCTCTCAGCTCTGCCTTCGGATGAGTCCGTAGAGCCGAGTGGTCCGTATCCAGAGCTTGTGGGCTGCCTCATGTACCTGATGACCTGCACTCGACCTGACCTTGCATACCCTCTCAGCATCTTAGCACGCTATGTCGCTCCCGGCCGTCACCGGAAGGAGCACATGGATGCAGCTAAGAGGGTGTTGCGCTACTTGTGCAGTACGTTGGGCATGGGGCTAGTGCTTGGAGGGCGAGACCGGCCTGTTCTCACTGGGCACTCCGACGCTTCTTGGGCAGACGACCAGGCTACTCAGCGGTCGTCCTAGGGTTACACCTTCAGCCTTGGCTCTGGCTCTGTCTCTTGGCGTTCTACTCGCTCTTCTTCTGTTCTCAGCTCCAGCTGTGAGGCTGAGATCTACGCCACGGCCATGGCTGCCCAGGAGCTTCGCTGGCTCACCTACCTGCTGACTGACCTTGGAGAGCAGCCTCGTTCTCCTCTAGTGCTGTACGTCGACAACAAGGCCACCATTGCCTTGTGTGGGGAGCACAGACTGGAGCACATGACGAAGCACATTGCTCTGCGCTACTTTCTTGCTCGAGAGTTGCAGCAGCGAGGTCAGCTTTGTCTGCGTTACGTGGCCACTCGGGCCAACACTGCTGACGTGTTCACCAAGGCTCTTCAGCCTTGTGACCATCAGCGCTTCTGTACTGTTCTAGGCCTCGTGCCTACTGTCCCTCATTTGCTCACTTCGTGACTTTGCTTGTACAGTAATCTCTATATATATATACCTGCATGCTTACTCTTGCTAGGTTGTGATCACTGTATCTCTTGTTCTTTTATAAATCTGCATGTGAACTGGTCTTGTGACCACTTGTTTGTGCTCGGAACTTGTGTGGTATCCTTGAGATCCACCCTGAGCTTTGCTTTGCTTTGACTGGTCTTGTGACCCCTTGTTCTCCCCCACTTTGCCTATGGGGGTGTGTCAAACATTGTATGTTGTGGTTGTTTAGGCTACAGTGGGTTAGCCTATAGTGGGTACACATTTCTAGGGTTAGGTTTGACCTATTTGTACCCAACCCTCATTCTAGTGATCCATTTCTCATTCTGACACAGTGGTCAGTATAGACTATAGTCTTGGCTCCCTCTAGGTGTCACCTCCACACCTTGAAGGCTATGACTATCGCTAAGGCTTCCTTGTCATGGATGGGGTAGTTCAGTTCTATTCCATCTAGCTTCTTACTGAGGTAGGCGATGGGCTGCAAACCGCGTCCGTGATCCTGCATCAGTACTTCTCCGACTGCTTGGTCACTAGCGTCTGCTTCCACTACGTAGTCCTTGTCTGGATCCGTTAAGATGAGTTTTGGCGCTGTAGTCAGTGCTGTCTGTAGCTGCTCCATGGCTTGCTGATGAGGAGTATCCCATTTGTAGGGCGTATCCTTTTTCAGTAGGTCGGTCAGTGGCGCTGCTATCTTAGCATACTGCGGCACGAGCCTGTTGTAGTAGTTGGCAAAGCCAAGGAACTGCTGCAACTCCTTCACGTTCTACGGTACTTTCCACTTCTTAATGGCTTCGATTTTCCGCGGGTCCACGTGTACGCCTTCAGCACTCACCATGTGCCCGAGAAACTGCACCTTCTTCAGTGCGAAGTCGCTCTTCGACAACTTCACCTTATTTTTCCGCAGGATCTCGAATACCTTCTGCAGATGCTGCACGTGCTCCTTCATGTTCTTGGAGTAGATGAGGATATCGTCCAGGCACACCACTACGCACTCATCCAGCAGAGGCCATAGAATATGATTCATTTCTGCCTGGAATGTCGCTGGTGCTTTGCAGAGTCCGAACGGCATTGCCAAGTATTCGTAAGAGCCGTACCGAGTACGGAATGCCGTCTTGTGGATCGAGTTGTCCGCCATCTTGATCTGCCAGTAACCCGACCGTAGGTCCAGCTTTGAAAAGATTGTTGCACCACGTAGTTGGTCCAGTAGGTCGTCTATGCGCGGTATGGGGTATTTGTTTTTAACTGTCTGTTTGTTCAGTGCGCGGTAGTCGATGCACATCCGTAAACTGCCGTCTGCTTTTGGAGTGAAGAGGAATGGTGGACCATAGGGAGAGGTGGATGGGCGGATCAGTTGTCTGTCTAGTAGATACTCTATCTGTTTCTTCATGTTTGTCAGCTCGGTCAGACTCAGTCGGTATGGTGCACGTGAGACAGGTTTCGCACCTGGTTCCTCCACGATCTAGTGTTCGTGGGTGCGTGCAGGGGGTACGCCTGCAGGTAGGTCGTCGGTCATTATATCCTTGTACTGCTCCAAGACCTCCTTCACTACTGCAGGTAGCTCCAAACTCGGCTTCTCCTCCTCTGCGGCTTACTCTCGTTCACTGTCCGTTCGAACCGTGCCAGTGTCGTTTCAGGAACGCTCCCTGTATCCATCCAGCTTCGCAGCTCCACTCGTTTCCCGTTGTTGTAGATGCATGCCTTCCTGTTGACCCAGTCAATCTCGGGGTTGAACCGCTTCAGGAAATCTCGCCCCAAGATGAAATCTGATCCCTTGATGTTCGTGACCGGCAACGTCGGCTTCCACCGTAGCGCCCCTATTTGCAGTTGCAGTGATGCTTCGCTGTGAATGGGAAGTTTCGTACCGTCCACCATTGTTGCCGAGAGCTTGGTCTCCTCCGAAGATTCTCCAATTTTCTCCAATGTCCCGCAGTCGCCCACCGAGTGAGACGCACCGGTGTCCACCAGTACTTGGAGGCGTCGCCCGTTGCAGATCATCTCGAGTAGTAGTGGTTGTTGCTGCTCCGAGTAACCGTAGATGGTCTCGCTTATAGGATCGTAGGGTACGTCAAATAGGTCATCCCTCGGTCCTGCACTCGAAGCTGCTGACTCCATATCAGTTTCCAACAGAGCAGGGTTAGAAGGTTTTATCCGCGGCCAATTCAGCTTCGTCTTGGCCTGGAACCTTCCCTTAAGCCTTTCCAACTGTGTAGGCTTCTCCTGTGGGCAATGGGGAGCCTTAACAACGTGCTGCGGGGAGAGAATATGAACTCCTTGGAACGCACGACCCTTTTCAACACTCCGGAGTGGTTTGCCCAACTTCTCAGGTACCTGAATAATATCTGAAGGCTTTTTCTTGGCCTTGAAATCTCCCCTGAGTTTTTTAAAGGCTTGAAAACCTCGAGAGAAAATATTCTTACTCTCGGGGGTGTTCGGCTGGAGTTTCGCGGTCATTGCAGAGTCTTGTTTCGCGGAGTCTCCATTTGTCTCGGCGATTTCCCCTGTTGCCGGCCGGTCATGGCGTTTTGAATTCGCGCCATCGTGTCCTCCTTTTTTCGCCATCGTGGATGTCGAACTGTTGTTGCCCTGCAGGTCCGCTCATGCCTTCTTCATTTTCCAACACGCCAAGAATCGATGTCCTGCTGCGCCGCAAAATTCGCAGTTCTCATATTTTGTCGGCCGCTGCTTCGCGTCGATCTTGTCGATATCCATCGGGTCGGCGGTCGTGGGTGGTGCCCATTGCTTTGTGCCAAATGATCGGTTCGGCACGTGGCGTCGTGTCTCGGGTTCACGTCGCATCAGCACATCGAATCTTTCTGCTACACACACCATGTCGCGGTAGTTGTTGTAGTTCGCGGCAATCACCTGACGGCGGACTTCCATTTTTAGACCCTCAGTATACGCTTGGATTTTTTCCCCTTCAGACAGGTCGGTAATTCTGTTGAAGAGGCTCTCCATCTGCTGTGTGTACTGTGTTACACTGCCGAACTGTTTATGCCGATGAATCTGCTGCCGCGCCATGTAGCTGGAGTTGATTGGTTCGAAACGTTTAATTAAAGCTTCCTGAAACTGCGTCCATGAGCCCTCGCCTCGGACCTTATTGCTGTTGTAAATCCACTCGAGCGCCGGGCCTCATAATAGTGTCGCTGCTAGCCGAATCCGCATTGCATCGTGTGTCGGGGTCGTACAGCCAACGGCCTCGAAGTAAACTTCGAGGGTCGCAATGAATCGACGAACGTCGGTGTCTCTCGCATTCGGATTGAACATCTCCGGTAGCCTCGGACGTGCCGCCTCAGGATTCACTGTAGCTGCTGCCGCTGCTGTTGGGTGAAGTGTCGGTGTCACCGCTGGTGCTGCTGACGTTGCTATTGCATTTGCCGCTGCGTTCGCTGCTGCCGTGGTGGTTGCCGACTGGTTCGCGAAAAGCTCCTCTGTTCACTGGAGTGCCGCTCGCGTCTGGTCCAGGCCGGTGTATAACTCCGTAATTTTTCGTACGGGATTATTACCGTTTTTCTCCATTTGGTGATTTACAGGAAGATTTGCGACGGAAATAATTGAATTCTAGGCGCTGGTCATCTTACTCTGAGTCGAATCGACTGTAGAATCGACGAGCGCTGATTCTGTAGGTCGCGAAATTCTCCCCTAGCTGAAATTCGCGTCCGATCCCGGCCTTTGAGAAGAAGATTGATCCGACGCTCCACATTCCAACTTTTCTGGTCGAAATTCCCAGGGTCGTTGAGATTCGAATCGATCCGACGGTCGAAATTCCAAAATTTTCTCCTCTGGACCTGAGGGGTGCTCGAAAACCAGTTCGAGGGGCATTGTGAAGTTTCCATGTATCTGGTAAGCGCAAGCGGAATGTATCTGGTGTCACCTGTGCCTCAACGAGAAAGGACCACAGAAGCGAGGCCGGAGCTTGGATGGGAGGTGAGACAGGTTCAAGTTGCGCGTGTCGAGAAGCACCTGATCTCCGACTGCTACTGAGTGATCACGTCGCTTGCGATCGGCATACTGTTTCTGGGAGGTCTGCATCGTGGTGAGTCGTCGCTGAGTCTTCTCCCATAGCTGCTGCATGGTGGTGACGAACTCATGTGCGGCTTGGACATGTGCCGGTGTGGTTGGCTACTGTGGGGTGAGTGGTTCCCGTCTGTAGCATAGGAAGAAATGAGTTTTCCCTGTGGTCGCATGTGACGCATTGTTGTAAGCGAACTCGAGGGTTGGTAACTGTGTGTCCCAGTGGCTGACGTCGTCCTTGCAAGCTGTACGCAGTAACTGTTCAACCGTGAAAGTCAGACAGCTTATGCCAGCTATGCTTGCTTGCCTTTACTTTGTCATGCTATTTCTAGCATAGGATAATTATATGCATGCATGAATTGCTTGATTTCCTAGGCTAGGTGCTTTCCTATATTTAATTATAGTTATAGCACCGAGCTAGGTTGTGTGCACCAAATTCTGGCTTTTTGGTTGCCACCAAATTGCCTTCTACCGAATTCGGGAAGGATCTGTTCGGGACGCTTCGTAACCCGCGGAACCTTCGCGTAACACCTGGTTACTGGGCCTTGTGTCGAGCCTATATATAGCCTCGTGTTGTACCCAGGTGATCATTCAATTCACCTTCTCTTTTCTGAGCTCGATCCTAGATCCTCACACACGGCGTTATCCCCGTAGTATCCTTCGGAGCCACTGTAACGGTGAGCCCAGGGCGGGGTCTTGCTCACCGCCAAAAACACGATGCGTTGTGATTTCTAGCTCCAACGCCGACATCCCTTTTTCTGGTGGCGCAGATCATTCAGCTTCAGCGATGTCGGCAAGACCACGACCGGCGTTTGCGCTTTGGATACGCGGTGGGCGTGTAGCAATCTTTGCAGGTGCCATCTGGCCCTGGGTTGTGAAGCGCGACCTTGCAGGTATGCGGATTCCTCGCTCCAGGTGCTGCCCAGGTAGACCCCCTCCCCGCTCCCGGTCCTGCTCCTTCAGATGTGTCTCAGGTCGATCCTCCCCCTCAGGTTGAGGTCAACGGTGACTCAGGTGCTGCTGAGGGTGGTGCTGCTGCTGGGGGTGCTGAGCCTGGGGGTGCTGAGCCTGGGCGTGCTGACCCTGGGGGTGCTGAGCCTGAGGGTGTGGAGCCTGGGGGTGCAGAGAGTGGAGGTGCTGAGCCTGGGGGCGCGGAGGCGTCTGGTGAGCAGTCTCCCGGGAGCGGCCGTCTCCTGAGTCGCTCTGCCGGTGCCTCGCCGTTGCATTCTCGTCGTCGACTCCCTCTCTCCTCGCAGGAGCTGATCGAGTGGTACGCTGGCTGTCACGGTCGCTCCGCTGGAGCTAGGGGCCCTGTTGCGGGAGGCGCTGGAGCTGGTGCCTCTACTACTGGAGTTGTTTATGCTGGAGATTCTGCAGCTGCTGAGGGTGCTGCTGCTGGAGGTTCGGGCGCTGCTGAGGGTGCTGGCCCTGGAGGTTCTGGAGCTGCTGAGGGTGCTGCTACTGGAGGTTCTGGAGCTGCTGAGGGTGCTGGCGCTGGAGGTTCGCGCACTGCTGAGGGTGCTGGCGCTGGAGGTTCTTGAGCTGCTGAGGGTGCTGCTGCTGGAGGTTCTGGAGCTGCTGCGGGTACTGGTGCTGCGAGTTCTGAGTCTACTGTTGTGCGGTCTCCTTGGAGTAGCCGCCTTCGTCCGCGTCCGCCTCTCACCCCGTAGCAGCTGCACGACTGGGACGGTCGCCGTCAGCGTCGCGCCTCTGGAGCCCGGGGCTCTGCCGGTGGAGGTACTTCTGCTGCTGTCCCTGGAGCTGGGAGTGGTGCTGGTCCCGGAGGTGCTCGTACTGGAGGTACTGGAGCTGCTGGGGCTGGCGGTGCTGCTGAGCCGGAGGCTACTACTGCTGTCGACCCTGGAGCTGGGGGTGCTGCTGCTGGTGGAGCTGGTCCTGGAGGACCTGGAGCTGAGGGTTCTGGCGCTGCTGGAGGTAGTGGAGCTGCTACTGCTGGTGACGCTGCACAGCCGCGCCTGTTCTTTGCTCCACCGTCTCCGTCGTCTCATCCGCCGTATGACTCTGTACTTCGCCAGGTTCTTAGTCTCCCTTCGTCTACTGGTCTTCCTTCACAGCCTGGCTCACCGCTGCCTGCTCCTTCTCCTTACACTGAGCAGTCAAGAGGTCTTACTGAGCGTCGTGCGCCTGCGTCGAGTCCTGTTTCGCCTGTCCAGTCTAGTCGTTCCGGTTGTACTGTCCCTCGTTCGTGTCAACCGGCTGTCCCCAGCACCCGCATTGTCGTCTGTCGTCCTTCCTCTCCTCTGCGGCGTGTTCCTCTGCCTTCCCCTACAGCGTCTTCTCTGCCTGCCGTCCTTGAGTCTGATTCTGACCGCACCCATGCTGCTCACTCTACTGTCACGCGTCTGCTAGCCACTGTTATCACTGACCCATCGTTTGAGTCTGCTGCTGCGTCTGCCTTGGTCGCTGAGCTGGTCGACTTTGCTGCTGCCTGTCGTCTCGACTACGCCGCTAGTCTTGTTGCTGAGTCTAAGTCTGTCTGTCCTCCGTCCATCGGGGGTGAGTGTGCTCTTGGCACGGACGTCCTTGAGGACAGGCAGGAGGATCTTGAGTGTCTTGCTGCCGCTGCGCCTCATCTCGTGTCCATGCTTGTTGCCCCTGAGGGAGACCCGGATGCTCCAGACATCCCGACTCCACGATCGTACACTGAGGCGATCGAGGATCCCTACTCCTCTCAGTGGTAGTCAGCCATGGACGCAGAGTTGGCATCCTAGAAGTCCACTGGCACTTACGTCGACATGGTTCCCCCTCCGGGGGCGAACATCGTCAGTGGCATGTGGATTTTTAGGGTGAAGCGGCCGCCAGGTTCTCCGCCTGTCTTCAAGGCTCGTTACGTTGCTCGAGGCTTCAGCCAGCGAGAGGGAGTAGACTTCTTTCAGACCTTCTCCCCCACCCTGAAGATGACCACTCTTCGGGTGCTGCTGCACGTTGCCGCTCAGCGTGACTACGAGCTTCACTCTCTTGACTTCAGCACAGCTTTCTTGCAGGGCAGCCTGCACGAGGAGATCTGGCTGCGCCGCCCACCTGGCTTCACTGGGTCGTTCCCTCCTGGTACCCAGTGGAGCCTTCGGTGGCCGGTCTACGGTCTCCGCCAGGCGCTACGTGAGTGGCACGACACACTGAGGACTCCGCTTGCGGCTCTTGGGTTCGCGCCTTCTACTGCTGACCCGTCGCTGATTCTGCGCACCGACACTTCGCTGCCGCCGTTCTACATCCTCGTGTACGTCGACGACTTTGGTCTTTGCCACTGCTGACACTGAGGCTCTCACTCTGGTGAAGTCAGAGCTGCGAATAGAGACACACGTGCACATACCTGGGTGAGCTGCGCAGTTACCTTGGCTTGCAGATCACCCGGGACAGAGCACGCCGCACCATCACCCTGACTCAGTCACACATGGTGCAGCAGGTCCTTCAGCGCTTCGGCTTCACCTGGTCCTCGGCACAGGCCACTCCTCTGGCTACAGGTCACTCGCTCTCACCTCCACCTTTGGACGAGTCCGTAGAGCCGAGTGGTCCTTACCCAGAGCTAGTTGGCTGCCTCATGTACCTGATGACCTGCACTCGTCCGGAGTTCGCGTACCCTCTTGACCTTCTGGCTCGCTACGTGGCTCCTGGTCGGCACCGAAAGGTGCACATGGATGTTGCAAAGAGGGTACTGCATTACTTGTGCAGTACATCAGGCATGGGGCTTATGCTTGGAGGGCGGAGTGAGATGGTCCTCACTGGTTATCGGACGCTTCTTGGGTTGACGACCAGGCTACTCAGCAGTCGTCACAGGGTTACACCTTCAGCCTTGGCTCTGGTTCAGTTTCCTGGCATTCTACACGCTCGTCTTTTGTTCTCGGCTCCAGTTGCGAGGCTGAGTTCTACACCACAGCCATGGCTGCACAGGAGTTACGCTGGCTCACCTACCTGCTGACCGACCTGGGAAAGCGGCCTCGTTCTCCTCCAGTGCTGTACGTCGACAACAAGGCCGCCATTGCCTTGTGTCAGGAGCACAGACTAGAGCACAGAACGAAGCACATCGCTCTGCGTTACTTCCTGGCTCGAGAGTTGCACCAGCGTGGTCACCTTCGTCTAACCTACGTGGCCACTCGGGCCAACACTGCTGATATATTCACCAAGGCACTTCCGCCTGGTGATCATCAGCGCTTTTGTACCTTATTGGGCCTTGTGCCCACGTTTCCTCATTTGCTGTAGACTCTGCTTGTACTGTGATTCATATATATATACCTGCTTGTTTGTTCTACTGGGTAGAGATCATTGTACTGCTGTTGTTGCATATATATCTCTGCATGCGAATTGGCCTTGTGGCCCTTTGCTTGTGCTCAGAGTGTGTGGTGACGTTGTGATCCACCCTGAGCTTGCTTTGCCTCTCTTGATTGGTCTTGTGACCCCTTGCTCTCCCCACTTTGCCTATAGGGGTGTGTCAAACTATTAGAATGCTTGTGATGTGTAGGCTGTAGTGGGGTAGCCAATAAAGGGTACAACCCAAATTTGGGTTATCATATGTACCCACTTCTCTGATCAATGCATTCATTCCTGCCTATGATTCTGACACGATGCTGTCGTGTGGTGTTGGTGTGCCGGACGAGATGACGATCGGCTTGTCTGATTGCGCATGTGCATTTGTTGGTGCGTGTGGTGCTGCTGGAGTGTTCACCGAGGATTGCTGACGCGCGGAGTCACGCTCCGCCGTGAGCGTCGCAATTTCGAGCGCCGAATCTTCGAGTTGGCGCACCAGACGGTTGAGCTGCTCCTGTGTTAATGTGGCGAGCGTGAATTCGGCCATGGCGGGGGTCGGGCGAGCTCAGCGAGAGCCTCAGTCGTGGCCGTGCGTGCTTATGAGAGAGCACTACGAGCGGCAGTGCTGTATCGCTGACAGACGTCTACCCCCCCAAAAATTTGAGATAGTGGGGAAGCGAAGGTGTGGGTGCGGTCCGAGAAGAGATCGTAGGCTCTGAATACCAAGTGTTACGAGTGCAATCGAGTGAACGAACGAGAATTGCACTATCGAAGCAAGAGTACAATGAGCGAAGGTATGAGCGAAGAATATATGGCGAAACTACAGTGGTAACGGTAATGGACTGTGGTTGTCGCGCGACGGGCCTGGGACTGAGGTTGGGAAAAGTGTCGAAGC
Organism: Closterium sp. NIES-65; assembly: GCA_948144175.1. Taxonomy (NCBI): domain Eukaryota; kingdom Viridiplantae; phylum Streptophyta; class Zygnematophyceae; order Desmidiales; family Closteriaceae; genus Closterium; species Closterium sp. NIES-65. Next base: position 869,298 of record CANXME010000032.1, on the reverse strand, counting down.
GGAGGCCCGGAGCGCGGGTTACCCGCCGAGCCGTGAGGTCGGGGTGCGATGTGCGAAGTGGCGGGTGGATTGTCGATGCGAGGATTGCGAGTGGTAACGGTGCTGACTGTGGTGCTACAGTGACGTACGCGTTGAGCAGGGATGCGAAGTAAGGAAAAAGAGATTTTCCTTACAAGCCCACATTATCGCCCCAAACCACTCTCGAGTTGCCCCCGCACCGCACCAATCGCCAACCTTCCGAGCCATATTCGCCCAACGTCCCTGACGAGCTAGGATTCCCTCTCTATTATTAGTTCACTTCACCATACCATCATTCAGTTAACCATAGTCTCGCCATTTGTTTGTTCCGCGCACTCTGTGAATGGAAAGCAAGAAGAACCAAGGTAATAGCCAGTTGGTGACCCACATCACTACTCAGGTGTTAGCCAACTCATAAGATATGGGGTATCCATCATGATACAGAGAGATATGGCTTTCAAGAAATAAAGGAATACATACACAACATGGCTAACCTCCTGGATGGAAAATTCGTTTTATGAAGTCACCAAACCCTTTATTTGTCCGTTTTTTGTGCGGCGGGGGTGGTCGTTTTGGAGGAGGGGGTGGGGGGCTAGGAGGAGGAGGGGGTGAAGGAGGAGGAGATGGTGGGCGTGGAGGGGGGGGGGGGGGGGGGGGAGGGTGGTAAGGGGGGACTAGGAGGTGCGGGAGGTGCGTATGGGGCGGTTAGTACACAAGAGCCAGAAACCAGGTCCCAGTTTTGCTGGATGAGGAATTTGGAGCCGTCTACTCCTACCAGGTTATACTTGATGGCAGAGGCGTCAGTGGCAAGGGGGATGAACCTGTCAGGTGGGAACGGAATTGGACAATAGAGGGAAGGAGGATGACGGAGGTGAGTACGGAGGCATCAATACTGGAAATGTGGTGGAGAGTGGAAGTGCTAATATCAGTGGTTGGGCAGAAAGGCACAAGGTATGAGCAGGTCACAGAGTGCTAAAGCAGGGGCTGCTCACTTCCAGGCGCACTTGTCGGCATTCTCATTGCCTTGCCCGTCGAACCACGTGGAGACAAAGGGGCTGGAAGCAGCTTCTGCAAGCTCGTGGGCGAACACAGAGACAAGGCCATCCATGCCGGGGTTACCCGTGGGTGCCAGAGACGCGTCGCTGCGGATGTCACTGGGGAGGCAGGATGATGGGCACTGCACAGGCGATAAAGAATATGAAAAACTGAGTGTTTGGAGAGGTCTGGCAGCAAACCAAGGTGAGTTTGAGTGGTTGAGGTTTCTAGCTCGATAGGCTCCACTCACGATCAGGTCTGCCTTGCCGACCCAGGAGTAGATGTAGTCGCCATAATTTTCGGCCCATGCGAAGAAGTGCCAACCACAGAAGCCCGTGCAGAACTTTGGAGACGTGGTCGTGTTGTGCCATTTCTGCAGAAGCAACAGAGAGATAAAGTAACAGGCAATGTGATCCAGCCACACATGCCATGTCCTTTGACACAACATCACACCACATGCTGCATCTAACAGTATGGCATCACAGCACACCTGGTCGACAAACTCGTCCGAAAGGAGGAAGTAGACGGCACGAGGGTCGTGGGGCAGTTGTTGGCTGCTGATGGCCGACCCAAGCAGGACTTCTATATCGCTTTTGAGCAGCGTCTTGCCCTTGCTGTACGCCCTGTCCTCCACCTCGCCGCCCCACGTCACGGATTGCGATATGTGGTTGCCATCCCTGTCGTAGTAGAGCCGGTTGATGTTCCACCACAATGGAACTGAAACAAACAAGTAGATTATACGTCACTGATATGTTTTTATAAGACATGACACCTTGGTTATTCCTGAGCCGAAGGAGCTCTCCCTGGGACGGCCTACCAGTGACGGCGGTGTCAGCGTTGGGGCTGAGCGATGCGACGAAGGTGCGGAGCGTCTGCTTCTGAGCGTCGGAGAAGACGCCGTACCACAGCACGAACACGCGTATCGGCCGATGCAGCACGCCGCACCTGTTCCCGCACCACGCCGTCCCCCAATGCGGGGAGATCCCGATGGGCTCCTGCGGTACCCATGATTGTCGCGCAGCAGCCCGCCATCGCCGCGTCGCCTTGACCTTCCCTGAGGTGGGTGAACGCATACAGCAGGACTGGAGATGATTAAAGCCACGGAAACGGAGCGTGTTCTTTGTTCACGACTGCGCCTAGACTAAGACGAGCCGACGCCCTTCGACATGGCTGAACATATCGATGTCACGACCCTCACGCAGGAGCATTTGAATGATCTGCTGCGACAAATCCGCGAGAGCGCCGAAGAAATCGCGACATTGACGGCGGAACATTCAGCCCTGCAAAATGACCTCACGAGAGCACAATCTCAAGCACCTGGCACTCCGATTCAACCCGCACCAATGACATCACAGCACAGAAGTGTGGGGCAACCCGCGAGCGCGGCCAGTGATGGCGTCGTCCGCTCCGACGGAGACGACGACCACGGCACGACACACCCCGGAGCGACGCATGCGGCCCCAAGTCAGCCTCGCGTCACAATTTCAGCACCAACCTACGATTTGGGACTGTCGTCACCGATGCCGCTGAAGCCGCAGCGCCCGCCATGCTTTGACCCGAGTCAACGGGGTGGTCCTACCGTTCAGGCATGGTTGTTGAACGTGTTTTTCGATGCCAACTACGTCTCGGACGACTCGGTGAAAATCTGTTACGCCGTGTCGCTGCTGCGAGGACCCGCCATCGACTGGTGGTGCGTCATCGTCACGAAGCCGAATGACTACGCGACTCTACCGACATGGGAAGGACAAACCAGACCCTGGGCGCCGTCGTATTTCATGGAGGTGCCCCAGTATCGCACGTGGGACACGTGGTGCGCAGGTCTGCGCGCTCGATTTGAGCCAATCGCGGCTTCGATCGCGGCGTGACAGAGTCTCCGCACTTGGCGCCAACTCGGTTCCGTCCACGACTACACCAGCGGGTTTCTGGCGCTATGCAAACAAGTGGGATATATGCACGAGAGCAAGCGCATCGACCGCTACATCGGCGGCCTGAAGCAGGACATCGCTCAGGAAATCCAGCTTCGCGGCGTCACCGAATTTCAGGATATTCTCCCTATGGTGGAGAAACTCGACTTCTTCCGCCGACCGAGACCGGGGTCCTATGGAAGCAGCAATTGGGGACATCGACCTCGTGGGAAGAACGAGGGCGCCACGATATGCGCCGTTGCCGCAAATGCCGCTGCCGCACCGTTCAAAGGGCGCTGCTTTGCGTGCAATCGGCCGGGACATCGCAAGAGCGAATGCCGGGAAAACGCTAAGGGAAAGGGGGAAGCTGAGCAGCAGAAACAGACCAAGCAGCAGAGAAATGCTCGGAGTCAGTAGCAGACGGGCCCTCTACTGACAGGTCATGCCGCTCGCCCGACCCAACCGACCCTCACCGAGTGATTGTGCCAATTCACGCAATCGACCACACCCGGCAGAATAAGGAGGGTACTACGGTAGACAGCCCTATACTGCTTAGTGGGAAAATTGGGACGGACTTAGTTAAGATCTTCGTAGACGGGGGAGCCAGGCACAGCCTCATCAACACTGCTACAGCATGAAAACTGCGACTGCCACTGGACAGATGTTTACCTGAGATCGACGCACGACTGGTAGACAGCACGCCGCTGGCAATACGGGAACGCGTAGACCGAGTTCGGATTTGATGCGGGGGTAACTTCACGTTTAGCCAGGAAATGCTCGCAACGACCCTCGATGGAACCGACATTTTACTCGGGCGTGGTTGGCTGCGACGACACAACCCGTGAATTGACTGGACGACGGGTGACTGCACCGTGCGAGTGAACGGTAACAATATCGCCTTACCTCGCTGGGGCTCACCTGAGTCTTCGTCGGTGTGTGTCAACGCGATCACGATGGAACGCGCTGTAGTGGCAGGAGCTGACGTGTACGCGGTTGACATTCGGGAAGCCGAGGCAGCAGACAAGGGAGGGGATTTACAGAAACTGCTGGCCGACGTACCGAGTGACCTGGCAGCACTGTTGAAGCAGTACCGTGACATCTTCCCGGACGACCTACCGACGGGACTGCCACCGCAGCGACCGCACGATCACAGAATAGAACTAGAACCAGGAGCACAGCCAACAGTACAGTGACAGTTTCGACTGACCCAACCCGAACTGGACGAACTGGGGAAGCAGCTCGATTATCTGCTCGAGAAGGAGTTTATTCGCCCTAGTTCGTCGCCTTTCGCAACACCGATACTGTTCACACCGAAAAAGGACGGGGGTTTTTGCATGTGCATAGACTACAGAGCACTGAACAGGGTTACCATAAAATCTCGTTACCCCATCCCACGAGCAGACGAACTGATCGACCAACTGCGCACAGCCCAGGTTTTCTTGAAAATCGACCTCCGAGGGGGTTACCACCAAATCCGCGTCAATCCACCCGGCTGCCCTAAAACCGCATTTCGAACACGCTACGGATCCTTCGAATACACCGTCATGCCCTTCGAACTGACCAACGCCCCCGCCACTTTTCAAATGACCATAAACGAAGCTTTCCGCCCACTCTTAGATAAGTGCGTCATAGTATATCTGGACGACAAACTCATTTACAGCCCCGACAGAGCACAGCACTTACAGGACATCGAAGCAGTTTTTAAAATACTGAGTGAGAACCGCCTACTGACAAAAGCGTCTAAGTGTGAGTTTTTACAGGACCGCCTGGAGTTTTTGGGGACACGTTATTCCAGCTGCAGGAGTGGAAATAGACCCGAATAAAATTGCGACGATTCAAGCATGGCACGCGCCGACCAACTTGACCGAGTTGCGGAGTTTTCTGGGGTTTGTCAACTACGTGCGCCGGTTCGTCCCCGACATGGCGAGGTTGTCTGCCCTGTTGACCGACCTGCTAAGGAGGGCGGTTGAGTACACGTGGGGGGAGAAAGAGCAAGCTGCCTTCTCGGCCCTCAAAAATATTTTGTGCTCACCGCCCGTGCTTCACATCGCCGATCCACACCGTCCGTTCGAGCTCGTCACCGACGCAAGTGACATCGCCGTGGGAGCAGTACTGTTGCAGGATTTCGGAAACGGCCTCCAACCCATCGCGTACGAGTCCCGCAAGCTGCACCCGCCCGAACGCAACTACCCGATATATGACCGCGAAATGTTGGCAATCGTGCACGCATTCAAAGTTTGGCGTTGTTACCTGACTGGCGCCGACCTGACAGTACGGACAGACCACTGATCACTATAGTACTTACGCGCCCAACCGAATCTCAGCCCACGATAAATTCGCTGGTTGGACTTCCTCGAGTCCAACTTCCACTACACTGTCACGTACAAAAAAGGCGCATCCAGCATCGCCGACGCCCTCACCCGCCCTACCACCCAACTCCACGCCATCCTACTCGCCCAGACCAACCCGCTTTTAACAGGCCTATTCACCCACGGATACTGCACCGACCCATTTTTCACGACCGGAAATTCACAGCAACTGGCAGAAGCTAAGGGAGTTTATTACGTAAAAACAGGCACCAACCGCATCTGGGTACCCGCGTACTCACTACTGAGGGAGCTGCTACTGCAAGAGGCACACGACGGAATTACCTCGGGACATTTTGGGGTAGAAAAAATGCGCCAGCAACTGCAGCGGTATTACTGGCCAGAGTTGTTGACCGACGTACAGCAACACATGGGCTCGTGCCCCACGTGTCAGGTGATGAAGAGCTCGAGGAAGTGGAAGGCGGGTCAATTGCAGCCGATACCACCGCCCGAGCGCGCCTGGCAGCAGGTTACCATGGACTTCGTCACAGGGTTACCTTCGAACCCTGGGGGTAACGACGCGGTGATGGTCGTCGTTGACAGACTGACGAAGATGGCACACTTTGCTGCGTGCAAAAATTCGATCTCAGCCGAGGAGACCGCTCGTCTGTTCATTGCAGCCGTTGTTCGCCTGCACGGGATACCAGCAGCAATCATCAGCGACAGGGACACGAAGTTTACTAGCAACTTTTGGAAGAACCTCTAGGAGCAGTTCGGGACCAGGCTACAGTTCAGCTCGTCGTACCACCCCGAGACCGACGGCCAAATGGAGCGGACGAACCAGACGATGGAGCAGTTGATTCGTGCCACGTGCGACGACCCCACAACTTGGGAGCAGCAGCTGCCATTGATCGAGTTCGCGTACAACAACGCCACGTCAGCGACGACGCAGCAGTCCCCCTTTTACCTGAACTACGGGCAAAATCCCACAGTGCCCATGACGTCGAGCCCGGACAACCCAACGCCACGTGCACAGAAATTCGCCGAAATTCTGCAAGCTGCCCGCACCAGAGCCGCCGAAGCAATTAAAAAAGCAAATGTCATCGCTAAGCGCAATGCCGACTGCCACTACCGCCCCGTCACATACCAGTCAGGAGATTACGTACTGCTCGACACGCAAAATCTGCGACTGCCCGACCTGCCAAAACTTCGACCGTGCTACTGTGGCCCATTCCAAATCAGCCACATGATCACACCAGTAACCGCGCATCTACTGTTACCGACCGACTGGCACATCAGCCCGTCATTCCACGTCAGCTTGCTTCGCCCATACATCCCAACCACGAGCCAATTGCCTCGCCACCGCTCGCCATCCATGACTCGCCCTGCATCGGAGCCGATCATCGCACCCGAAAAAATTCTGAGCCATCGGATTCGACACCCCACGGGAATCAAGAGGATTGAATTCCTCGTTCGCTGGAAGGATCGCACGCCAACTGAGGATAGCTGGGTGCCCCTGGCCAACATCGAAAGCCACCTTGCCCTGCAAGTGTACCTGAGGAGCCGAGGATTCCGCGATATACACGCACTCGCGTAGCGAAGGGGGCTTCTTGAGGGGGGGGCGTAGTGTAAGGAATTTTCTCGGCATTCCTTATGGAGCCCGACTACATCGCGTACAGCAACAGCCGTTTTTCGCCCGTTACTGCTAACGGAACTTCGCCAACCTCGCGCGCACTGTTTTGCCAAACCTCGCACTGCTGGCCCGGCCGTGTCGGCTTACGCTTCGGGACTAGCCTGAGCCTTACTGCCAGCGTAGCACTAGCTAGCTCGCGCGCACCGCATTACCGTTTGCATGTTCGCATACAAATGTTCGCCCATGCCTTCGCTCACATCTTTGTACTCGTTTGACACCGTAGAGCAATTCTCGCTACTTCGATTCATTGCACCCGTAACAGCAAACATCAACTGAGTTCCTCGTACTCTGTATCAAAAGGACCTATATAATACGGTAATCATGCAAAACAAGATCCATACTTAGTATATCAAGTTGTAGAAAATATGAAATTTATGCAAAACGCTTCGCAACCCTAAGACGATTTCGTCGCCTCTTGTTGTTGTTGTTGTTGTTTTTTTTTTTCTTTCTTTCTTTTTTCTTATTTTCGAACCATGACTATCGGAACATCTACTGGCATGGTGCGTGTGGGGAGGTTGACGCGGTTCAAGCTTGGATTCTTGGCCCCAATATTTGTAACATGGTTCCTGGTTGGGAGGGATGGCGATGAGAGGTGAGGGGATCAACAGTGAACAACAAGGCAGAGAAATCTTGTACATAGTGACAGAATTGGATGTTTATAATTGTTGAGTGACATTATTATTTTTCCACTTCTTGTAGTCAAACCATATTTCACCATTTACAAATATATATATATATATGTATATATATATATATATATTTTGCAGCATGAGACACATCCAGTATCTTGTCATGCCTGTGCCATAAATGTCAATGTGTCCCAATTCTTTGCTGGTTGAGAAACATGTCATCTTAGCACTTGCATTCAATACACAAAATTCTAGAAAGAGTGGTTATCTCTAAACAAGTCAAAACGTTACCGCATACTACCTCGTTGCTGGTTATCACCCATTCTCACGAACTGACTATTGTCTTGGTTGTTGTGTATCCTGGTGTGAGTTGCCTGTGTCAGATATATATGACATAGCTGTTGTAGGCTATAGTGGGGTAGCACATATGGGGTACAGCTCTCTAGGGTTTGCATTTGTACCAAACTTTCACTTAGTCATTTCATTCCTGTTCTAGTTGTCTCACATGGTATAGAGCAGGTTCCCTGTGGGAACTTCGCCTAGGGCCCACCGAAGCGCGCCCCGAGGCGCGCTAACCTTTTTTTCTCTCTCTCGAGCGACCCTCCGTGTCGCCCTTCCCTCGCGGCCCCGCTGCCCTTTCAGACGCGGCCTCGCCGCCCCTTTTTCGAACGCGGCCCCGCCGCCATTTCAGACGCGGCCCCGCCGCCCACTTCGGACGCGGCCCTGCCCGCCCCTTCAGACGAGGCCCCGCCGCCCGCTCCGACGCGGCCCCGCTGCCTGCTCAGACGCGGCCCCGCAGCCTGCTCAGACGCGGCCCCGCCGCCTACTCGCCGTGGCCCCGCTGCTGGCTCCGACGCGGCCCCGCCGCCCACTCGGACGCGACCCCGCCGCCTGCTCAGCCGCGGCCCCGCCGCCCGCTACGAAGCGGCCCCGCCGCCTGCTCTGACGCGGCCCCGCCGCCTGCTCTGACGCGGCCCCGCCGCTTGCTCTGACGCGGCCCCGCCGCCTCCTCAGCCGCGGCCCCGTCGCCCACTCAGGCGCAGCCCCGCCGCCTGCTCAGCCGCGGCCCCGCCGCCCGCTCCGACGCGGCCCCGCCGCCTGCTGAGCCGCGGCCCCGCCGCCCTCCCCTCCGACGCGGCCCCGCCGCCTACTCAGACGCGGCCCCGCCGCCCGTCCCGACGCGGCCCCGCCGCCGTCACTCGCGGCCACCCCGCCCTTGCGCGGCCCAGCCGCCTCCTACCTGCGGCTCTACGGCCGCCTCTACTGCGGCCCTTCGCCGTCCCTGCAACCCGGCCCCTCTGCCCCCCTTCCTCTCGCGCCGCCCAACTGCGGCAGCCGAACCGCCAGCCTGCAGCAGCCGAGCCGCCCACCTGCAGCAGCCGAGCCACTCACCTGCAGCAGCCGAGCCGCCGGACCACCGAGCAGCAGTGCACCCGAGCCGCCCTGCACCCGAGCCGCTCTATCGCCGAGCCGCCCGGGAGCCGAGCCGCCCAGTAGCCGAGGCGCTGAGTCACCGAGCCGCCCTTCTGCAAAGCTGCCCGATCTGCCCTGCCCGGTGAGCACAGTACCGCTGTCACTGCGTGCTCTTCCCCTACTGCTTGCACTGCTTCACTGTCGTCGTCATGGCTACCCCTAGTGTCCTAGCTTTTGACGCTGAGGGTCGCGCCATTGACTTTGAGGTCTGGGTAGACGACCTGCAGTTGTTTTTACAGTGCGATAGGGCAGACGGCCTCTCTCTCTCTTTGACCTCACTTTTGGCGCCTCTCCTGCCCCTGCTGCTGATGCTGATCCCACTGTGCGCTCTCAGTGGGCCACCCGCGATGCTGCTGCACGTCTTGCTGTGCGTCGCCACCTCCCTACCTCTGAGCGCGCGCACTTTAGTCAGTACAAGAGTGCTCAGACCTTGTACGACGCTGTAGTTGCGCGTTACTCCTCCCCTGCCACTGCTGCACTGAGCCGTCTCATGCTTCCCTACCTCTTTCCTGACCTCTCTGCCTTTCCCACTGTTGCTGACCTCATTACGCACCTCCGCACTAGTGACGCTCGCTACCACGCCGCCCTTCCTGCTGAGTTCTGCGCTAAGAACCCCCCCCCCCATGTACATCACTCTCTACTACGTAGTCGCGCGCCTCCCTGACTCCCTTCGCGTAGTCAGGGACCACTTTCTCGCAGTCTGTCCCACCACCCTCACCGTCGACGTCCTCGAGAAGGCCCTCCTCGCGGCGGAGAAGAGTATCGTCGCTGTAGGAGCTTCTCGTGGTGACCCTCGCACCCCCATCTTTGAGGGGTGCTCTCCTTCCCCCCTCCTGCCCTCTGTTGCCTCTGCTGCTGCTGCCGACCTGCTTGGTCTCGAGTCGGTTGGCGCGGCGTCTGCCCCTAGTGGGAGACGCCGCTCTGGCAAGGGCAAGGGGGGCAAGGGCGCTGGTGGAGCTGGAGGGAACGGTGGAGGTGGCGGTGGAGGCGGCAGAGGGAGTGGGGGTGGCGGCGGGAGTGGTTACGAGGGTGGTGGTGGTAGTGGTGGCAGCGGCGGAGGAGGCGGCGGTGGTGGCGGCGGCGGTGGTGGTGGCGGCAGTGGTGGCGGTGACGGTGGGGGAGGCGGTGGCGGAGGAGGCGGTGGTGGCGTAGGAGGTGGAGCTGGTCGAGGCGGTACCCAGCAGCGGAGCGGCGGTGGTGGTGGTCAGCGCTCGCAGCAGCAGCAGCAGCAGCGTTCGCGTGACGTCCCTCCGCCCCAGCAGCTCCGTGAGTGGTACGCTCGGCGTCAGAGGGGTGGGGGTACTGGTCCTTGTACCTACGTCCTTCGCTCTGGCGACCGCGCGGGTGAGCAGTGTGGGGGTGCCCACTCCACCCAGCGCTGCTTTGGCCGCCTGACGGACGCCTGGCGTCAGCAGTTCCCCGGGGCTAGTGAGATCCCTCGCTGGGATGAACTTCTTAGAGCTGGTGTAGCGATCTTTGATCTTAATTTTGATGCTATCCTTGCTGCTATGTATACTGTGACTATTAGTGAGGAGGGTGACTGTTACCGGTGTTTCCCGCCTGACCCAGGCATTGGTACTGCTGCGCTAGGTGCTTGTGAGACTGCTGCTCTAGGTGCCAGTGCGTCTGTGCTCTCAGGTGCTGGTGAGACTGCGCTCTCATGTACTGTGTCGCCTCCGTCCTCCCTCACTTTCACACTTGACTCCGGGGCTTCTCGCTCCTTCTTTCGAGACCGCACTACCCTCACGCCGCTTGACCGGCCCGTTGCGGTCTCCCTGGCTGACCCATCTGGGGGTCCTGTCCTCTCTCACTTCTCCACTGTCCTCCCGTGTCCGGCTGCCCCTTCGGGCACCCTGTCTGGTCTGTACCTTCCCTCATTCTCTACGAACTTGGTGAGTGGCGCGGACCTGCAGGATGTGGGGGTTCACCAGTTCACTCCTGCGAGTCAGCGGGTGACCCACTGCACGGAGGCACGCACAAGCCGACACCTGGCCACGTTCTCGCGTCGGCCGGGGTCGAGTCTCTACACCCTGACCGTTGAGTCTCCTCCTGTCCCTGCGTCTGGTCAGGTAGCTACGTCAAGTCAGGTGTTTGCTGCTGCGTCCCGGTCAGGTCCTGAGTCTGCCCCCTGTTCTTGTCGCCTCCTGTCTCACGAGACTCTCCTGTGGCACCACCGTCTTGGCCACCCCTCCTTGCCCCGTCTTCGGAGCATGGCTTCCCGTGTCCTTGTCTCTGGTCTTCCCCAGTCTCTCCCTCCAGTTCCCTCCGGGCCAGGACCTTCCTGTGTCCCCTGTGTCGAGGGTCGCCTCCGGGCTGCTCCTCACTCCTCCCAGTTCCCCCCGACAGAGGCTCCTCTGCAGACGCTTCACATGGACGTGTGGGGCCCAGCCCCCGTCCGTGGGCAGGGTCACGAGCGCTACTTTCTGTTGGTGGTTGACGACTACTCGCGGTACACCACGGTCCTCCCCTTGCGCAGCAAGGGTGCTGTCACTGAGGTGCTGATCGACTGGATCCGCGAGGCTCGTCTCCAGCTCAGGAAGAGCTTCGGCTCGGACTTTCCTGTTCTGCGTCTGCACTCGGACAGAGGCGGAGAGTTCTCCTCGCGCCTTCTGCGAGACTACTGTCGTGCATGGGGGATCCGCCAGACCTTCACGCTTCCGGACTCTCCACAGCAAAATGGGATTGCTGAGCGCCGCATTGGCATGGTCATGGATGTCGCTCGTACGTCCATGATGCATGCGGCTGCCCCCCATTTTCTGTGGCCGTTTGCGGTGAGGTACGCGGCGCATCAGCTCAACCTTCACCCCCGGGTCTCTCGGCCCGCGATGTCCCCAGTCTTGCTGTGGACGGGGAAGGTTGGCGATGCGTCGGCGTTCCGTGTCTGGGGATCTCGGGCGTTTGTCCGCGACTTGTCTGCGGACAAGCTGTCCCCTCGTGCTGCTCCCTGTGTCTTCCTTGGCTTCCCCACAGACGCTCCCGGGTGGCAGTTTTACCACCCCTCCTCTCGTCGTGTTCTGTCCTCCCAGGACGTCACGTTCGACGAGTCAGTCCCCTTCTACCGCCTCTTCCCCTACCGCACTCCTTCCCTCCCCCCTCCGCCAGACTTCCTTGTGCCGGTTCCCCCCCAAGTAGACCCCCTCCCCCCTCAGGTTCCTGCCCCCTCAGGTGTGTCCCAGGTAGACGCAGTTGACCCGGTCGAGGTTACTGGTGACTCTGGTGCTGCTGCAGGTGCTGGGCGAGGGGGTGCTGGGTCTGGGGGTGCTGGGTCGGGAGCTGCTGAGCCTGGGGGTGCTGAGTCGGGAGCTGCTGAGCCTCGGGGTGCTGAGTCTGGAGCTGCTGAGCCTGGGGGTGCTGCGTCTGGAGCTGCTGAGCCTGGGGTTTCTCCTGCTGCTGCGTCTCGCCGGGAGCCCCTCTCTCCACAGGAGCAGCGCGAGTGGTTTGCTCGCCGCTGGAGGCGTGCTGCTGGAGCTGGAGCTTCTTCGACCGTCGAGGGTGCTGGTACTGCCGGTCCCGGAGCTGCTGGGCCTGTGGGTCCTACTGGAGCTGGAGCTGCTGAGGGTCTTGGTGCTGAGACTACTACTGTCTGCCCTTGCGGTGGTTCTGCTGCTGGTGCTGCTGGGGGTCCTGCCGCTGGAGGTGTTGGTGGCACTGGTGCTGTCGCTAAGGGTGCTGGTGCTGTCCCTGCTGAGTCTGGATCTACCGCGCGGCCTCGGCCGTACTTCGTTCCGCTCCTGCAGCAGGTTCTTGGTCTTTCTCCTCCGGTAGAGTGTCCACAGCCTGTCCAGTCGCAGTCACTGTTGGAGCCTTCCTCTCCACTGCCTGCTCCCTCTCCTTACACTGGTCTTACTGGAGGTCTTGCTGAGCGTCGTGAGCCTGCGTCTCGTCCCGCGTCGCCTGTTCGTCCTGCTCGCGCTAGTGGTCGCGGTTCGCGTCAGCGTCCTCCTCCTGTCCCTGGCACGCACCGGATGTCTCTGCGTCCTTCCACTGCTCCTCTGCGTGCCCCTTTGCCATCTCCTCCTGAGTCCTCTCTTCCTGCCCTTGCCGACCCTGAGTCGGACTCCCTTCGTGCTGCCAGTCCTACTGTCACGCGTCTGCTTGCTACTGTCGTCACTGACCCCTCTTTTGAGTCCACTGCTGCGTCTGCTCTTGTCACTGAGCTCGTCGACTTTGCTGCTCGCTGTCGTCTAGACTACGCTGCTAACCTTGTTGCTGAGTCTGCGTCTGTCTGTCCTCCGTCCGTCGGGGGTGAGTGTGCTCTTGGCACGGACGTCCTAGAGGACAGGCAGGAGGAGTTACAGTGTCTGGCGGCTGCTTCACCTCATCTCGCGTCTGTACTGCTTGCTCCTGAGGGAGACCCGGATGCACTAGACATCCCGGCTCCGCGCTCTTACGCGGAGGCTGTAGAGGGTCCCTACTCCTCTCAGTGGCAGGCAGCTATGGATGCAGAGATGGCTTCCTGGAAGTCCACAGGCACCTACGTTGACGCAGGTCCCCCTCCTGGGGCGAACATCGTCAGTGGCATGTGGATCTTCAGGGTGAAGCGGCCGCCGGGCTCTCCACCTGTCTTCAAGGCGCGGTACGTTGCTCGTGGCTTCAGTCAGCGGCAGGGAGTTGACTACTTTCAGACCTTCTCTCCCACCCCGAAGATGACCACTCTTCGGGTGCTGCTTCACATAGCCGCTCAGCGCGACTACGAGCTTCACTCTCTCGACTTCAGCACTGCGTTCCTGCAGGGTAGCCTGCACGAGGAGATCTGGCTGCGCCGTCCACCTGGCTTCACTGGGACTTTTCCTCCTAGCACCCAGTGGAGCCTCCGACGGCCAGTCTACGGTCTCCACCAGGCACCGCGTGAGTGGCACGACACACTGAGGACTACGCTTGCGGCTCTTGGGTTTGCTCCTTCTACTGCTGACCCGTCGCTGTTTCTGCGCACCGACACTTCACTGCCGCCGTTCTACATCCTCGTGTACGTCGACGACTTGGTCTTTGCCACAGCGGACACTGCTGGACTCGCCTACGTGAAGTCCGAGCTGCTGAAGAGACACACGTGCACAGACCTGGGTGAACTGCGCAGCTACCTTGGCTTGCAGATCACTCGGGACAGAGCACGCCGCACCATTACCTTGACTCAGTCACACATGGTGCAGCAGGTCCTTCAGCGCTTCGGCTTCACGTACTCCTCGCCTCAGGCCACTCCTCTGTCTACTCGTCACTCGCTCTCAGCTCTGCCTTCGGATGAGTCCGTAGAGTCGAGTGGCCCGTACCCAGAGCTTGTTGGCTGCCTCATGTACCTGTTGACCTGCACACGACCTGACCTTGCATACCCTCTTAGCATTCTTGCACGCTATGTTGCTCTTGGGAGACACCGACCAGAGCACATGGCTGCAGCGAAGAGGGAATTGCGCTACCTGTGCAGTACGTCGGGCATGGGGCTAGTGCTTGGAGGGCGGAGTCCAGTGGTCCTTACGGGCCACGCTGACGCTTCTTGGGCTGACGACCAGGCTACGCAGCGGTCGTCAAAGGGTTACACCTTCAGTCCTTGTTCCGGCTCTGTCTCGTGGCGGGCTACTCGTTCGTCTTCGGTTCTCAGCTCCAGTTGTGAGGCTGAGATCTACGCCGGGGCCATGGCTGCACAGGAGCTTCGTTGGCTCACCTACCTGCTGACTGACCTTGGAGAGCCGCCTCGTTCTCCTCCAGTGCTGTACGTAGACAACAAGGCCATGCTGGCCTTGTGTCGAGAGCAGCGTCTGGAGCACAGAACGAAGCACATTGCTCTTCGCTACTTCCTTGCTCGTGAGCTACAGCAGCGTGGACAGTTGCGGCTTGCGTATGTGGCCTCTGAGGCCAACACTGCTGATGTGTTCACCAAGGCACTCGCGCCTTGTGACCATCAGCGCTTCTGCACCCAGCTGGGTCTTGTGCCTGTCTTGCCTCACTTGCTCTCCTCTTGACTTTACTTGTACTGTGACATATATATACCTGCTCTTGCTTGTCTAGTTTTATATATATATGTCTGTACTCCTGCATGTGAACTGGCCTCTGGCCCTGCTCTTGTGCTCGGACTGTGTGGTGACTTTGTGATCCACCCTGAGCTTGCTTTGCTTTACTTTGCTTGACTGGTCTTGTGACCCCTTGTTCTCCCCCACTTTGCCTATGGGGGTGTGTCAGATATATATGACATAGCTGTTGTAGGCTATAGTGGGGTAGCACATATGGGGTACAGCTCTCTAGGGTTTGCATTTGTACCAAACTTTCACTTAGTCATTTCATTCCTGTTCTAGTTGTCTCACAGCCTGTATCCTGGTGTGAGTTGCCCTGCCCTAAAAAACTAACTCAACAAACTGTTTTGAGGGGCTGAAACACCAAATAACAAATCAGTTCTTCGCAAAACCTCGTTCTGTGGGGCAGTAATGTGAGGCCAGCTGACATCGCCTGGCATGGAATCTCTATCGCAAGGTGTGAAATGCCATCGTAAGGCGTGAAGTCATCATCGCCATGCATCAAGCCATCATTGCGACTGGAATTCATGTCAGCTTTGCTTCATTCCACTTCATTGCTCATATGGGGCTTTTTTTGTTTTGTTTTTTTTTTTCAAGAATGAGTCTGCACTCTAACAATGCAAATACATTCACAGTCAAAACTGGATTTTGGAGGGAAACAACAAACCCCAGCCTAGACTCAGGTGCCTCCCCCTTGCGCGTCTATGGTGGACAGTGGAAGGTCTTGGGGTTTTGCCATATGGATGGAAAATCTACCCTCCACGTGGCCCATTCCCCTGCCTCACTTATCCTCGCGATCGCCGCTTTCTCGTCTCCTGCCAGGCCGCCCCACGGGTCCCGTTGCTGCCCATGAACACCACCCCAGTTGTCTTCTTTGACCTTTTGGCTCTACAGAGGCTTGCGTGGTGCATGAAATCATAAATTGCCACCCGTGCCACCTTTTTCCATTGGAACTTCTCCTAGTACACCACATCCACCTTGACCAACCAGATTCTCCACATTGTCACCGCTGTTAATGTTGCTCCCAGAAAACCAGACTTCGTGGCCCCCTCCTGGAAAAACATCTCCCCTAGTGACCTCATCTGGTCCGCCGGGTCCATGATCCTCAGCGACCTCAGCAGCACGCCGATCACCAGCTGGATGACAGGGCAGGTGAGCATGCAGTGGGCTAGGGTTTCTGGCTCCCCACAATGCGGGCAGCAGCCCCTTGGGGCCCAGGAAGACCAGCCTCATCCCACCTGCAAGTTCTTGCTATGCATCCTCAGCACCACATCACGCACTCTGTAGGGTCTCGCCAGGGAGTCTCTCCTTTCCCTCTCCGCCTTCTAGTGGATTTTTCTTCCCCACTCTTTTTTCCATTCGTGTCTCTTTCTTAACGCCGTCACAGGCTCCGCTAACACCCTCCTTAGCTCCTTAGGCATCGCTGGCCTCATCTTTTCTCCCACCAGCAACGTTTGGCAAAGCCTGACACGCGGCTCGCCCATTGCCCCGAGCACCGTGCCTCCTTTGACCACCACCAGCACCACACTCTTGACGCGGAAGACGACCGCATACAGCCTCTGCGGTGCGACCTGTCAGAATGTTGTATTTGTTTAGCCTGCACTGGGGTACTCTATAGTGAGCACAACCCAATTTAGGGTTTCCTATATGTATCCTGCTGCTGCTAGTCCAAAGCCCCTCTTTCGTGTATTATCTTTTTGCTTAGGATTCTGACATGCTATCAGAGCAGGTCAACCCTCCCTGTCGATCCTGTGGGTGGGCCCACCCTATGCTTCCACTGCTGTCCTGCCTATCGCGCGCCCCGGGCGCGCGACGTTTTCTTCCTGCCGCACACCCTACGCGCGTGGCGTTTTTTCTTCCCGCCATGCGCTCGGGGCGCGCAGCGGTTTTCTGCCCGCCACGCATTCGGGGCGTGTGGCGGTTTCCTGCCCGCGCGTGCCCCGGGAGCGCGCGGCGGTTTCATCGTCCGTTGTGGCGCCCCGGGGGCCCGCGCACTGTCCCCTCCCATCGCCCGTCATGGCGACCTGGGGGCCTGTGCGTCGCCCCCCCTCCCGTCGCCCGCCGCGGCGCCCTGGGGGCCCGCGCGTCGCCCCCCTCCCGTCGCCTGTCGTGGCGCCTCGGGGGCCCGCGCATCGCCCCCTCTCGTCGCCCATCGTGGCGCCCCGGGGGCCCGTGCGTCGCCCCCTCCCGTCGCCCGTGGAGGCGCCCCGAGGGCCCGCGCATCCCCCCCTCCTGTCGCCCGTCAAGGCGCCCCAGGGACCAGCTCGCCGCCCCGCTTCCGCTCGCCCGCTACCCGCGCTCCTGCCCCGTGCTGCGTGTGATAGGGTTTGAGGGTGGCGAGTCTGGGGGTGTGTGCGCCGTCCCTTGCTCCTCCTCCTCCTCATCCGTCTCCCACTACTGCAGCTGCCGCTGAGGGGGGGTGGGTGTGTGGGAGCCATCGGAGTGGTACTAGGGGGGTGGCGTGTGAGCAGTGCTAGGGGAACAGCAGGGGGTGTGTGAAAGGGGTGTGGGACAGCTGGGGGAGGTTGAGTGGAGGCAGCCGTCTTATCGTCCACAGCACCTGTAGTTTGGGGCTCTTCCGCTGGTAGCCCAGAGAGCCTGCTGTGCCAGTCGCCCGTGGGTCCGTTGCTCCTGCCGCTCGTCTTAGCCGCGGAGCCTATTACTCCTGCAGTCCGGGGCTCTGCCGCCGGTAGCCATAGTGCGCGCCGCTCCTGTTGCTCATGTGTTTGCAGCTTTAGCCGTCGCCTCCCATCTTCTCGCCCCCACAGTCTCTCCTCCTCCTCACTTGCCCTCTGTGATAGCCTCTAGCTTTGCTTATCATTATGAACTATTGCTCTGCCTGCTTATTGTGGGGATTACACCCCACTTTGGCTATGGGGGTGGGTCAGAATGTTGTATTTGTCTAGCCTGCAGTGGGGTACTCTATAGCGAGCACAGCCCAATTTAGGGTTTCTTATATGTATCCTGCTACTGCTAGTCCAAAGCCCCTCTTTTGTGCTCTATCTTTCTGCTTAGGATTCTGGCACGACTAGGTTGGAGCCATCCGGGCAGTCTAGATGGTCCATCGCCACATTCCCCTCCTTGACACCTTTCACCATCTAGTATAGAAATTCCTGCGTGTGCACCAGAACAGTGCGTACCACTTTTGCAGCTGCCACTACCGCCTCCTCTGATTTCGGCGATGCCAGCAGTGCTTTCCACTCCGCCAGGAACGCCTTGCAGGCATTTTTTGCCCACTTAGATGATGCCACACTCCCAAATTCTGCTGTCAGCGTTTTGATATCATTGATGTCTCTACTCCCATCTTCTCTGGTGATGAGCAGGTCCCCCAGCTTGGTTGTCAGGATCTCGGCCGAGCCTGCTGGTTCCCAAAAGGGCTTCCCCCCCCCCTCGGAACATGAGACGCCGATTGAAGCATAACAGCTCACGTTTAGCTTCCCAGCCGTTGGTCGGCTCCGGTAGACCTCCGTTGAAGGCGATTCCCAGAAGACCTCCGCGATCGTCTCCAATTTCTGGCTACCCAGTGCTTGCCAGTGGACTTGCGGGCAAAAAGCGTCGCTATCCCTTCTGGCATTGCCGCCACCTTCTCTGTCGGCCACCTTTTTGTGGCATCCTTCTCCGTCAAGAACTTTCCCACCGTGCAGATCACCTAACTGTCCAGCCGGCATTTCGGGTCAATTAGGCCAGGCAGCATGACGGTTGATTTCTCGCGATTGATGTGCAGGCCTGACAATGCCCCGAACTAGTCTAGAGCCAGTGCAGCTGAGTGTAGTTGGTCCTCACCCCGGAGGATCAGAGAGGTTTCGTCCGCATATCCCACGTACGACACCGTTTCTCCCTCATCCGCCTTGACCCCCAGGTCGCGTCTCTTGATGGCTCTAGGGCGCAGAGAAAAAGGTAGGGTGCTAGCGGGCAACCCTGCCTTACCCCCCTCTGCATCTCCACTTTTTCCCCGAGCCAGCCGTTTATCGCAATCCTCGTTCCTGACCCTTGATGTAAACCCTCCGCCCATCTGACGAATTGCGCAGGCAGGCCAAGCTTCTCCAGTGTTCTAAAGAGGAAGGGTCGTGACACCGTATCCTAGGCCTTCTGAAAGTCCACGAGCAAGAGGTACCAGTCCTCACCGTCGTTCTCCACCACCTCTATCAAATCTGCTACTACCGCCACTGCATCTGCCAGGCTGCGCCCCGGTATGAACCCATGCTGCTCCCTTGAAATGACATGGTGGAGCTCTTGCTTGAGTGTGTTCGCTAACACTTTCGCCAAGACCTTGTAGACTGTAGTGAGTGATGTGATCGGTCTGTAGTTCGTCAACATGTCTCTCTCCCCCTTCTTGTGCAGTAAGACCGTCACCGCCATTGTCAGTGATTCCAGCAACGAGCCCGTCAACTCGAATCTCCTAACAAAGTTTATGAAAACCTCCCCAGGAGGTCCCAGTGGGTCACGAAAAGCTCTGCCGGGATTCCGTCTTGCCCTAGCGACTTACCCTTCGGCAGCCCCTCCAGTGCTGCCTTGACCTCTGGCTCCGTCCATGGAGCCCTGAGCCTGTCAGCCGCCTCCGCCAGCATCACCCTGTCCAGTGCGAAATCATTGCGTGCTGGCTGCGACGTCGCCTGGTCCGCCTTGAAGGCGTACGCAAAATGAGTCGACGTCGCTTTGAGCCCCGCTTGTGACCCACTGTACCGCTCCCCTTTGAACTGAACTTCCTCTATCAGTGTGGGTTCCTTCCTCATCTTCACCTTAGCCGACAAGTATGGCAACGGGACCTCCCCCTGCAGCTCCATCGTGAGACCCACGGAAAATTCTAGCCTCTCCCGCTCGTTCTCACGGTAAGACTCCAATCGTTCTTCCTTGGTCAGTAGCAGCACCTTCATTTCAGCGCCCGTCGGCCCTCCCATGACCAAGTGCCGCATCCGTTCCACCTCCTCTGTAAGGTGTAGCTGTGTTGCTGTCACCCTCTTCCTTTCCTCCTTTTCCTGCGCTTGCAACCAGGGATATCATGCATTCTAGGGAGTCCCTTCCTCTCCTGCTAAGCAACCCCCCGATCGTCTGGATGATCTTCCTCACCACATTTTTTTTATTTCGTGTTGCGTGGAACCTCCAGAGCCTCGGGTCGTACGCATGCGCCAAAGTAAATTTCAGCCGTATCTTGATGGCGAACCAATGATCCGACAGTTTCCTTGGCACCTCCACATGGCGTCCACCCTCTAGGTTGCCAAGCAGTGATGTGGACACCAGGACCCAGTCAATGCGAGACTTCGACTGCGTGGCCTTCACTCTGAAGGTGTACTCCCTGTCCATGGGATGCAGAGCTTGGAAAGCATCGCGGAGATCATGTGCCTGCCACAGATCAAGAAACCGTTGATTCTCCGTCCCCGACCCCACTCCGGACGACTTATCTAGATGAGGTTCAGCTATCATATTGAGTTCCCCCACCACCATCAGGTGCTTCGACGGTGGCTGCGCCTGCAGAAACGTCCCGAGCTCCTCATTATGAAATTTCGCCCTGTTGCATGCCTGCGCCAGAAGGTAAGCCGCGACCACTCCAAAGGGCTCCTCCGTGAAGTGAAGGATTTTGCCCAGTGGTGTTCAGCCACCTCCAGCACGAGCAAGGGGGAGTGTTGATTGTGTAGGTGGTTGTGGTATTTTGCTCTAGCTGGTTGTGGGCTAAGGGTTTGGGCGAAATGTAGTGGTTAGACTTGTTGCGGGCTGGAATTGATGCCGCACCCAACATGCACCAACAAAGCTTTGCTATTCACTACAACATCTTTGGTGTTGCTAGTTTAGCACTTTGGGTGGTTGAGGATTGTTGAAAGGCGAGGGTTAGGTTGGTAGGGTTTGAAAAACTCGTCACTTTTCAGATCTGATCTCTTGC
The DNA here is from genome assembly GCA_948144175.1 of Closterium sp. NIES-65. Lineage (NCBI taxonomy): Eukaryota > Viridiplantae > Streptophyta > Zygnematophyceae > Desmidiales > Closteriaceae > Closterium > Closterium sp. NIES-65. Next base: position 848,366 of record CANXME010000032.1, on the reverse strand, counting down.
TAAAGCTAGTCTCTTGATCTAATCCATGGCTGCCTATTAATTCCGCCAGAATGCACCGTCACACTTAAATCGCGATAGCGATCAGCCTAGATCTTGGTTGAAAGCGTGCGTTACCATTCTGGAAATTAGAGATTAAGACCTTTCCAACGCGTACCTGCTCATAGTTTAAAGTTACGTGAGCTGCACGCAATATTCCGTCGAAGTCGGCGGACTTAATCTCTTGTACGCTCTCCAGATTTGCTCGCTTTCCATCAGTGGTATCAGAGCTGGTTAGGCCTGCGCCATTCCCTCCTATTATCATATTTCAATTTGGCTTAAGAACCTCCAGATCTAGGGTTGGTTATGGCCCAGAAATTAGATGGCCCTCTTAGGTTCACCGGCTCGGATATTTTGCTATGGCGGTTCCAATTTACGCTTTGGCTAGGTATTAAAGACCTAGAGGGCGTATTGGAGGGATCGGAGCGAAGACCTGAAGCTGATGAAGGAAAGGCATCTACTGGAGTCTCTAGCCAAGTGGGAGAAGGGGCTGGGGGAGCCTCTAGCTCATCCATAACTGAGGGAAGTGGAGGTGGATCGGCAGCACCGCGAACCGGAAGGCAACGGCTTGGTGTGGAGGAGCTTATCAAGGCACAGGAAGCATGGGACCGCAAGGACAAGCAAGCGTTCCAGTACCTATGTTGGGCCTTAGAAGGCCAATTAGAGCTCCTAAAGATGCTGATTGATCTGAAGGGGAAGTAAGGAGCAGCTGCCCAAGCATGGAAGAGAGTTCAAGATCGCCATTTGCAAAAGGGACTGCAAAGCGGTTTTACACCATGGAACGCAACTATGGTGATGGGGAGACCATGGTGCACTATCTCCAGAGGGTGGATGAGTATGTGAGAGCCTTAGAGGAGTTGAACTATACTGTAGATGAGAAGGATATCATCTATACCGCACTCCAGGGGCTGGACCAAGAGGCGAATGAGGCCCTAATGCAGTACCTTCACCTTGAGCAACAGAAATGGACCAAGGCCGGGATATGGGAGGTGTTGGTCTCTGATGAGGCTCGCAAATCTGATGCTGGTAGAGGATTTGAAGGGGGGATGGGGGCAGGGGATAGGGCTGCCTCCAAGAAATACCAGCAGCGGCAAGGAGGTGGGGGGAAGAAGAAAGATCTCGACAAGTGCCTCGTCCCTGGATGCTACTGGAAGCACTCTTAAAAGGAGTGTTGGAGCCGACCAGATGGGTGGAAGCCTCAAGGGTACCCAGGAGAGGCTCCACCTATCACTAGGCCTGAGTGGGTGGAGAGGAGGATGAAGAATGGAGCATGGAACAAGAAGGGCAGCAAAGAGAAAGTGGCAGCAGCGGCGGCAAACAAGGATAAGAAGGGAAAAGAGGACTCATCGGATGATGGTTTCTCCTTCTTATCCTTGGAGATCGAGACGGCGCTTGCTGGTCGTACGTTGGCTGACCCCAATCAGCTCATTCTGGACTCTGGAGCAACCTGTGGAATGGTACTTCGACGCGGCCTCTTCACCACCTATCACTCCCTCCCACCTTACTCCAGAAATGTGATTGTGGGGAGCGGAGATGCGCTACAAGCAATCGGCATCGGCACCATCACCGTCAAGGGGAAGGACAGGGAGGTTCTGAATGTGAAGGGTGTGCTTCATGTTCCTGAATTGGCAGCCTACCTTCTCTCATGCTCTCAGCTTGCGAGGCAAGAATACATATGCACCTTCACCATGGAAGGTGGCACGGTTCGCAAGGGTGGAGCTGTGGTGATGGAGGCCAAATTAGAGAAGGGTCGTTCCAGTTTGTGTGCCTCAGGTGGAGAGGGCACATGGTGTTGAAGCCGAGGATGCCACCTGTAGCACCCGTTGGAGGGATGTGGAGCACGTGATGGCAGATTTGCTGCACCTACGCATGGGGCATGCAGGAAGGCAGCAACTTGTGGAGTGTGTGAAGTAGGGGGAGCTGAAGAGTGTGGACATCTAGGAGGGTGGTGGGCAGCCAAGCAAGTGCCCTGATTGCACTACCAGGAAGCTGCCAAGGACCTCTTTCCCTACCTCCACCACTAGAGCCTCTGCAACTCTTGAGTTGGTGCACACGGATGTGTGTGGCCCTATGCAAACACCGGATAGGGAGAAGGGCAGCAAATACTTTATCACATTCCTGGATGACTACAACCGCCTCAGCTGGATCACCTTGGTGAAAACCAAGGATGAGGTGGCAAAGGTGTTTAAGCGTTGGATACGCTATGCGGAGAGGGAAGCCGGGGCCAAGGTGAAGATACTAAGGTCTGATCAGGGTGGGAAGTACATGGGGAAGGACCTGGAGACCTTCCTTGAAGATAAGGGGATTACCCAACAGCTTTTAGTAGCCTACACGCCGCAGCAAAATGGGGCAGCGGAGCGGCTTAACCGGACCCTCATTGACCTTGCCCGAGCCATGCTTGCTCATGCGCAGCTGGACCATACTTGGTGAGGCAGTGCAATATGCCAACTGGGTTAAGAACAGAATGGGCAGCAAGAGGCTAGGGGGCAAGAGACCTTACTTCATGTGGACCAGGAAGGTGCCTAGTGTGTCCATGGTACGAGTGTGGGGGTGCATGGGGCAGTACAAAGTGCCCGACCAGCAACGGAGGAAGCTGGATCCTACGGCATAATGGGGCATTTTTCTTGGGGTGTCGGAGAGGAGCAAAGTTTGGATGTTGTGGAGTGTGGCAGATCAGCAGGTGGTGGAAAGCAGGGATGTGGTTTTCCACGAGGGGCTGAGCTACAAGGGGTGGAAGGAGCATGGTGCTAGTACAGTTGGGAGCTCCCTCCAGGATCCCTACACCTCCTCCATCTTTGAGGGGGCATGGGAGGACCCTGGAGAGGAGGTAGAGGAGCAGCCAGAGGAACAAAAGGCAGCTGCACCTCACCATGAGGAGTCACCAACTGCTGGTTCTACCCCTGACCCTAACGCACCAGCCCATGACCCGAAGCTTCAACAAGGGCAGCAGCAACAACAAGAGAAGCCGCAGCAACCACCACAGGAGCATAAACCACCTGTTCCTGTGGGTAGGTGGCAGCAACTACTGCAGCAGCAGCTGTCCAAGTCACCATGGTCCCCCATGAAGAGAGTGCCTTTGGAAGGAGAAGCTGCAAAGTTTGGAGCAGGGGGATGCATCACCTCTGCGCCGCACCACACGCATCTCCCGGCCACCTGAAAGGTTCACACCAAGTGCACAGTATGCTTGCATGCATGATCATGAGGTGCATGGTCTGGAGGAGCGCATGCTTGTGGATGCTGAGGGATGCTGAGGGGGGTGAGCTTGGGCTTGATTTCTGTCTCATGGGTCAGGTGCATGAGCCTAAGTCGGTCTAGGAGGCCTTGTCCCGTCCTGAGTGGGTCAAGTCGATGCGTGAGGAGCTTGAGTCTCATAGGGTGAACGAATCTTTTCAGCTGGTTGATCCAGCTTGTGTGCCACCTGGAATGGAGGTCTTGAGGTGTCAGTGGGTGTGGAAGTATAAGCACATGGCTGATGGGAGTATTGAGAGGCCTAAGTCCTGGTTGGTGGCCATGGGGAACACTCAAACACGAGGCGTTCACTATGACCAGGTATATACCCTGGTGGGTAAACCTACCACCCTGAGAGGTTCCCTTGGGATGGCAGCATCCTCGGGGTCTCACATCCATCACATGGATATGACCACTGCCTTTCTTCATGGGGTCTCGAAGGAGGAGATTTACATGAGGCAGCCACCTGGTTTTGATGATGGGTCCGGCAAGGTTTGCTGACCCAGGAAATCAATCTACGGGCTAAAGCAAGCTCGAAGGCAATGGTACCTCAAGTTTGATGAGGTGCTGATGGACTTTGGGTTTGAGAGGTCGGAGTGTGACCCCGCCTTGTACCACTTGGTGAGGCATGAGGGCAGGCTGTCCCTCTACCTCTATGTGGATGACATTCTGCTCATGTCTTCGAGCATGGTCTTGCTGGACGAGGTGAAGGGTCTCTTGTCCTCTCGTTTCCGCATGAAGGACTTGGGGGAGGCTAAGTACTATTCGGGGGTGCAGATTGAGCGTGATGAGAGTGGCATCTTGATTCATCAGGAGAGGTACATTCTCAACGTGCTTGAGTCCTTTGGCCTTTCTGAGGCTAACCCCGTACGTACCCCTCTCCCTTCAGGGTTCGACGTGCATGCACATGCTGAGGAGCCGTTGCTGCGAGATGAGCTGGTCCAGCTCTATCAAAGCATTGTGGGGTCTCTCATGTATGCAAGCACAACCACACAGCTCCAGATTGCTTATGTAGTGTCACAGCTGTCCAAGGTGGTGTCTTGTCTCAAGGCATTTCACTTGCAGGCTGCTAAGATAGTGCTAAGGTACCTGAAAGGTTGTGTCAAGTCAGGTATCTTCTACCCCGCACACAGCAAGCCTCAGGTTGAGTTGGTGGGCTTTAGTGATGCTGATTATGCTGGAGATTCAGCTGATCGCAAGAGTCACACCGGCTATGTCTATTGCCTTAATGGTGCAGCCATCTCTTGGCAGAGCAAGAGGCAGCCGGTGGTTGCATTGTCCACCACCGAGAGAGAGTGCATCAGTCTGTGTCAGTGCATTCAGGAGGGTGTGTGGCTGAAGCGTTTGTTTGGGGAGTTTGGGCATGAGTTTGCTGGTGGTGTGCCTGTGTTTGTGGACAACCAGTCTGCCATTGCCCTTGCACAGAATGCATGCTTGCATGGCCATACCAAGCACATGCAGGTTCGGTGGCATTTCATTAGAGAGATGGTGGCGTGCGGCGAGGTGATCCTCCGGTGGTGCCCCACCAACAGTCAAGCAGCAGATATACTCACCAAACCCCTCCCTTTTGAGCGGCATGGTGTGTGCATGTCCTTGATGGGGATGCAGCCCCATGTCAGCATGGTGCCTAAGCAAGATGTGGGAGGACTGATGCTTCTCTGCCTTGACGACCTCATGCTGTAAATGGCGCCCCTCCCTAGGCAAGGGGGAGTGAAGTGAAGGATTTTGACCAGTGGTGTTCAGCCACCTCCAACACGAGCAAGGGGGAGTGTTGATTGTGTAGGTGGTTGTGGTATTTTTCTCTAGCTGGTTGTGGGCAAAGGGTTTGGGCAAAATGTAGTGGTTAGACTTGTTGCGGGCTGGAATTGATCTCGCACCCAACATGCACCAACAAAGCTTTGCTATTCACTACAACACCACCGGTGTTGCTAGTTTAGCACTTTGGGTTGTTGGGGATTGTTGAAAGGTGAGGGTTGGGTTGGTAGGGTTCAAACAACTCGTCACTTTTCAGATCTGATCTCTTGCTAAAGCTAGTCTCTTGATCTAATCCATGGCTGCCTATTAGTTCCGCCAGAATACACCGTCGCACTTAAATCGCGATAGCGATCGACCTAGATCTTGGTTGAAAGCGTGCGTTGCCATTCTGGAAACGCGCACCTACTCATAGTTTAAGGTTATGTGAGCTGCACGCAATGTTCCGTCGAAGTTGGCGGACTTAATCTCTTGTACGCTCTCCAGATTTGCTCGCTTTCCATCACTCCCCCCCCTCCACCGTCACCCCCAATAGCCTTCTTGATGGATCTGGCGTGACATCCGAGAATCGGATGTGTTTGCCAAACGACACGATTGCGATTCCGCCCGCCGCCTGACTAGGCCCGACTGCATCCCACGCTTTCGGTTCAATCTCACTCCAGAAGTTGCGGTCTGAGAGTACCATTATGTCCGATGTCGTTCGCAGCCATCTTTTGTTGTTGGTTTGTTTGCTGTAGCCACCAAGGCCATTCACGTTGATCTTGCAGATGGTGAGTTTCGGTGTGTTACCCATTGATCCACAAAAAACAAGCCCCTTCCATCCACGGGCTTTTTTAAACACAGTACAACACATGATATCATCTGCCGATGCTATGTCTGACATCTCCTACTCCACAGTTTATCCTACTAGACACCCCTCATCCATCTTGTTTCCCAAAGTTCGCGGAGGTACCATCTGGCACAGCCACTCTCTCGGCCAATCGATCACATCTCGAACTCCTTCCGGACGTGTGCAAGATTCTGCTTCCCCTCGCTCAGGCACGTCGCCGCTCCCGCCGTGGCGAACCGACTGCACGTGCTCCACCACCTGGACTCCCCTCGTAGAGGTAAACACTATCGCTGGGTCCGCCAATATGATCTTCATCGCCGATGTGAGCTTCATGGAAGCAGCTGCTCGGGGGGGAGATTGTACAAAAGTCAGCATGGAAGCTCGCTGCTGCAGCCACCTGAAAAGCGAGGTGAGAGGGGAGTCGATTACCATTGATCTCATGGGTACGCAGCAGCGTGAGATTCCAGTTTCCAATGTTGTTCTGCCTCTCCTTAACGTAATCATCATGTAAGCACAACATATGCATCCTGCTGCAAAAATCACAAGCGCATGAAAGGACACCAGCAACTCGATCCCGTGGACCCTGTCGGTGACCTTGTGCCACCACTTATACTTATCCCCCGGATGCCTGAAAACCAGGCCCTTGATCTTGTCTGTGTGTGACCCCGAAACCAGATCCAGCACACAATGGAAGGCCGCGCCGTCAAGGAAAACAATGCGACCACTTTTCAGCAGAAGCGCAATCACCAGGTTCTTCTTGATCATTGCTGGTGAGATCACCGGCGGCATCCCCCTGAGCAGCACTTCTATCGCCTCGAGCTACACGCTCCCTCAAGTACTCATTATTCTCCGGATGTTGCCACCCAAGCGTAAGCTTCTTGTCATTTGCCATGTAGTGCTCGATATCTCTGCTTCACATGAACTTCGCATCAGCCTTTTGCAGGAAACCCACTTCTATGTGTCCGAAGTGCTGCTTGGAGAGGAAAGTCGCCGCGAGCTGCTGACACCTCGTTGTTTCCTTGACGTTCTCTGACATGTGTTTACCCCACAGCAGCAGCAGGTGCTTTACAGTATAGATGATGCGCGGGATCTCCTTGCTCCAAGAGAAAGGGACCAGCAGCGTGATGGCGATCCCTGCTTGCGCAGCGATCTCGTTGAGCATCACCGGGTCCTGACATTCATTAGGATCGTCGCTGAGGTTACCACCGTCCTCCTCCACATCTTGCTCCTTTGCCTTTCCCTTGTCTAGCTCGCTTGGTTCTGATGATGATCCGCTCGCCACCTTGTTATTGTCATTGACATTCATGTTGCTTCCTACTGGCAGATCATTGCTGCACAGCGTTGACATTTGAGCCGTCAGCACGTTAATCTCCTCCTCTCCTCAGGGAGCCATCACACCATTGAACAGCATCTTGGGAGTGACCGGCTCGGGACGCACGTTCGTGGGTTTCTTCCCAAGGGGACCAGCACCCAGAGCATTTATAGCAGGAGTCCCTTCACAAGGAGCCATGGTGTGATGATGAAAACCGGAGATTATGTCTGCGAGAGTAGATAGTGTCTAACAACTAAACATCGAAAGCTCCTTCCTTGACTTGTGTCTGTCCCTCCACCAATGCTTGTATATATAGCGGCAAAAAATTTTGTGATGTTCCACGAGCAAACAGTCTTGAGATTAGAAACTCCATTCTCCCCGGTGCCTTCGCGCATCCTGATGACTCCATTGTCAAAAAAAGCCTTGAGAGTGCCTGATAATAGGGTTGTACGGACAAATGTTTGTCTTTTGAACACAATAAGTGTACTAACAGATTCCTAAAGTCTCAAGTACGTATTTAGGCTCGGTTGTAACAACTGGTAAGAAATTGTGGGACATTGGTGCATGTTAAGGCCTTGGGAGTAGCCATGGCGATCTCGAGGTAGTCATTGTCATTGTAAAAATCTTCTGGTCACACATGGGGCGATGTCTCTCGCGGTGTTGCGTCGATGTCATCGCATCGCACGGCCATTTTCACACATCTCACATACAATCTTTACCAATCATACATCACATTTCACATGCGATGTCCCACTCCACGCCATCATAATAATGCATTTCATAGTTTCCTGCTGGCCACCCGTACACACCGATCAGCATAACAACTCATCTCCCTCCTCTACCCATTCCTCGTGTTCGATGCATGGGATGGGTTCCTTCCGCGTTCCTTCTTTCTGTTTTGCCTTTTCAAGCACTGCAGGCCTCTTTGCTTCCTTACAGGTCATTAAAGTCTGATATAGAAGTGTTTCCGTAGCTCGTTGCGCCCTTGTGACAGTCCGAGCTCCGCGATATCTAATTAGGGTTGCGTATAGATAAGCCTGAGGGCACAGTAATGCCTCTTACGTGACAAAAAAGGTGTAATATGGTGCGTACCTAGAGGAAGGTGAACCAAGGATACATGCGATCTGGTGCATGGTAGTTTGAAATGCCGCATAACGTTTCCGCAACCTGGCGTGTCATCTCCTTTCAAATGCCCACGTTGACTCTTTCCATCCTCCTGTCAGCTCCTTTTCGCGTCATCCCCTAATGTTGCTTGATGCTCCCTGATGCTCTCTTATGCTCTCTGATGCTCCTTAATGCCTTCTGATGTATTTTGATGCTCTTTGATGATTTGTTTTTTTGTTATACTCCCTTATGCCCTCTTATGGTGGAATGCTGCCACTGTGTTTTGAGATCCTTATCTCCTTATGCTCCCTGATTCCATCTTCATCTTGCCTCTTTGCCATGTCCGTCCTTCTCCCATCTCCCCCCTCCTCAGCTTGCCATCCCCACTTCTTGCCCTTCTAGCACCAAGCTGGAGGCGACTTATGAGGAGCCATAGAAAGCCACTCGCCCTGTTGGATGCACGTCATTCTGAGTGCATGTCATCCTAACGTCCTGCCGAGTGCTCGTGCTATTCATGCGTGCATTGTTTGCATGAGCATATCTCATTGTGCATGGCTGTTGGATATTATCATCTCTGTGTTATTCTCCAAGTTTAAATGCTTGATCATGCAGGAGAAATCCAGAGCTTTCCAACGATACCAAGATCGCCTTATTCCGACCAAGATTGCCCCAGTTACAAGAATTCCAAGACTTGGATTTCTTATTACCTTTTGGGGTTATATCTAATTTGGGTGATTACTTGGGACATGACTATAAAGGGATCTTTGGTTGGGTGGTTAGGGAAGGCAACTTTGACTTTTGGATTGGGGTGGCTAGAAGTTTCTAGCATGGGTTGCAAATGTTGCAACACCTAGGCAAAATCCAACTAGATTGGATTTTGCATGTGACACCTCAAGGACCTCATGATGAGGGTTGCATCCTTGCTACTAGGAAGGTTCCTACCATCCTTCCCTAGCTCTTGGAGAACCCCTTCCCTCTCATGGTTCTCTTGGAGTCCCCAACTCCAACTTTCTATGCCTTAATGTTTGTACTTCCTCCACCATTCTAGTCATGCGGCTGCTGGACGTTTTTACACGGTTCTCACTCTATAGACCATCTTAACGACTGATTCAACTTGGAGATGGTAGCTAAGCCTAAGACGCAACTTCCTGTCGAGCGGATTTGCGTTTAGTTGAGAATTGAGTTCGTCGTAAGCTCTCAAAGTGGCGGATCCTGAACAACAAGTGGTATCAGAGCGGGTAGTCGACTTTGAGACGACGAATCGTTGTGAATTCTCGACCAATGTTGTCGAGTGAGACCATGTTCTAGTAGCTCTGCTTGCGAACTTTCGATTGGTGGTCAAACCGCGTTCTAATTCGAAGTACCTAGTCCGCGACAGTGTTTTTTGTAAAGTCGAAATTTCTGGCAGAATTCTCTACAAACGATTTCTCAAGTTTCCACCGTTCATAAGGCCTCAATATGGTTGGTACGAACTCTGGAGGTGCTAGTGGCGAGATGGATAGAATTAGAGAGGCTGGAGAGCAGGGGGGAGTTGCTGGTGGAGGAGTGGGGACTCACCAACCAGCCAACCCTACGCTACCCTCAACTTCTACACCGTCTCCTACAACCGTGGATCCTGTGAAGGCGTTCTCTATTGATAAGTTCATGGGGGAGGACTACGAGCACTGGAGCTTCCGCATGAGGCTGATGTACACCCAATACAAGCTATTGGATCTGGTGGAGGGGAAGGAGAAGATGCCGGAGGCCGCGGAGCTGAAAGGAGCGTGGATGAAGCGATCGTTTGACGCGTACATGCTCATGGTGCAAGCGGTTGGCGGACGACAACTTGACCACATCAAGGACCTCTTGGGTGATCCAGAGTGTGGCCCCAAGGCTTGGAGGAAGCTTCTCGATGTGCACTCACCGACACATGCTACCGGCATCGTGCTACTCGCGCGGCGGCTGCGCGACATCAAGTTCGTTGATGGGGAGCCGATGCAACCGGTGCTGGATGAGATGCGGGACATCTTCACGAAGCTCCAAGGCGGCGGTGTGGTGTACCCTAAGCTCGTGCAATGGGTGGAGATCGTGATACGGCTGCCGGAGTCGTGGTCTGCCCTTGCCATCAACCTCAACTCCCAACAACCCGAGTGGAGCGTGGATTACATTCGCGCGCGCATCCTAGAGGAGGACCTGCGGCGGCGGAGTGTGGAACGCTCGGAGGAGGGGGCTGGCTATGGAGTTGGAGGTGGAAAGAGTGGCTTCAAGAAGAAGTGGAAGGGCAAGAACAAGGATAACCCTAAGGAGGATGGCGGCGGGGGTCAAGGGGAGGTGTGCTTCTACTGCAAGAATCGCGGACATCGTTGGCGGAAGTGCTACCAACGACCCAAGGATTGGACCCCGCCTTCATCAAGCAACCTGCGTGGTGGCACGAGGAGTGGGGGAGTCATGGGAGCTAGTGGAGAGGAGAAGGATGAGGAGAAAGGCGGCAAATCTGAGGAGCGGAAGGCCGGGTTCTTCTTCTTCGTGAACGAAGGCGCAACCGACCTCGCTATGGCTGCCAAGGTTCTCCTACACCCCCTCACCCATTGGGTGATTGACTCGGGAAGCTCCTGGCACATGACTCCTCGTACGGACCTACTCAATGAGATTCAGCCCGCACCTATCTCTACGGTCACATCCGCGACGGGCGCCAAGGCCAAGGTCATGGGCATGGGGAGCGCCAAGTTCATGGGAGCGGATGGAGAGCTCGTGGGGCTGAAGAACGTGCTATGGGTGCCAGACTTGTGCGCGAACCTGATTTCTACCGGCCGGTTGGGAGATGCGGGTGTGAACACCGAGACGATTGGCTCGGAGCGCTATCGTGCCTACAACGATGAGCGGCTGATTTGGGACCTGCAGTGGAAAGGGGATGTCCACAAGCGGATGTGGCAGATCCCGGTCCTCCCTTGGCGAAAATTGGGCAAGGCGGCAGTGGTGGCATCTATGGAGGAGAGTGTCACAGAGGAGGAGCAGCAAGGTGTGCAAGGAGAGGAGCTGATTGGAGGAAGTGCGGCGGTGAAGGCGTCGGCTACCTCGGGCCAAGCGTATTGGGAGACTTGGCATCGGCGGCTCGCACACGTGGCTGTTTCTACATTGGAGGTGATGCACAAGGAGAAGTGCGTGCATGGGCTGCAACTGCAAGGAGATGGCGCTCACTATGGCAGTTGCGAGGCGTGCATGCAAAACAAGTTTGCGCGGTTCCCGTTTCCACGTGCGGAGGGATCAGCGAAGGCGCCACTGGAGGTGGTGCACATGGACCTGGTGGGTCCTATGAGGACTGAGAGGACTGGGGGAGTGCTGTACTTCCTCACCATGGTGGACGAATGGAGTCGTTTCACGTGGGCGCGTCCCTTGTCCAAGAAGAGCGATGCTGCAGCGGCGATCAAGGAGGATTGGTTGCCGATGGTGGAGCGGCAAGCGATGCGGCTGGTGAAGGTGCTGAGGAGCGACCGAGGTGGAGAGTTCCTTGGAGCGGAATTCACCAAGTTCCTCAAGAGAAATGGCATCCGACATCAGCTGACCTGCCCTGGAACACCGCAGCAGAACGGCATTGCTGAGCGTGCCAACCGGACCATTGGCGAGGCGGCTAAGACCTTGTTGGGGGCTGCTGGGATGCCCTACAAGTTTTGGCCTGATGCCGTTCGCCATGTCATCACGGTCAAGAACAGGGTCTTGACTCATGTTGGCGACAAACATTGGGTGCCGTACGAGTGTTGGCTTGGGAAGAAGCCATCCATTGACATGCTGCGGGTGTGGGGCTGCATGGGGCTTGTGATGGTGCCTAAGGAGCAGAGGCACAAGCTGGAAGTTGCTGCTGTGTGGGCTGTCCATCTGGGGATGGCTCCTGACTCGAAGGGGTGGCTGATGTGGGACCCCAAGAGCAAGAAGACGCTGGTCAGCCGTGACGTCAAGTTTGTGGAGGACGTCATGTACAAGGACTGGCAGCAGCAGCAGCAGCAGGTGCAGATTGGCTTGCGTCTGCAGGAGATTGAGCGGTCTGCAGCGGAGGAGGTTCAGCTGCACCTTGAGGATCTCCCTGGGTCAGAGCTGACCAGTGACCACAGTGGCGGTGGTGAGCAGCAAGGTGCTGGTCCTGCTGCGGAGGAGGGGTTGGAGGATGAGTCGGCACGTGTGGACTCACCATCTCAGCCCGTGCCTGCTGCAAACGCCAAGGTCACCAAGAGGAGTGTGCAGAGAGGAGCTTCACCACATGGGCAGCAGATTGCAACCCGCGAGAAGAGAGTGGCAGCAGCACCCTCAAGGCTGAAGTATAGCCGTTTGGGAGGACCCAAGCAAGGTGCCATGGCGGTTCAGGCGGATGAGGGAGAGGATGAGGAGATGGCGTTCTGTTTCTTCACACCCTTGCCTGGAGAACCAGCCACAGTGGAGGAGGCACTGAGTGGACCCCAGAAGGAGGAGTGGAAGGCTGCCATGGATGCGGAGCTCAACAGTCTCATTGAGAATGGGACTTGGGAGCTTGTTGAGTTACTCGAGGGGCGACGGCCGATCAGCAGCAAGTGGGTCTTCAAGGTGAAGAGTGGTGCTGATGGTGCGTTGGAGCGGTTCAAGAGCCGCTTGGTTGCCAAGGGGTTTCAGCAGAAAGAGAAGGTCGACTTTGGGGAGATCTTCGCTCCCGTTGCTAAGCCATTGACATTGAGGACTTTGATGGCTGGCGCAGCTGTGAAGGGATGGCATGTGAAGCAGATGGATATCACCACTGCGTTCCTCAATGGAGTGCTGCTGGAGGATATCTACATGGTGCAGCCCGACGGCTATGAGGATGGGACCAGCCGGGTGTGCAAGCTTAAGAAGGCCATCTATGGCCTTAAGCAAGCGCCCAGGTGTTGGTACGAGAAGCTGGAGGAGGTGCTGCTTGGTGGAGGCTTTAAGACGTCTCAGGCGGATCACAGCTTGTTCCTGCTTGGAGAGGGGGAGCAGTTGCTTTTGCTGCTGGTGTATGTCGATGACATACTGCTGTTCTCACCTTCCATGGAGCAGATTGAGAGGACACAGAAGCTGCTGATGGACAACTTCAAGTGCAAGATGCTGGGGGATGTCCACTACTACTTGGGGCTGCAGATTGAAAGGGATGTTGAGAGGAGGTGGCTGAAGGTGCATCAGTCGCACTACCTCTCTGGTGTCATGGAGCGCTATGGTGTGACTGGGGGTCGCACTGTGATGACACCATTCCCTGCAGGCTTCAAACTGAAGAAGGCAGCTGAGGAGGATGATGTACTCGAGGATGAGCAGCAGAATGAGTACCAGTCACTCATTGGGAGTGTGATGTATGCTACAGTGCATACGCGAGCTGATGCTTCATTTGGAGTGGGGCAGCTGGCCAGAGTTGTGCAGCGGCCCACTGAGGAGCAGTTAGAGGTGGCAAAGCGCTTGGTGCGCTACCTCGGATCAACGGCATCTGCTGGTGTTCAGTTTTCAGCTAGCGGCCAGCTGAAGCAGATTGGAGCAGATGGGGTCACGCCTGGAACCTTGAAGCTGTCGTGCTTCACCGACGCCACATGGGCCTCAGAGGATGAGGATCAGTCATCGGTTGGCGGCTTTGTGTGCATGGTCGGAGGTGGACCAGTGAGCTGGACGTCCAAGAAGCAGAGTGAGATTGCTCAGTCTTCCGGAGAGGCAGAGTACATGGTGATGTACCATGCCATCAAGGAGATCGTGCTCCTGAGGAAGCTGCTGGAGGACATGGGAGCTGAACAGCGGGGACCTACACCACTTTTCTCTGACAGCGAAGCTGCTATTGGCATGGCCAATAATCCTATCCTGAATGGGCTGAACAAGCACATGAAGATTAAGTGGCACTGGGTGAGGCAGATGGTGAAGGAGGGGATTGTTGAGCTTCACCATGTGAAGGCTAGCAAGCAGGCGGCAGATTTTCTCACCAAGAGACTTCCCGAGAGCGCACATTGGAAGTGTGCTAAGATGTGTGGCATGGCATTGCACTAGTGTGGGCAGCAGTGTCGTGAGTGCATGTGTGATTGTGTGCATGAGAGTTTGCATTTGTGTGAGTGTGTGTGCATGCAGTCCATTAGTCTGAGGGGGAGTTTGTTGGATGCACGTCATTCTGAGTGCATGTCATCCTAACGTCCTGCCGAGTGCTCGTGCTATTCATGCGTGCATTGTTTGCATGAGCATATCTCATTGTGCATGGCTGTTGGATATTATCATCTCTGTGTTATTCTCCAAGTTTAAATGCTTGATCATGCAGGAGAAATCCAGAGCTTTCCAACGATACCAAGATCGCCTTATTCCGACCAAGATCGCCCAAGTTACAAGAATTCCAAGACTTGGATTTCTTATTACCTTTTGGGGTTATATCTAATTTGGGAGATTACTTGGGACATGACTATAAAGGGATCTTTGGTTGGGTGGTTAGGGAAGGCAACTTTGACTTTTGGATTGGGGTGGCTAGAAGTTTCTAGCATGGGTTGCAAATGTTGCAACACCTAGGCAAAATCCAACTAGATTGGATTTTGCATGTGACACCTCAAGGACCTCATGATGAGGGTTGCATCCTTGCTACTAGGAAGGTTCCTACCATCCTTCCCTAGCTCTTGGAGAACCCCTTCCCTCTCATGGTTCTCTTGGAGTCCCCAACTCCAACTTTCTATGCCTTAATGTTTGTACTTCCTCCACCATTCTAGTCATGCGGCTGCTGGACGTTTTTACACGGTTCTCACTCTATAGACCATCTTAACGACTGATTCAACTTGGAGATGGTAGCTAAGCCTAAGACGCAACTTCCTGTTGAGCGGATTTGCGTTTAGTTGAGAATTGAGTTCGTCGTAAGCTCTCAAAGTGGCGGATCCTGAACAACACGCCCAGCATGCATCAATCTTAAGAGGTGTTGATATCCATGGAAGAGAGGATTATGGTATACATGTGCTTTTCAGGCGCCTAGACGATGGGAGGACGGATGAAACAACTGTGTGTGTGACAGGGCTGCTGGCCGTGTTGCCCTTCGCTGTTGCTGGGCTTGTCCTTATGCTTGTGCTGGGCTTTCCTTGCAAGGTCACAAACCCAACCAAACAAGTGTCAAAATAGTAGATGAACTTGGGCTTAAGAGAAACCCTAGCCTAGGTGAAAATCGAGAGGAAGGAGAGAGAGTAGCACAAAAGGGTGGTTGCACTATAGAATTGCAAGTACAAATAGATGAGAAACATGCAAGGAGAGGTGCACCACAAGCAGGAAACAATAATGCATACACTACAACTACAAGCAATTATGAAATATGTAAACATATTTCGACAACAAGCATTCACCAGACATTAACCAAGCCAGCCATTCTCCAAGCATTCACCAACCATTCACCAGCCAGTAACCAGCCATTCACCAGCCATTCACCAGCCATTCACCAGCCATTCTTCAAGCATTCACCAGCCATTCACCAGCCATTCTCCAAACATTCGCTAGAAATTTGTCAAGCATGTTTCTCTCTCCCCGCATGGCCTGTTAGGGTGGATTGCGGCTGCCACGCGAAGCTCCCCTGCATGAAATGACATGCATGACGAACAGTCCCAACACCAATACGTGTGTTCGTATCTCAACATCAGCACCAACACCAGGCGTACATCGTGTTTTCAGCCCACCTTGTTGGCTCTTCACACATGTGTCCCATCCCACTGCCCCAACACCAACACTAGGTGTGCGTCACCTTTCCAGGCATGTTGTCTGCCATAATGTGGGGCTGGTGGACGGACACCCCTCTAATACAGACCAGAGCGAGGGTGGGCTGGCAATGTTTGCAAGAGAAAGAGAATCTGCCAAAGCTGAAAAGTGCAGCCGATTCCGCCCTGGTATGTCATATATCAGATTTTTGCTATGCTATGGGTCATGCCCCCTTGATACCCTTTCTATGCCATGAATTGCCTTTTCTACTACATGAGATGCCCTTTTCTATTACATGGATTTCCCTCTCCAACCCATGAATTGACCTCTCAATGCCATTGATCAATCGCTCTATGCCATGATTCCTGCCCTCTCTGTGCCATGAGTCATGCCATGATAGCATGCTTCTTTTAATCAATTATTCAATAGTACAACTCGTGGGCTGGCACATAGCAAGTCATGCAGCTCGTCTTGTCATACCCTCCTCTCAATCCGCCTATCTTCTCCTCAGTGTTGCCTTTTCTCTTTACAAGATCCGTCCCTACTATCATTCCGTATTGATGTGTTGAGTCTGTTCCATTCCATGGTCCCTCCTCGTGTCCCCATGCCATAAGAAGAAATAATCTCCTCTCATCGTGACGCCATGTGAGAACGTCCCACTTTGTCACCATGTGTCCACCATATTGCTCTCTATGTTTCTCTAGGTTAGCTGTGATGCCTTGGCTCCTTGACCCTTCATATCCCTGCCTACGTGTTTTTTAGCGGACTAACATTTCTTGAGCCAACGAAGAAAGGTCCACACATCATTAGCTTTCATGCCTTGCTCCTTCATATCCATGCGTGCGCATTCAAATCTCATCAATTGTCCATTTTGTGTTCGCCTTGTCTTGCCACCATGTGTCCACCACATATCGTTACCCTGCATGCCCTCGCTCCTTGACCCTTCACATCCGTGCGTGCGCACTCACATCTCATCTACTGTCCCCGTTTGTGTTCACAATTCCGTATTTCAACGCTGTTTCTCCTCTCAAGAAATTCCTTGTCCTGGTACATTTTTCCAATAGCTACATGCATTTCAGAACTGCACACATCTCCTCCTTTCATCGTATACTTCTTCCTTCTTCCTCGCACAGTTCCATAGTGCAGTGACTGGGTGACTATTTTTTTGGAGCCTCAAGATTAGTTTCCTCGTTCTCTTCTTCTATTTCCTTGCACAATTTCAAAATGCAGGAAGCTTGTAACGATGCTCCAATTCGTTTAAGTCAGCAGGTGGAAACAGCTTTGCTAATACATGCCTTGCAAGCTCGAATTAGCGCACTTTTAGGGTAGTTGCGAGAGACGAAAGAAGGATTGGAGGATGTAGAGAGGCGGAGAGTGGTAGGTGCAAGAGAGTTGAGAGGACGAGTGGAGAAGGGAGAGCAAGAGGTGACGAATGTGAGGGTTGAGTTGGTGGCAGCCAAGTGGGAGTGGATGAGGGACTCGGTAGAAGCCAAGGAAGAGTTGCAGGCACAATTGGGATCTGTTAGGGTGGATTTGGAGGAAGAATTGGAAACAGTTAAGGGGGAGCAGGGGAAATTGAAAGTAGGCAAGAAGGAGTTGGAGGGGGAGTTGGTAGCGGTTAAGGGGGAATTAATAGCTATGAAAGGGGAGTTACTTACAGAGAAGGGGCTGTTGATTTGGAAGGATGGCTTGGGGAATTCAAGGATGGAAGGCATGGGTGTCCACGCTGAGGTGGC
The DNA here is from genome assembly GCA_948144175.1 of Closterium sp. NIES-65. Classification (NCBI taxonomy): domain Eukaryota; kingdom Viridiplantae; phylum Streptophyta; class Zygnematophyceae; order Desmidiales; family Closteriaceae; genus Closterium; species Closterium sp. NIES-65. Next base: position 830,725 of record CANXME010000032.1, on the reverse strand, counting down.
AGCGAGTGCGCAGAGGAGCAAGGCCAGCCATCAAAGCATAAGGAGCTTGCTATTGGAGAGCAAATTAGAATGAGCGGGGATGTCAAGTTGTTGTGGCAGGTGTGCATAAATGCTGGCTGCTGAATTGAAAACCCTTCTTTTTTTCTTCTGTCCTCTCTCTCTCTCTCTCTCTCTCTCTCTCTCTCTCTCTCTCTCTCTCTCTCACACACACACACACACACGCACAAAATCATTGAGTGATATTTTTCCCTGACATCTTCCTCTCAGAAAATCCTAGCAACAGTAACATTGGATCTAAAGGGTCAAGCGAACCTCTCAAACGCCCTCCTGGCCCACGTGGCCACCACGACTCATCTCAAGCACATGCTATGTAGTTTTCCCTCATTCACCTCTCTTCACAGAAAATCCAAGCAACAGCAACACTTGGTCTCAAGGGTCAACCGCACCTCTCAGATGCCCTCCTTACCTACTTGGCCTCCATGGCTCACCTCAAGCACGTGCACATCGACTCCTCATCAGGCGTCACCTCTCAAGGCATCAAGTGCCTCTACTTGCTGCCTCAGCTGGAGAGTCTAGAGCTCAAAGGCAGCGCTGTTACCGATGCACCCTGGAGGGCATTGGGGTGGCTAGAAGCAGTTTGAAGTTTCTCTACCTCAACCAAGCCGCGGTGAATGGTGCGGGCTTACCACACCTGGCGATTCTTTCTTCTCTCAAGACCTTGATTCTCTACAAGTGCGAGGGGGTGACCTGTGCCGGCATGGTGCTCGCGGGGGGGACGCCAAGCCTTGAGGAGCTGTATCTGTTTGGAAGCGGAGTGAAGGACCATGGGCTTCAGTTCCTGGCACCGTTAACCCAGCTCAAAATGCTGGTCCTTCTAGATATGATCACTGATGCTGGCCTGGAGCACATGCAGCATTTTTTAACACTTTAATCGTTGGACATATCGAATTCTGTCGTGACAAAGAAGGGTGCGAAGCTGCTGAAGGGGCTACCTCGTTTGAAGGAAGTCAGGACCGGTAGTGCTAGCTTGCAGCTGTTGCGGACGGCTCTTCCTAGAGTAAAGGTGAGCAAGGATCTTTTGCCTGGCACTATTTCTAGTGACGCAAGTTGAAGGTGACTTGTGAGTTGACTCAAAAGTTAGAGTGAGCGATGCCAGCTTGCAGCTATTGGGGACGGCTCTTTCTGGAGTGGAAGTGAGCAAGGATCTTTGGTATGACGCTAGCTACATCTGGTGATTTTAGATGAAGTTTCCCTACAGCCCTGTAGCGCAACTGACAGCTACCGTATGCATGTCCTGTCAATCTTGAAATAAGGCGTGTGTGGAGTGGGGGGGGGGGGATGTTGCTGCTTGATCCATACTCCGATGCAATTTTTTGTTGACGGTTGCAACTAGTACCCAATCCTTCAGTGAAGGGTTGACTGCAGTTTAGTTGTCAATGCAAGAATGCAGACCAGCTGGAGGTGCGGTTGTTTGTGTACTGGGTATTTGTATTCAGTTGTGTGCCAATAATTTGTATGGTTTGAATAGAAATCTTGCATCAAGGTGTGAACAAGGTTAGTGGAGATGCAGTGACAAACAGCTGGTTTGGAAAACATGCAAAGGTTTTGCTTCGATTAGTGCTACAATACAAAGATTAGCATTAACGAGGTTGGGATAAAATCAAAAAAATGTTCAAGTGATGTTTCTTTCTAGAACTGATGAAAATATCAAACAAAGAATATACTGAATGGTTCCTCGCAAATTACCACCTATATCTCTCGCAAGCCAAACCTCCTCAATTTCGACAAACGGTGGTATGAACCACGGTAAGAAAGCCGGACTCGGCAAAGTGTGTTGCGAATCAACCCAGCCAATCCTCGCCCAACGACCATGTGTTGTGGGGTGTGAATCAAGTAGCTGGGCTGAGCCCGTCAATTATCACAAGGCATGAAATTTGCATCGCAAGGAGTACATCTTTCTTCGCATGAGCTGTGATTCTTCATCCCAAGGCTGTTTCTGCTGATAGACTCTAAGGACCGTACTTTGCAGTTTGACCTCACTTCTGGTACCTCGCCCGTCCCTGACGCCACAGCTGACAGTGCGACCCACTCACAGTGGCTTACCCGTGAAGCTGCTGCTCGCCTAGCCGTTCGCAACCACCTGACGTTAGCCGAACGCGCCCACTTTGGCCAGCATAAGACAGCAAAAGCACTGTACGATGCTGGTAGCTGCTTGTTACTCCTCCCCAGCCACTACTGCTCTAGGCCGCCTTCTCCTGCGCTACCTATTCCCAGAGCTGTCTGCCATTGCCATAGTAGCCGACCTAGTCACTCACCTCCACACTAGTGATACTCGCTACCGTGCTGCGCTCCCCGCTGAGTTTCTCACCAAGAACCCCCCCCCCCCCCCCCCCCCCCCCATGTACATCACGCTCTTCTTCATAGTCACCCGCCTCCCTGACTCTCTCAATGCAGCCAGGGACCTCCTCCAAGCACTTGACCCCACGGACCTCACTGTCGACTTGCTCAAGAAGCACCTCCTGGCAGCTGAGACTAGCATAGTCGCTGTAGGCGCTTCTCGTGGCACTCCTCGCACCCCCTTCTTTGAGGGGTGTTCGCCCTCCCCCCTTCTCCCCTCAGTCGCCTCTGCTGCAGCTGTTGACTACCTTCGTTCTGAGGAGGTAGGGGCTGCGTCTGCCCCTAGTGGGAGGCGCCGCAACGGGAGGGGCAAGGGAGGTAGGAGCGGTGGGGGTGGCAGAGGTGGAGGCGGTGGTGGGGGCGATGGAGGCGGTGGAGGGGGTGGCGGCGAAGGAGGGTAGTGGTGGTGGGGGCAGAGGGGCAGGTGGCGGCGGTGGTGGCGGCGGTGGGAGTGGTGGAGGCAGCGGTGGTGACTGCGGTGGTGGCGGCAGTGGGGGTGGAGGCGGAGGCAGTGGAGGCGGCAGGGGTGGTACCAGCCAGCGGGGAGGCCTTGGGGGTGGCCAGAGGAAGAAGCAGCGTCAACCCCTTTCGTCTCAGGAGCTCAGTGAGTGGTTTGCTCAGCGTGGGGCGGCTGGGGGTAGTAGTTCCTGCCCATATGTCATTCGCATAGGTGACCGCACTTGTCAGACATGCAGGAGGCCTCACACTTTGCACCACTGCTTCTACCGTCTTACCGACGCCTTTCGCGCAGAGTTTCCCGATGCACCTGAACTCCCCAACTGGGCGGAGCTGCTTAGGTAGAATGTTGATATCTTTGCTCTAGACTTTGATGCTATCCTATCTGCCATGTATGCATTGACTGTTAGTGCTGAGGGTGACTGCTACCTGTATATGCTGCCAGACCCAGGTATAGAGGCTGCTGCTCCAGGTGCTAGTGAGTCTGCTGCCCTAGGTGCTGGTGAGTCTGCTCTCTCTCGTACTGCGTCTGCTGCGGCCTTGCACACCTTCACGCTTGACTCAGGGGTTTCCCGCTGTTTCTTCCGCGACAGTACCACAGTCACACCACTCTCTGCACCTGTTGCTGTCTCTTTGGCTGACCCCTCTAGGGGCCCAGTCCTTGCACGTTCCTCCATTGTTCTGCCCTGTCCGGCGGTTCCATCTGGGTCACTTTCAGGTCTCCACCTCTCCTCATTCTCTACGAACTTGGTAAGCACTGCTGACCTCCAGGATGCGGAGGATGACACCTTCACCCCTGGACGGCAGCGTGTGGCGATCTGTATGTGCTCCCGAACCGGTCGCAACCTGGCCGCGTTCACCCTTACGCCTGGGTCGAGTCCGTACACACTGACTACTGCGCCTCCTCAGGTAGCGGCGTCTGCGTCTGGGTCAGCTCAGCTTGCTGCCCCCTGCTCGTGCCGCACCCTGTTGCACCAGATGCTTCTTTGGCACCACCGCCTTGGTCACCCCTCTGTGGCACGCCTTCATGGCATGCACTCCCGTCTCCTTGTCTCTGGTCTTCCTAGGTCTCCGGCTCCCCTCCCACCCTCGCCTGCCCCTCCCTGCCTTCTTTGTGTCGTGGGGCGGCAGCGCGCCGCTCCTCACTCCTCCTCGTTCCCCCTGACAGAGGCTCCCCTACAGACTCTCTACCTGGACATGTGGGGCCCAGCCCACGTCCGTGGATAGGGCCACCAGCGGTACTTTCTGCTAGTTGTCAACGACTACTCACGTTACACCACGGTCTTCACCTTGCGCTGCAAAGGGGAGGTCCTTGATGTTATGATCCCTTGGATCCACGCTGTTCGTCTCCAGCTCCGCGAGCGGTTCAAGACGGACCTTCCCGTCATGCGTCTGCACTCTAACAGAGGTGGTGAGTTTTCCTCCGACCTCTTGCGGGCCTTCTGTCGTGCGGAGGGCATTCGCCAGATGTTCACGCTTCCAGCCTCTCCGCAGCAAAATGGGGTTGCTGAGTGCCGAATTGGCTTAGTCATGGAGGTCGCTCGTACCTCCATGATCCATGCAGCTGCCCCCATTTTCTGTGGCCGTTTTCAGTCCAGTACGCTACGTATTAGCTCAACCTCTGGCCTTGTGTCTCCTTGCCGGAGACCTCGCCCCACACTACGTTGGACGGGGAAGGTTGGCGATGCATCGGTGTTCCGGGTGTGGGGATGTCGAGCCTTTGTCCGCGATACGTGCGCGGACAAGCTCTCCTCCCGCGCCGTTCCCTATGTCTTCCTTGGCTTTGTCCCTGACGTGCTTGGCTGTCAGCTTTACCACCCCAACTCGCGCCGTGTCCTGCCCTCTTAGGACGTCACCCCTCTAGAGGCCCTGTAGGCCCCGCGCTGTTGCACCTAGAGGCCCCGAATCGGCCCCGCGCCTAACCCTAACGGCCCGCGTCGGCCCCGAGCTCGTCCCCTAGAGGCCCGCGTCGGCCCCGCGCCTACCCTAGAGGCCCGCGTCGGCCCCGAGCCTACCCCTAGAGGCCCGCGACGGCCCCGTCCTTACCCCTAGAGGCCCGCGACGGCCCTGTCCCTACCCCTAGAGGCCCGCGACGGCCCCGATCCTACCCCTAGAGGCCCATGTCGGCCCCCCGATCCTACCCCTAGAGGCCCGCGTCGGCCCCCGTCCCTACTCCTAGAGGCCCGCGTCGGCCCCGTCCCTACCCCTAACAGCCCGCGTCGGCCCCGTCCCTACCCCTTACAGCCCGCGTCGGCCCCGTCCCCAACCCCACCCGCTCCCCGCGCTCCCCTTAGCCGCCTCGAACGGCCCCACCTAGACCGCGCCGCCCGCACCGAACAGCCCGGCCCTAACGGAACCGAGCCGCCCGAACCGAGCCGCCCGACCCGAGCCGCGCCGCCCGACCCGAGCCGCCCGAACCGAGCCGCGCCGCCCGACCCGAGCCGCGCCGCCCTACCTATACCGAGCCGCGCCGCCCTACCTGTACCGAGCCGCGCCGCCCTACCTACCTACTGCTCCTGCTGCTTTTAATACTGCTACTACCATGGCTAGCCCTCCAATGCTAGCCTTCGATGCTGAGGGCCGCCCAGTGAAGTTCGACACCTGGCTTGATGACCTACACCTCTTCCTACAGCTCACTGCCAAGGAAGACATCTCGCTGTACGATCACGCCCTAGGCCACGCTACTGCTCCTGCTGCTACTGCCGACAGCACTGCTCGCTCACAGTGGCAGACTCGTGACGCCCATGCTCGTTTCGCTATCCGCAACTCTCTGCCGATAGATGAGCGCGAGCACTTTGGGCAGCACAAGACTGCACAGGCACTGTACACTGCTGTCGTTGCCCGCTACTCCTCACCGGCCTCTGCTGCTCTAGGCCGTCTCTCTCTTCCCTACCTGTTCCCCGACTTAGCTTCCTTTCTCACTGTCGCTGACCTCATTACCCACCTCCGCACTAGTGAGGCTCGCTTCCGCGCCGCTATGCCTGATGAGTTCCTCGCCACGAACCCACCCCCGCTCTGGATCACTCTCTACCACCTAGTCACGCGCCTCCCTGATTCGCTGCGCTCAGTCAGGGACCACTTCCTCGCTCGCTGCCCCACCGAGCTCACCATTGCCCTCCTCGAGAAGGAACTCCTTGCAGCCGAGACTAGCATAGTCGCTGTAGGTGCCTCTCGCGGTGACCCCCGCACCCCGTACTTTGAGGGGTGTTCTCCCTCCCCCCTTCTTCCCTCTGTCGCCTCTGCTGCTGCTGTCGACCTCCTTGGTGCTGAGAAGGTCGGGACTGCGTCTGCTTCGGGCGGACGCCGCAGCGGCAAGGGCAAGGGGGGCAAGAGCGGTGGTGGTGACAGCGGGGGTGGCGGTGGTGGGGGAGGTGGTGGCGGGGGGGGTGGCGCGGGTGGGAGAGGTGGCAGCGGTGGTGGGGGTGGCGGCAGCGGCGGGGGAGGTGGCCGGGGCGGAGGAGGTAGTGGGGGTGGCGGTGGACGAGGCGGCGGCAGGGGTTGGGTTGGTTGGGGAGGTGGTGGCGGGAGTGGTGGGCGTGGCGGCACTGGCGGTGGCCAGGGACAGCAGCACACTCCCTCGCCCCAGGAGGTCCGTGAGTGGTACTCTCAGCACGGGGGGGGGGGGGGGGGGGGGGGGGGGTGGCCTTAGCTGCACGTACGTCATTCGCACTGGTGACCGCACTGGCCAGCCGTGTGGGGGACTGCACGCCACACAGCGTTGCTTCGCTCGTCTGAGCGACGCTTGGCGTGTTCAGTTCCCTCAGGCCACTGAGCTGCCCCGCTGGCTTGATCTCCTGAAGAAGGGGATTGATATCTATGCTCTAGACTTTGATGCTATTATTTCTGCCATGTATGTGATGTCTACTAGTGGAGAGGGTTCTGAGTACCTGAGTGTCCCGCCCGACCCGGGCATTAGGACGAGTGCGTCTGCTGCTCCAGGTACCCACGTGCCTGCTACCCCAGGTGCTGGTGAGGCTGCTGCTCTAGGTGCGTGCGTGTCTCCCCCCCCTGGTACTGTGTCGACTGCAGCACTGCACACCTTCACGCTGGATTCAGGTGCCTCTCGTTGTTTCTTTCGTGACCGCACTGCCCTTGAGCCCCTTGCTCGGCCAGTTGCTGTCTCCCTTGCTGACCCCTCTGGGGATCCGGTCATTGCGACCTCCTCCACTGTCCTTCCCTATCCTGCGGTCCCGTCGGGCACACTGTCAGGTCTCCACCTCCCCTCGTTCTCCACGAACTTGGTGGCAGGTTCTGCTCTCCAGGACGGGGGTGTTCACCAGTTCACCCCTGCCTACGAGCGTGTGACACACTGCACGTGTGCTCGTACGGGCCGCCACTTGGCTACCTTCACCCGGCAGCCGGGGTCGGACCTGTACACACTGACTACTGCCTCCCCTCAGGTCGCTGCGTCTGCGTCTGCGTTTGCGTCCGCGTCAAGTCAGCTGTCTGCCCCCTGCTCGTGTCGCTCTCTAGCGCACGAGACTGTCCTCTGGCACCACCGACTTGGCCACCCGTCTGTGCAGCGCCTTCGTGCCATGCACTCCCGGTACCTTGTCTCTAGTCTTCCCAGGGTTCTCCCTCCTCTCCCACCCTCGCCTGCTCCTCCCTGCCTTCCCTGTGTCGAGGGGCGGCAGCGCGCCGCTCCCCACTCCTCCTCGTTTCCCCCGACGACTGCTCCTTTGCAGACGCTCCACATGGACGTGTGGGGCCCAGCCCGCGTCCGTGGTCAGGGTCAGGAGAGGTACTTCCTGATCGTTGTTGACGACTACTCGTGCTACACCACGGTCTTCCCCTTGCGCACCAAGGGTGAGGTCCCTGATGTTTTGATCCCTTGGATCCGCAGAGCTCGTCTCCAGCTCAGCGAGCGTTTCCGCTCGGACTTTCCTGTCCTGCGCTTGCACTCTGACAGAGGTGGTGAGTTCTCCTCCAACCTCTTGGCAGCCTACTGTGCTGAGCACGGCATTGAGCAGTCGTTCACGCTTCCGGCCTCTCCACAGCAGAATGGGGTTGTGGAGCGCCGCATTGGCCTGGTCATGGAGGTCGCTCGTACCTCCTTGATCCATGCGGCTGCCCCTCATTTTCTGTGGCCGTTTGCGGTCCGGTACGCTGCGCATCAGCTCAACCTCTGGCCCCGTGTCTCCTTGCCGGAGACCTCGCCCACACGGCTATGGACGGGGGAGGTTGGCGATGCGTCGCGTTTCCAGGTCTGGGGATCTCGAGCTTTTGTTCGCGATTCGTCTGCGGACAAGCTCTCCTCTCGTGCTGTTCCCTGCGTCTTCCTCGGCTTTGTTCCGGACGCACCTGGTTGGCAGTTTTACCACGCCACCTCGCGCTGGGTCTTGCCCTCTCAGGACGTCACTTTTGACGAGTCTGTCCCCTACTACCGCCTCTTCCCCTACCGCACTTCCCCGCTCCCTCCCCCACCTCTCTTCCTCGCGCCAGGTGCTGCTGTCGTAGACCCCCTTCCCCCTCAGGGTGCCGCTCCCTCAGGTGTGTCTCAGGTAGACCCGGTCGAGCCTGTTGAGGTTGCTGTCGACTCTCGTCCTGCTGGGAGTGCTGAGCCTGGGGGTGCAGACACTGGGGGTGCTGAGCCTGGGGGTGCGGACACTGGGGGTGCTGGGCCTGGGGGTGCGGACTCTGGGGGTGCTGAGCCTGGGGGTGCTGACTCTGGGGGTGCTGAGCCTGGGGGTGCGGACACTGGGGGTGTTGAGCCTGGGGGTGCTGTGCCTGGGGGTGCTGAGCCTGGCGGTACTGCGCCAGGGGGTCCTCCGCCTGGCCGAGACCTCTCCTCGGAGCAGTTGCGTGAGTGGTACTTATAGTACTGCAGCCTCCGGAGGGGTACATCTGGGACCAGGCGCGCTACGGAGACGGGTGCTGGCACTTCTCCTTCTAGTCGGGAGCTCCCCTCTCGTGAGCGGATCCGTAAGTGGTACGAGCGCCGTTGCACACTTCGTAGTGGCGCGCCTCGTCTCACGGACCCTGCTGCTGCCAGTGCTGCGGACCCGGGCGTTGGAGCTGCTGCTGGTGCTGCGGACCCGGGCGTTGGAGCTGCTGCTGGTGCTGCGGACCCGGGCGTTGGAGCTGCTGCTGGTGCTGAGGACCCGGGTGTTGGAGCTGCTGCTTGTGCTGCGGACCCGGGCGTTGGAGCTGCTGCTGGTGCTGACGACCCGGGCGTTGGAGCTGCTACTGGTGCTGAGGACCCGGGCGTTGGGGCTGCTGCTGGTACTGCGGACCCGGGCGTTGGAGCTGCTGCTGGTGCTGAGGACCCGGGCGTTGGAGCTGTGACTGGTGCTGAGGGCCCTGGTGTTGGAGTCCCTGCTGGTGCTGCGGACTCGGGCGTTGGTACTGCTGCTGGGGGCACTGGTGCTGTCCCTGCTGTGTCTGGAGTCGCCGCGCGCCCTCAGCCGTACTTCGTTCCGCTCCTTCAGCAGGTTCTTGGTCTCTCGCCTCCTCCTGGTCCTCCCCCTCCTTTAGTGTGTCCACAGCCTGTTCAGTCACTGCCTGCTCCTTCTCCTTACTCTGGTCCTACTGACGGTCTTACTGAGCGTCGTGAGCCTGCGTCTCGCCCTGCGTCGCCTGTCTGTCCTGCTAGCACTGGAGCTCGTAGTTCGCGTCCACGTCCTCCTCCTGCCCCTGGCACGCACCGGATGTCTCTGCGTCCTTCCACTGCCCCTCTGCGTGCCCCTTTGCCTTCTCCTCCTGCTTCCTCTCTTCCTGCTCTTGCCGACCCGGAGTCGGACTCTCTTCGTGCTGCCAGTCCTACTGTCACGCGTCTCCTTGCTACTGCCGTCACTGACCCTTCTTTCGAGTCTTCAGCTGCGTCTGCCCTGGTTGCTGAGCTCGTCGACTTTGCTGCTCGCTGTCGTCTAGACTACGCTGCTAGTCTTGTTGCTGAGTCTGAGTCTGTCTGTCCTCCGTCCGTCGGGGGTGCGTGTGCCCTTGGCACGGACGTCCTTGAGGACAGGCAGGAGGAGTTTCAGTGCTTGGCTGCCGCTTCACCTCATCTCGCGTTTGTACTGCTAGCCCCTGAGGGAGACTCGGATGCACTAGACATCCCGACTCCGCGCTCTTACGCGGAGGCGATAGAGGGTCCCTACTCCTCTCAGTGGCAGGCAGCTATGGATGCAGAGATGGCTTCCTGGAAGTCCACAGGCACCTACGTTGACGCTGTCCCCCCTCTTGGGGCGAACATCGTCAGTGGCATGTGGATCTTCAGGGTGAAGCGGCCGCCGGGTTCTCCGCCTGTCTTCAAGGCGCGTTACGTGGCTCGTGGCTTCAGTCAGCGGCAGGGAGTTGACTACTTTCAGACCTTCTCCCCCACCCCGAAGATGACCACTCTTCGGGTACTCCTGCACGTTGCTGCTCACCGGGACTACGAGCTTCACTCTCTCGACTTCAGCAATGCTTTCTTGCAGGGCAGCCTGCACGAGGAGATCTGGCTGCGTCGCCCACCTGGCTTCACTGGGTCTTTCCCTCCTGGTACCCAGTGGAGTCTCCGGCGTCCAGTCTACGATCTCCGCCAGGCGCCACGTGAGTGGCACGACACACTGAGGACCACGCTGGCGGCACTTGGGTTTGCTCCTTCTACTGCTGACCCGTCGCTGTTTCTGCGCACCGACACTTCTCTGTCGCCGTTCTACATCCTTGTGTACGTCGACGACTTGGTCTTTGCCACTGCTGACACTGCTGGACTCGCCTACGTGAAGTCCGAGCTGCAGAAGAGACACACGTGCACTGACCTGGGTGAACTGCGCAGCTACCTTGGCTTGCAGATCACCCCGGACAGAGCACAGCGCACCATTACCCTGACTCAGTCACACATGGTGCAGCAGGTCCTTCAGCGCTTCGGCTTCACGTACTCCTCGCCTCAGGCCACTCCTCTGTCTACTCGCCACTCGCTCTCAGCTCTGCCTTCGGATGAGTCCGTAGAGTCGAGTGGCCCGTACCCAGAGCTTGTTGGCTGTCTCATGTACTTGATGACCTGCACACGACCTGACCTTGCATACCCTCTTAGCATTCTTGCGCGCTATGTTGCTCCTGGGAGACACCGACCAGAGCACATGGCTGCAGCGAAGAGGGTGTTGCGTTACTTGTGCAGTACGTCGGGCATGGGACTAGTGCTTGGAGGGCGGAGTCCAGTGGTCCTCACTGGTCACGCGGACGCTTCTTGGGCTGACGACCAGGCTACGCAGCGGTCGTCACAGGGTTACACCTTCAGCCTTGGTTCCGGCTCTGTTTCGTGGCGGGCTACTCGCTCGTCTTCTGTTCTCGGCTCCAGTTGTGAGGCTGAGATCTACGCAGGGGCCATGGCTGCTCAGGAGCTTCGCTGGCTCACCTACCTGCTGACCAACCTTGGAGAGCCGCCTCGTTCTCCTCCAGTCCTGTACGTCGACAACAAGGCCATGCTGGCCTTGTGTCGAGAGCAGAGACTGGAGCACAGAACAAAGCACATTGCTCTCCGCTACTTCCTTGCTCGTGAGCTACAGCAGCGTGGTTAGTTGCGACTTGCGTACGTGGCCTCTGAGGCCAACACTGCTGATGTTTTCACCAAGGCACTTGCGCCTTGTGATCATCAGCGCTGCTGTACCCAGCTGGATCTTGTCTCTGTCTTGCCTCACTTGCTCTCCTCTTGACCCTCTTTGTACTGTTCCATATCTATATCACTGCTCTTGCTTGTTTAGTCTTATATATATATATGTACTCCTGCATGTGAACTGGCCTTGTGGCCTTGAACTTGTGCTTGGATTGTGTGGTGACGTTGTGATCCACCCTGAGCTTGCTTTGCTTTACTTGACTGGTCTTGTGACCCCTAGTTCTCCCCCACTTCGCCTATGGGGGTGTGTCAAACATTATATCTAATGTTGTAGTTGTTTAGGCTGCAGTGGGTTAGCCTATAGGGGGTACACACTTCTAGGTTTCCACATTTGTACTCATTCGTTCTTAGTCATTTCATTCCTCGTTCAACATTCCTTACACCAGGTCCTCCTCCTGTAGACCCCCTCCCCCCTCAAGGTCCTGCTCCCTCAGGTGTGTCCCAAGCAGACCCTGTCGAGCCTGTCGAGGTAGCTATCGACTCTGGTGCTGCTAGAGGTGCTGCGTCTGGGGGTGTTGCGCCTGTGGGTGCGGGGCCTGGGAGTGCTGAGCTTGAGTGTGCTGAGCCTGGGATTGCTGAGTCTGGGGGTGCGGGGCCTGGGGGTGCTGAGCCTGAGGGTGCGGAGCCTGGGGGTGCTGAGCCTGGGGGTGGTGAGCCTGCGTGTGTGGAGCTTGGGGGTGGTGAGCTTGGAGGTGCTGAGCCAGAGTATGTTGAGTCTGGAGGCCCTTCGGGTGTCGTGTCATGGCCGGAGTCTCTCTCTCCTTTGCAGCTGCGCGAGTGGTTTACTCGGTGCTGGAGCCTCGGGAGTTGTGCTGCTGGAGCTGGAGCTACTGGAGGTGCTGGAGCCACTAGTCCCGGAGGTGCTCGTACTGGAGATACTGGAGCTACTAGGGCTGGAGGTACTGCTGGAGCCACTGGAGGTGCTGCTAGAGCTAGAGCTGCTTGAGGTACAGGAGCTGCTAGAGCTGGAGGTGCTTCTAGAGCTGGAGTTCGTGTTGCTGCTGGAGCTGGCGCTGCTGGAGGTCCTGGTGCTGTCGGTGCTAGTGCTAGAGGTGCTGTGCGGCCGCGACCGTACTTCGTTCCACTGCTTTTGCAGGTTCTTGGTCCCCCGCCTTCTGCTGACCTTGCTCCTCCCTTCCTGTGTCAACCAGCGATCAGTCCCAGCCACATCTACAGCCAGCCCCCCCGCTGCCTTCTCCTTCTCCTTACATTGAGCAGCCCGGAGGTCTTACTGAGCGTCGTGAGCCTACGTCTCGTCCTGCGTTGCCTGTTCGCGCTGGTCGTACTGGTCGTCGTGTTCCACGTCCGCGTCCTCCTCCTGTCCCCGGCACGCATCAGATGGCACTTTGTACTTCCTCTATTCCATTCCATGTCCCTCTGCCATCTCCCCCTGCGTCCTCCCTTGCTGACGGTCCGAATCCAGAGTCTGACTCCCTTCGTGTTGCTAGTCCTACTATCATGTGTCTCCTGTCCACTGTTGTCACTGATCCTTCCTTTGAGTCCACTGCTTCGTCTGCCTTCGTTGCTGAGCTTGTCAACTTTGCTGCTCGATGTCATCTAGACTACGCCGCTACCCTTATTGCTGAGTCAGAGTCTGACTGTCCTCCGTCCGTCGAGGGTGAGTGTGCTCTTGGCACGGACGTTCTTGAGGACAAGAAGGAGGACTTTGAGTGCTTTGTAGCTGCTGTACCTCATCTCGTGTCCATGTTGATTGCACCTGAGGGAGACCTGGATGCACCAGACATCCCGACCCCGCGCTCTTACGTAGAGGTGATAGAGGGTCCCTACTCCTCTCAGTGGCAGTCAGCCATGGACGCAGAGATGGCATCATAGAAGTCCACATGCACTTTCGTCGACGAGGTTCCCCCTCCTGGGGCGAACATCGTTAGTGGCATGTGGATTTTCAGGGTGAAGCGGCCGCCGGGCTCTCCGCTTGTCTTCAGGGCGCGTTACGTTGCACGAGGCTTTAGTTAGCGACAAGGAGTTGACTTCTTCGAAACCTTCTCCCCTACCCCGAAGATGACCACTCTTCGGGTGCTGCTGGACGTGGCCGCTTAGTGTGACTACGAGCTTCACTCTCTTGACTTTAGCACTACTTTCCTACAAGGCAGCCTGCACGAGGAGATCTGGCTGCGCTGCCCACCTGGTTTCATTGGGTCGTTTCCTGCAGGTATCAAGTGGAGCCTCCGGCGGCCAGTCTACGGTCTCCGCCACGCGCCTCGCGAGTGGCACGACACACTGAGGGCGACTCTTGCGGCTCTTGGGTTTGCTCCTTCCACTGCTGACCCGTCGCTGTTTCTAAGTACCGACGCTTCGCTGCCACCGTTCTACATCCTCGTGTCCGTCGACGACGTGGTCTTTGCCACTGCTGACACTGCTGGATTGGCCCACATGAGAGCTGCCTCATTCTCCTCCAGTTCTGTACGTCGACAACAAGGCCATGATTGCCTTGTGTCAAGAGCGCAAATTGGAGCATATAACGAAGCACATAGCTTTGCGCTACTTCCTTGCGCAAGAGTTGCAGTAGCATGGTCAGCTTCGTCTTGTGTACATGGCCTTTCAGGCCAACACTGCTGATTTCTTCACCAAGGCACTTCCGCCTTGTAATCATCAGCGTTTCTATACCGTGCTAGGCCTTGTGCCTACTTGGCCTCACTTGCTCACTTCTTGACTTTGCTTGTACTATGATCTATATACTTATACCTGCATGCTTACACTTGCTAGGTTGTGATCACTGTACTGCTTGTTCTCCTATATATATAACTCTGCATGTGAACTGGCCTTGTGGCCATTTGCTTGTGCTCAAAATGTGTGGTGACTTCGTGATCCACCCTGAGCTTGCTTTGCCTTTCTTGACTGGTCTTGTGACCTTATGTTCTCCCCCACTTGGCCTATGGGGGTGTGTCAAACATACATGCTGCTTATTCTGTATGTTGTAGCTGGGTAGCCCATATGGGGTACAACTCAAATTAGGGTTTGCTACTTGTACCCATCTTGCTGCTAGTTCATCCATTCCTGTTCGTTATTATGATAAGCTGAACGTCAATCGTTTGCACGTATCTCGTCGCATTTTATAATTTCAGTTATAAAACCCTTCAAAAGCAGGAACGGAATGATAACCGCGTTCAGGTCTGAATGCACACATTGACAAAAATTCTGATGTTTTTTCATTATCAATGAAACCTTTTTGTTACATCCCCATACTCACTATATGTCTTTGTACCCGCTCCTTCTAGCTCTCTTGTCATGAGCTGACAGAATCTGTTATCATCGCCTCTCTTGCTCTCTCTGTCTTTACCAGACAAAATCTGCTACCTTCACCACTGTGCCGCTTCTCTCTCCCCCCCCCGACCTCTCATGCTCGTCCCTTCATCAACTCTCAAGCCTATCCCAATTCCCCCATCTAACTGTTCGCAAGTCCTCCTGCTCGCTCCCCTCTCCACCGTCTCAAGAACCCTTTTATCCTATTTAGAATTCGTTCATGCCCTCTTATCCTTGTATACCACTCATCCTCAACGGTGCTATTCAAATTACTCATCATTTTTTTTTTTCTGGGTGTATCGTGGAAATGCGGGGAGAGAACGGGGTTGTTGGGTGTCCTTCAGAGCATGAAGCAAAAACTGACAGGTTGATTCAAGCGATGGAGATGAGGCTGAAGGCGCTGGAAGGGCAGCTAGAGGAGACACAGAGGGGAATGGAGGAGGCTGAGAGAAGTAGGTAAGAGGATGTGTTATTAATGAAAGGGAAAATGCTACTAGTAAGAGGCGAGCTGGTGACGACAAGGGGAGAGCTGGTGACTGTAAGGGGGGAGATGGCTAAAGTGAAAGGGGAGTTGGAGACAATTAAGGGGGAATTAGTGACAATAAAAGGGAAGCTAGAATCAGTTAAGGTAAAAGGGGAACTGGCAACATCAAATGGCGAGATGGCGACATTTGAAGGGGAGTTCAAAGTAGTGAATGGGGAATTCATGACAGAAAAAACGGAGCTGGAATCAGTTAAGGGGGGAATCATTAACGGTAAAAAGGAATTGGCAACAACAATGGTGACAGTTGAAGGGGAGTTAAAAGCATTTAAGGGGGAAAATATGACAGTAAAAGGGGAGCTGGCAACAAAGATAGAACTCGCAACAACAGGAGGGGAGCTGGCGATAGTGAAAGGGGAGTTGGAAACATCTGAAGGGGAATTAGTGACAGTAAATGGGGAGTTGGCAACAAGGAATCAGCTGGGAACAATCAGGGGAGAGCTGGTGACAGTGAAAGGGGAGTTGGAAACAACTAAGGTAGAGCTGGCAACACTGAATGGGGAGTTGGAAACAGTGAGAGGAGGGTTGATTGAAGCGAAGAGGGATGTGGCCGAACAGAAGGAGTGCTTGCAGAAATTGAAGGAATAATCGGCTTTGGAAGAGGAGGTGAAGGACCTGACGAAGAAAGCAGTGAAATGGGATGAGGCAGCAGCGCTGCAGTGTCCAGCATCAAAGCATTTGGAGTGTGACGTAGAAGAGGAGCTCAGGAAGAGCCAAGGGAGTCACAAACGGTTTTGGCAGATGTGTATGATTGCGGGTTGCTTGAGTTGAGGGAGGGAGGTGGGGGAGAGGGTGGGGAAGGGAGGGGAGGGAGTGGAGGAAGGGGAGAAAATGAGGGGGAAAGGGCGTAAGGGGAGAGGGAAGGACGGGAGGGGGGGAGGCGGAAAGTTGAGGAATGGGAGAGCGAGGGTCACATAGATTGATCGATGGATGTTTGCAATATGGGGAGAGAGGGGGCTAGTGGCTGATTCTCCTTATAGTTCTGGCTGATTTCTTTTCTATTTTCCTTCCCCCTTTTTCCTCAAAGGGTCCATGCAGCAACAACTAAGACAACTTTGGATCTGAAAGGCCTCTATGGCCTATCAGATGCCCTCCTCGCCTATGTGGCCACCATGACTCACCTCAAGCATGTGCACGTCGACACAATAGCAGGCTTCATGTCTGAAGGCATCAAGAGCCTCTACTCCTTACCACAGTTGGAAAGCCTGGAGCTGAAGGGCAGCGTTGTCACTAACAGCACCCTTGCTGGCATCGGTAGATCACAGACTTTGAAGTTCTACCAACCGAACTGATATCTCTGATTTTGACTTGCTGCACTTGACATGTCTCACTTCCCTCATAACCTTGATATTTTACTTCTACGGGGGGGTGACATGTGCTGGCATGGTGCACGTGGGAAGGATGACAAGCCTCGAGGAGCTGTATCTATTAGGACGTGGAGTGAAGGACGAGGGATTACGCTTTCTAACACCTTTGAAAAGGCTCAGAATGCTCATCCTCCCCAATACAATCACTGATGCTGGTATAGAGTACATACATTATCTTACCACACTGTAGTGCTTGGATTTCTCACATTCGGAAGCAACTGGTAAGGGTGTGGGTTTCTTTCGGAAGCTAACACGTTTGGCATATATTAAAGCAGATATCGACAGGTTTCGGAGAATGAAGACCTTTCTTCCAGGAGTGGAAGTGAGCAGTGATCTTTCGCCTAGTGTTATTCGTGGTGACTAAGTTGATTGGCTGGTCTTGTGACTTCATCTGCTGCTATGACATCTGTGAGGAGGAGGATGTCGATGCGTGTTCAAGCTTCTTGTTCTAGCTTCACGTTTCTCCAAGTTCCAACCATGGAGCCTCCCTCGGAGTTGGCTAGTCAAATTATCCCAAACCCACTGAGACAATATGCATTTTGCTAAAGATGCCTTGGTCAGTGGTGTAACAAGTTTTGTAGATAGAAGGCCTTAATATGAATATTATTGTGAAGAAAACATATATAGCTACCGCAGCATGTACCGTATTCTCACGGACAGAACACCTGCCAAAATTGTACACCCCCCAGGTAGCTTGTGCGGGGTGGGTGTTATTGGCGACCTCGTTTGTACTATACCCTCTTTTTTGGGTGATTTTGAATAACACCCCCCTTTTCTTGCAAATTCCTTATTATAGATGTTAACAAATACAAGTACGGGATGATATCACGAGAATCTCTCCCTCGATGAAATTTCGCGGCACTTACATCTAAAATCTGTCGAGATTCCCCCCTCCAACTATTTCGCTGTCGCCACACGCTGGTAAATCTGCTAGAAATTACAAATTTCATCTAACTGCCTACTACTGTAAACTGTGTAGTCTTACTCTAATTGTTGGTGGTGCACCCATGGCTGCTTTTATTAGGGTAATTATCCTGAATTTAGGGTGATTTCACACATGTCACCTTGTGGAGACTGAAATCTTAGAGTGAATGGGTTTTCAACACTAATCCATTCAGAGTAATGCTTCAAGGGACCCTGAATTCTTCTATACACTCCTAGAGAACTATTTTTACGGTCCTTGTCATTGTCAGAATGAGAGAAGGGAATGAACTAGGAAAGAGTTGGGTACATATGGTAAAACCTAAACTTACTGTACCCCATAGGAACTACCCCACTACAGCCTAAACCAACTGTAGCAGGTATAACATTTGACACACCCCCATAGGCAAGGTGGGGGAGAACAAGGGGTCACAAGACCAGTCAAAAAGACAAAGCAAGCTCAGGGTGGATCACAACATCACCATACTCACTGAGCACAAGCAAAGGGCCACAAGACCAGTTCACATGCAGAGGCATATATGCAACACAAACATCACAGTGATCTCTACCTAGCAAAGCAAACATGCAGGTATATACATATAGATCACAGTACAAGCAAAGCCTACAGCAAGTGAGGAAAGGTGGGCACAAGCCCTAGCAAAGTGCAGAAGCGCTGAAGTGCCTTGGTGAATATATCAGTAGTGCTGGCCCAAGTGGCCACGGAACGCAGACGAAGCTGACCACGTTGCTGCAACTCTTAAGCCAGGAAGTAATGCAGAGCGATGTGCTTTGTTCTGTGCTCCAGTCCGTGCTCCTCACACAAGGCAATGGTAGCCTTGTTGTCGACATACAGCATTGGAGGAGAACAAGGCCGCTCTCCCAAGTCGGTCAACGGGTAGGTGAGCCAGCGTAACTCCTGTGCAGCCATGGCTATGGCGTAGATCTCAGCCTCACAACTGGAGCTGAGAACTGAAGAGGAGCGTGTAGAACGCCAAGAAACTGAACCAGAGCCAAGGCTGAAGGTGTAACCCTGTGACGACCGCTGCGTAGCCTGGTCGCCAACTCAAGAAGCATCTGAGTGCCCAGTGAGAGCAACTGAGCTCCTCCCTCCAAGCACGAGCCCAATGCCTGATGTACTAAACAAGTAGCTTAGTACCCTCTTAGCAGCATCCATGTGCACCTTTTGGTGCCGACCAGGAGCCACGTAGCGAGCGAGAAGGCTAAGAGGGTATGCGAGATCAGGACGAGTGCAAGTCATCAGGTACATAAGGCAGCCAACTAGCTCTGGGAAAGGACCACTCGGCTCTACGGACTCGTCCGAAGGTGGAGCTGAGAGCGAGTGACCTGTAGCCAGAGGAGTGGCCTGTGCCGAGGACGAGGTGAAGCCGAAGCGCTGAAGCACCCGCTGCACCATGTGTGACTTAGTCAGTGTGATGGTGCGTTGTGCTCTGTCCTGGGTGATCTGCAAGCCAAGGTAGCTGCGCAGTTCACCTAGGTCTGTGCACGTGTGTCTCTTTTGCAGCTCCGACTTCACCAGGGCGAGAGCCTCAGTGTCAGCAGTGGCAAAGACCAAGTCGTCAACGTACACGAGGATGTAGAACGGCGGCAGCGAAGTGTCGGTGCGCAGAAACAGCGACGGGTCAGCAGTAGAAGGCGCAAACCCAAGAGCCGCAAGTGTAGTCCCCAGTGTGTCGTGCCACTCACGTGGCGCCTGGCGGATACCGTAGACCGGCCGCCGGAGGCTCCATTGGGTACCAGGAGGGAACGACCCAGTGAAGCCAGGAGGGCGGCGCAGCCAGATCTCCTCGTGCAGGCTGCCCTGTAAAGATATCAAAATCAAGAGCAAATATATCAATGTTCTTTTTAAGCAGATCAGCCCAGCGGGGCAGCTCAGAGGCGTCAGGGAACTGCTCGCACCAGGCGTCTTTGAGACGAAAGAAGCAGCGCTGCGCCGTGTGGAACCTCCCACAGGTCTGGCCAGTGCGGTCACCTGTGCGGATGACGTACGGGCAGGTACCTCCACCCCCAAACCCCCCACGCTGTGAGTACCACTCACGGAGCTGCTGGGGCGACGGGGTCTCATTGGGACGGTGCTGCTACTACCTCTGGCCACCGCCGAACCCCCCACGCTGCACCGCTCCACCGCGCCCGCCACCAGCTCCACTACCGCCACCACTGCCACCACCACCCCCGCCACCCCCACCACCGCCGCCGCCACCACCCCCGGCTCCGCCACTGACCCCCCCACCACCAGCACCACTCCCACCACCGCCACCACCCCCGCCCCCTCCACCCCCTCCACCACCACCGCCCCCGCCACCACCTCCGCCACCCTTGCCCCCCTTGCCCTTGCCGCCCTTGCGCCTCCCACTGGGGGCAGACGCAGCCCCGACCCCCTTAGCACCAAGGTAGTCGACAGCAGCAGCAGATGCAATGGAGGGGAGAAGGGGGGAGGGGGAACATCCCTCAAAGAAGGGAGTTCGAGGGTCGCCACGAGAGGCACCTACAGCTACAATACTAGTCTCAGCTGCAAGGAGTTCCTTCTCGAACAGGTCGACAGTGAGATCGGTGGGGGAGAGGGCAAGAAATCGGTCCTTGACAGTGCGAAGAGAGTCAGGGAGGCGAGTGAGTAGGTGGTGGAGTGTGAGGTACATCGGGGAATGGGAAGCGCGGCACGGTAGCGGACATCACTAGTACAGAGGTGAGTGATGAGGTCAGCTACATTGGCAAAGGCAGACAGATCGGGGAAGATAGGGCAGCGAGAGACGGCCTATCGCAGCAGTAGCAGGGGAGGAGTTGCGTGCAACTACAGCATCGTACAGCTCCTAAGCGGTCTTAAGCTGGCCAAAATGCTCGCGCTCGTCTAACGGCAGGTGGCTGCGAACGGCTAGGCGAGCATGAGCTTCACGGGTCTGTCACTGTGAGTGAGCAGTACTGTCAGCAGTAGCAGCAGGTGCAGGAGTAGCGCCGGACGTGTGGTCAAATAGGGAAACATCGCTTTGGCAGTGATCTGGAGGAACAAGTGCAGGTCATCGAGCCAAACGTCAAACTTAATCGGACGGCCCTCAGCGTCAAAAGTGAGAACGGTAGGATTGGCCATAGTGGCAGTAGCAGCAGTAGGAAACAGTTGCAGCAGTAGCAGTAGTAACAGTAGAAGTAACAGGAGCAACAGGTGCTGCAGGTGGTGCACAGTAGGGCGGCGCGGCTCGATCAGGGCGGCACGGCTCGGTCAGGGCGGCTCGACTCGGGCAGGACGGCGCGACGCGGCTCGAGCAGGGAGGGTGGGCCGGCGCGCGGTCTGTGGCTGTGCGTGGCGGCGGCCTACATGCGGGCGGCAGCCTCTGTGAGGGCGGCGGTCTACGTGCGGGTGGCGGCCTACGTATGGTCAGCGGCCTACGAGTGCGAGGCGGCGGCGCGCACCGGTCGACGGGCAGCTCGCGGGCTGTGCTAGGGGCCGCGCGAGGCCAGGGCGGGCTGCGCGGGGACGGCGTCAACTGCGCGGACGGCTAGCGGGTCGCGAGCACGAGGAAAAAAAAAGGGCCGTGCGCTGGCGTCTAGTGTGAGAAGAAGGGGCGTGAGGGCGCACTAGGAACGAGGCGCACGAGGGCGCGAGTGAGGAAGGGCACACGAGGGCGCTTCTAGCGGAATGGTGGGCCCTTTAGGAACTAGTGGTCCTAGGTTCCTAACCTAGGCTCGTAATACCATGTCAGAATGAGAGAAGTGAATGAACTAGGAAAGAGTTGGGTACATATGGTAAAACCTAAACTTTCTGTACCCCATAGGAACTACCCCATTACAGCCTAAACCAACCATAACAAATATAACATTTGACAGTCATTACAGAGTACGAGTCCCTCTGGACCCCAAATGAGACATTATATGGGCTAAGTTTCTAAGAAACCTCTTATGAGTAACCCCCATGTGCGTAATCCTACCCCCACCCCCCTTGCTTATCAGGACGAAGCTTCTTCGAAATTCCGTTCCAATACATCCACCATCAAGATCGTACAGTGGCGATCAGGGTCCTCGCTATGATTTGGACCACCCTGATGCATCATATATTTTGCCTTTTGCATGTCTGATGAATATGAAATTTGAATATAGCTTGTCTGACCAGTCAAAAAAGAGTTTCTGGAGTGTAGGTGCGCGTGGGATAAAAAAAAATAGTCTGACTTGACTGGTCTTAGCAACTTCGAACTAACATGGAAAATTCGCCCCATCAGAGCACAAAATATTCGCCCAATCAGAGCAAATTTTCCCTAACACGGAAGATTTGCAACATCAGAGCACAACATATTTGTCCAATCACAAAACAAATGTCCTGACACGGCAGATTCGCGACATCAAAGCACAACACATTCGCCCGGACATGGCAGATTCGCAACATCAGAGTACAACATATTGACAGGTTCAGTTTCGATAATGCACAGCGCGTTACTACTCTAATCCTGACTTCGCGACCCTGAAGCACACTATATGACTTCCCAACACTAAGCAATCAGGGGGCTGTTTTTCTGGAAAATATGCCAGATAGAAAAATTAGCATTTAGGTGGATGTCAGAGTACCTAAATCAACATGAAACAACGTCATTGTAGCTGCTCCGATTTGTGGCAGCAACGTGTTTTCGTGTTTCGTTTTTCTGTTCTTTCTTTGGCAAGCCAGGACATCGGCTCATCGATTGTGACGAAAAAAAATTGCACGTTCAGTGCTTCGGGACCGCACCAGTACAGCACATTAAATACAAAAAATGGAGGATCGTGGAGCGAATTCTTCAACTCACGAACGGGCTCTACCAGGAAAAATCGCTGAGAAATTAAAAATCTCCGTGAAACAAGACCCTGCTAAACCCGAACAACTCCAAAAAGGCCCTGTAACGGGTAAGCACTGCGGAGATAACTAGTGCAACGGGAGCTAGCCTGCGGGCAAGGCACGGGGCAAGAGTGATCGTAGCATTCATTTGTTCCTTAGTCGTTTCCAAATGCTAACATTGCTTGCTAGTTCACAGGGAAAATTGGCAAGAGTTTCACTCGGAAAACGTGACAACAAAAGTTCAGAATGATTGCATCAATATTGGCAACATTGACTACATCAGACCTAGCAAGGCTTGCTGATCCACTTCCAGCGCAGTACGGCCGACCGCGTGCCATCACAACTTGGTCGACTGCACTCCAGCAGAGCAGAGTCGCGGCTTGCCAACGTTGCAAGTCCGCGGTGCGCCAACGCTGCAGTATGTCAGCTGCACAGCGTCGCATCCGCGGGACAACGGTGCACCAGCTTCGCAGGTGCGTGCAGCTGGTTGGCGCCCAACTCCCCGTCACATGCCCAGCGCAGACACTCCGCCCGTGACGGCGCCCACCAGCCACGTCGACCTCGGGATACCACCCCCGAGATCGCCATCGTAGATAACATCCCCGGCGACTTTCGCGTACATCGCCCGGGTATCCTGGTTGACCGGGTACTTCATGGTCCTCCCGCGGTTTCTCGGTCACCGCGCTCCTCCGCGGTTTCGTGGATCCACGATCCCCCACGAGTTCGTGGCTCCGCGGTCCCCCACGATTTCGTGGCTCCCACGGGCCACTGCAATCTCGTGGCTCCCACGGTCGTCTCCGCCCAAGCGAGGACGGGGCCAAACACAACTCCCGTTGACACTCCCCTGCCGCGTTCACGCTTGGGCCCCTCCCCCAGCCCACACGGCAGTACTGCTGGGAGAATAGCCCGTCAGCGTGCACACGACGCACAGCACGCCGGTCACCGCACCAGCCATGCAAAAAGGCATGGCACCTACTGCTGCACGTCGTTGTCACCGTCGCCCACATCGGCCAGGCGCACTTGGCCGACTGCAACGGAGCACGGGTTGAAGGCCGGATAGTGCAGAGCCTTCGTTAGGAAGTCGGCCGGCTGCTCAGCGGTCGGGATGTACTTCAGCGAAAACTTCCCGCGCTTCACCATGTGTTGCAGCCAGGCCTGTCACCATTCCATGTGCTTAAGGTTGCCCGTTAACCCCATGCCCTCGCCAACCGTGATAGCCGACTTGTTGTCCACCCTGAGGACAGTCGGCTTTCTAGCGTCTAGCCACTGGGATTCCTCGAGAAGGAAGCGAAGGCGACGTCCCTCCTTGCCGGTTTCGACGGCCGCCACGTACTCCGACTCGGTCCACGACAACGTCGCGCACCTGATGCGCTGGCTCGACCAGGATACCGCGGCCCCTTCGTAGACGAACACGTAGCCGCCCGTGCTCATCCGGTTTTGCTTGTCGCCCGCGTCGTTGGCGTCCACGAAGCCGACCAACTCCAGTGACTCTGGACCACCGCCGTACTCCAGAGCGGTGTCTCGCGTGTTGGCAAGGTAGGCGAGACAGCGGTCGACTTCGCGCCAGTGCTGGTCGCTCCTCACCATGAGGCCGCTCCCCAGCTTGCTGCACGCGAATGCGATGTCCGGCCTCGTCGTCGTCGCCACGAACTGCAGCGAGCCGACCTTCTGCCGGTACTCCTCCTCCTCGCGCTCCTGCACCTCCTTGTCGTCGAATGTCTGCTCCACGTAGGCGGCGACGGAGACTAGCGTCTTCGGAGTGCGCCCGGTCTGCTCCTTGTCGATGAAGCGCCTGCGCAGCTTTTCGGCGTAGCCCTACTGGTGCAGCCACAATTTTTGCGCCGGCCTATCGCGCTCGATCTCCAGGCCGAGATACTTCTGCACTGGCAAAATTTCGCGCAGCTCGAAAGCGGCCTCCAGCAGCTCCTTCAGCATCTCGGTGCTGCTGCTCGTGGCGAGAAGGTCGTCGACGTAGACCAGCACCCAACAGGTCACCTTGTCATCGCCGGCGTTTCGAACACGATACGGATCGTACGAGTACCTCGTCATGCCATTCGGGCTCACCAACGCACCCGCTTTATTCCAGGCCGAAACGAGAAGATGTTTTTTCGAGGTCTAGAGCCAAACAATTCACTTTCTCAAGTATCTGCGCTGGTTTTTTTTGTTAGCCGCCTCTACTAGACAAATACATGGTGGTGTACCTGGACGACATCCTGATCTACTCGAGGGACATGAAGCAGCACATCAAACACTTACGACATGACATTGAGATACTTCGACAAGAGAAATTCTACGTCAAATTATCTAAGAGCGAGTTCGCATTGAAGAAAGTTCAGTTTCTTGGACACATGGTGAGTGCTCAAGGTGTACATATGGACCAAAAGAAGGTCGAAGCCGTACGTACGTGGAAGACACCAGAGAACGTGAAGGAACTTTAGCAATTCCTTGGCTTTGTAAACTACTACAATTGGTTCATGTTACAATATGCAAGGATTGCAACACCTCTCACCAATCTATTGAAGAAGAATACACCGTTCAAGTAGGAGGATGTGCACCAGCAAGCCATGGAGCAGTTGAAGATCGCACTCACATCTGCACCCATCCTAATCCTTCCAGATCCAGAAAAAGACTACGTCACCGAGGCTGACGCTAGCGACCAAGCAGCTGGAACAATCTTGATGCAAAACCAAGGGAAATGACTGCAACCAATCGCTTATCTCAACAAGAAATTGCACGGGGCAGAAATCAACTACCCGATTCATGACAAAGAGGCCTTAGCGATCATCACCGCATTTAAAACATGGCGATGCTACCTTGAAGGAGAGAAGACCACAGTCTACACCAACCATTGTAGTCTAAAGTACATAAAGACACAACCGGCCCTCTCCAGATGACAAGTCCGATGAATCGACTTCCTCGAAACGCACTTCGACTACGACATCATGTACAAGCTGGGACACAAGAATACGGCAGATGCACTAAGCCAGCCGGCAGATACCATACAGGTTAAGGGGATGAATTTGCTACTTAAAGGACTCTTTACGCACGGGTATACTATCGACCCCGAGATTCCCTTGGCAGAGAAGTAGAAATTGCTGTAGTCGGACCACGACATCGCACTACGCAAAGGATATGGGTACCCAACTGCCCGCCTCTTTGGTAGCTACTTCTCGAGGAGTTCCACAATGTACTCTACGCTGGACACTTCGGGAGTAACAAGACTCTTGCTGGGATTGCAAAAGTCTATTACTGGCCTCACATGGCAGACGATGTGCAGAACTTTGTCACTTCATGCGACACAAGCCAGCGGATGAAGAGCAGTATGTCGAAGAAAGCAGGACTTCTTTAGCCTCTGCCCATCCCGGAACAGCCTTAGCAAGTGGTCAGCTTGGACTTCATTACTGGGTTACCACCTACCATTGTGGGGCATGACGCCATCCTAGTTGTCAACGACAAATTCTCAAAGATGGGACACTTCTTTCCGACGTATACAACCGCACACATGGAGGAAACGGCACAGCTATTCATCAAACACATCATCTCACAGCACGGGATCCCAACAACCCTCATATCCGACAAGGACCCCGGGTTTTGGAAATGGCTCATATCGCTCATGGGGCCACGCCTAGCGATGTCATCTGTATATCATCCCCAAACTGATGGGCAGATAGAGCGCTTGAACCAGATTTTGGAACAACTCTTGCGCGCAGCGTGCAAGGATGACATTAGCAAGTGGGTTTTGCACTTGCCAATGTTGGAGTTTGCCTACAACAATGCAAAGCATGCTGCATCAAGAGAGGCCCCGTTCCTCCTCTGTTACGGTTGACATCCGGTAAATTCACAGCAGCCAACGGTGCCTGCAACCGTCCAGCCTGCGCACGACTTCGTTACCACAATGCAACAGCTTTGGGATCAGACACACAAGCGTCTACAGGACATACAGTCTTCACAGAAATGCTCGGCCGATTACCATTGTGAAAGTCGAGAGTGATGATGCATTAGGTATGGGGGGGGTACAAGAATGTCGAGAAAATTGTTGTACCCTCTAAGATATCACCCCTACACAACCTAGAGATATATAATAACAACCATATAATTTGACACACCCCCATAGGTGAAGTAGGGGGGATAGCCAAATCTAACAGTGGTGACAAGACCAGTCAAGCAGGAGAACAAAGAAGACAAAGCCCAGGGTGGATCTCAAGGATACCACACAAATTCCGAGCACAAGCAAGTGGTCACAAGACCAGTTCACATGCAGGTTTACAATAGAGCAAGAGGTACAATGATCACAACCTAGCAAGAGTAAACATGCAGGTATATATAGGGATCACAGTAGAAGCAGAGTCAAGAAGTAAGCAAGTGAGGTCCAGTAGGCACAAGGCCTAGAAGAGTGCAAAAGCGCTGATGGTCACAAGGAGGAAGTGCCTTGGTGAACACATCAGCAGTGTTGGTCTCAGTGGCCAGTGGCCACGTAACGCAGACGAAGCTGACCACGCTGCTGCAGCTCTCGAGCAAGAAAGTAGCGTAGAGCAATTTGCTTCGTCCTGTGCTCCAGTCTGTGCTCCTGACACAAGGCAATGGTTGCCTTGTTGTCGACGTACAGCACTGGAGGAGAACGAGGCCGCTCTCTAAGGTCAGTCAGCAGGTAGGTGAGCCAGCGTAGCTCCTGAGCAGCCATGGCCGTGGCGTAGATCTCAGCCTCACAGCTGGAGCTGAGAACAGAAGAAGAGCGAGTAGAACGCCAAGAGACAGAGCCAGAGCCAAGACTGAAGGTGTAACCCTGAGACGACCGCTGAGTGGCCTGGTCGTCTGCCCAAGAAGCATCTGAGTGCCCAGTGAGAACCACCCGGTCTCGCCCTCCAAGCACTAGCCCCATGCCCGACGTACTGCACAAGTAACGCAACACCCTCTTAGCTGCATCCATGTGCTCCTTCCGGTGACGGCCGGGAGCGACATAGCGTGCAAGGATGCTAAGAGGGTATGCAAGGTCAGGATGAGTGCAGGTCATCAGGTACATGAGGCAGCCCACAAGCTCTGGATACGGGCCACTCGGCTCTACGGACTCATCCGAAGGCAGAGCTGAGAGCGAGTGACCTGTAGGCAGAGGAGTGGACTGAGGCGAGGAGTACGTAAAGGCGAAGCGCTGAAGGACCTGCTGCACCATGTGTGACTGAGTCAGGGTGATGGTGCGCCGTGCTCTGTCCCGGGTGATCCACAAGCCAAGATAGCTTGTCAGTTCACCCAGGTCTGTGCACGTGTGTTTCTTCTGCAGCTCGGACTTCACGTGGGCGAGTGCGGCAGTGTCCGCAGTGGCAAAGACCAAGTCGTCGACGTACACGAGGTTGTAGAACGGCGGCAGCGAGGTGTCGGTGCGTAGAAACAGCGACGGGTCAGCAGTGTAGAGTTGTGCAGTGCAGCTGGAATGGCGGCAGCAACCTCGAGCCCTGCTGCACCGCCAGACGGAAATCAGCGTGCTAGACCCGCTCTTCCTGATTTTTTCTTTCCCGAGAGAAACCAACCTGTCGTGAGCTGTTGGCTCTTTCTTGTTGAGCAATACCTGCTCCTAAGTCACATAGTTCCTGCCGAGTGGACTGCTTTCACCGGCATCCTTCTTCGTGGATCTACTATCACCTAGTGGCAATCCGTACATGTGACCATCCAGTCATGGGATCAATTCAAGCAAGACCTCATTGCTACTTTTCAACCGGTGAACCCGAACATTCGAGCACGAGACTCCTTGGCTACTCTGAAGCAGCTCAAATCTGTTCAAGAATACGCTTCTCGCTTCCGTGACATCACTCAAGAGATCCCTGACCTTTCCGATGCTGAACGGATGGATCGCTTCAAGCGCGGGCTGAAAACGAACGTGCGAATGGAGGTCGAGCTGAGGGACTGCTCTACGCTCGAGGAAATGATACGCGTGGCTGAACAGTATGATGCTGTCCATTTCGCATACAACAAGCCTCGCTTTCCTCGTAACCCGTTCCTCCCGTTTGCTCCCTCCTACCAGCCCTCTACTCCAACGGACTCAAATCTGCAAGAACCTACACCTATGGACCTGAACCTGATGGAGAAGAGGAAGAGGAACCCGAGGCCTGTCGTTGTGTGCTACAAGTGCGGCAAGAAAGGGCACATCTGGAAATTCTGCCGCCAACGCACCAAGCTGCCCCCAATACTTCCAACACCGGGAAGCCGCCAGTAAACTCGGGGCAACTTTCTGGTGACTATACCTGCCCCACTATCTCTTCTCTTGAAAGCCGTAACCCCTCTGAACCCCTTCTCCTTTCTATGCTGATTCGTGGTCAGAAAGTGAAAGCCCTACTTGACAGTGGTGCTTCTTCTAGCTTCATCTCCTCCTCTCTACTCTCCAAGCTTTCCCTCCCAACTCAATCTGATTCCCTACCTCAAACAGTTTTGATGGCGAACGGAACCTCGATCTCATGTGGACGAGTACCATTTCCTGTTTCATGCACCATTGGACCCTACAAAGACAAGATTCAATTTCAGCAGGCATCTCTTGGAGACCATGAAGTGATTCTTGGACGTGACTGGCTTTCCCTAAAAAATCCTAAGATTGATTGGACCCTTGGAACCGTCACCATCTCCCACTCTGGAAGAGACATCACCTTACCTACCTTCTCCTCCTCCTCCTCTACCCCCACGCTGCAACCTCCTCTAAAATTTCAGAAACTCCTATTCTCCCTTTCCCTCCCAAGGCTGCTGAAATCCCTTCTGAAATTCAACAGGTTGTGAACGAGTTCAAAGACATCTTCCCTGCTGATCTTCCTTCTTCACTTCCTCCCAAGCGTGCCATCGATCATCGCATCATCTTGCAACCCGGTGCTGAACCTACCGTTCGTGCTACGAACCGAATGAGTGCTGCCGAGCTGAAAGAAGTCCAGAAGCAGTTGGAGGAGCTTCTTGAGAAAGGCTTCATCCGTGTCAGCTCCTCTCCCTATGCAGCACCGATTCTCTTCGTCAAAAAGAAAGATGGCAGCATGCACATGTGCATTGACTACCGTGCGCTCAACAAAATCACTATCAAGAATCGCTACCCGCTACCTCGAGTGGAAGAACTCTTTGATCAACTTGGTGAGGCCACAATTTTCAGCAAGCTGGACCTACGTAGCGGTTACCATCAAGTGCGTGTCGCTGACGAAGACATCGAGAAAACCGCCTTTCGAACACGGTATGGGCATTTCGAGTTTCTCGTGCTTCCTTTCAGACTAACGAATGCCCCTGCCACCTTCATGTCCTTGATGCACAGTGTCTATCGGGATTTCTTGGACCGGTTTGTCATCATCTTCATCGATGACATTCTGATTAATAGCAAATCCTTGAAGGAACACGCCGAGCATCTAAGGCAAGTCTTCACACGGCTTCGTGAGCATCGTCTCTTCCCCAAACAGAGCAAGTGTGAGTTTGCCAAGCCCTCGATTCCTTTCTTGGGCCACATCATCTCACACAACCAGCTTGCTATGGACCCTTCCAAAGTCCAAGCCATCAGGGAATGGAAAGAGCCAACCTCTATCAAGGAAGTGTTATTGTCACAGTAGGCTCCAATGTGCCTAAAACGAAAGATAGAGTGCACAGCCGGATTTCTGCATAGCGGCTTCAAACGTTCATAGCGTTCTGGTCTCAGCTTCAAATGACTTGACTCAACTTGGATCTAGAGCGTCTTAATGTCGCCTACAATAGGCAATTACGATCGCACGATTTCATCAAGTATTGACGACACAGTGTCGGTTTGAACGAACGGCACTATGGCAGCCACTATTGTCTTAGAACACAAAATAGGAAGAGATATGAAGAGTTACGAGTTGGGAATGACTCCCAGCTCCTGCAAACCCCAAGAGCCGAGGTACAGTGATGTGGAACAGTGCCACACTGTCCCTAACCACGAAGGGTCTCGAAACTACCCTTCACTAGGGTCTACACCAAGTGAAATGTTACACTACACAAAGTAATGTAACTATCTTCAATATCTTGAGGTGTACCCTTTTGGCGAGCTTCGAAATCACTTGAGGCTTGACACCAAGGCTCGGGCTCTTCATCTCAAACTCATCCTTGAGTTCTTGATGGGTCTGCTGCACACACCTGCGACACACCGAGCGTTCGACACAGGACAAAATAGAAAACCGCGCACGACAAAATAGAAACCGCGCGCGAGACACAAACGACCGCGTAACACGCGTCTAGCGATAACTCGCTATTGACTCGACACACACACTCGACATCATGACTCAACATTCACACACAATTATAAGCATGAAATATATATTATCCCATGCCCTCATACCATTCCATACACACACACATGCACGCACACGGACAACAAGCCGAGTGCAAACCGTAGGGTTGCACCAACAAACTCCCCCTCGGATTGTTGCTTAGGATATGTTGCTCTCTCAGTTCAGAGCCATCCCAGCCAGCTTGCAACACTTCCAATGCTGCTGCTCCACCAGCCTCTTAGTCATCATGTCAGCCGGCTGCCCCGTGGTCTTCACGTACCGCAACTCAACTTCACCCGCGGTCACCATGCTCCTCGTCCAATGCCACTTCACTCTCATGTGCTTCGTGAGTCCATGCAACACAGGGTTCTTAGCAAGAGCAATGACACCCTGGCTGTCACAGTACAGTGGGGTAGGTCCTTGCTGCTCCTCCCCCAATTCAGCCAACAAACGCCGCTGCCACACAATCTCCCGTACGGCACGGAAGAGTGCCATGTACTCGGACTCCACCGAGCTCAAAGCTTGGTCAACCTGCTTCTTGCTCTCCCAAGCAGTTGGGCCTCCACCAACACAGCATATGAAGCCTCCCACACTTGTCATGTCCTCTGGTTCTGATGCATATGAAGCATCCGAGTAGGCGGTGAGGAACAAACGCCCGGGTTCAACACCATCCGCGCCCTTTTGGCGCCTTTGTGCCGCCGCCGAGTATTGCAGCCCAACGGTCGGTGTTTGGCCAAGATACTTGGCCACCCTCATTCCAGCTGCTACCTGCTCCTCATTAGGGCATTGCACAACCCTAGCCAGTTGTCCGGTAGCAAACGCGACGTCCGGTCGGGTGTTTACCGCCGCATACATGAGGCTGCCCACCAACGAGTGAAAACGGCGCCTCTCCTCTTCTCCAACGCACTCCTCCTCTGGCCCCTTCACACACTTGAAACCAGAGGGAAAGGGAGTAGCCACATGACCTTTACTCTGGCCGAATTTGGCAGCCAACGCCTCCAGGTACTTCCGTTGGTGCACTCGCATTCTCCGCTTCTCCACGTCTCGTTCGATGTGGAGCCCAAGGTAGAAGTTCACGTCACCAAGGGACTTGCACTTGAACTTGTCTTGCAGCTTCAGCATCACCTCCTTCACAAGGTCAGGAGAGGGTGAGAAAATCAGGATGTCGTCCACGTACACCACCATGAAGCTCCTCCGCTCCCCCTCGCCAAGCATGAACAAGGAGTGATCGGCCGTTGAGGGAGTGAAGCCGATCCCCTCCAACACTTCGCGCAGCTTCATGTACCATTGCCTAGGGGCCTGCTTCAGCCCATAGAGGGCCTTCTTCAGCTTCTACACTCTGCCACTACCATCATCAAACCCCTCTGGCTGCGCCATAAAAATCTCCTCCTCAAGGATGCCGTTAAGGAATGCCGTTACGATGTCCATTTGTTTTACTACCCATCCCTTGATGGCGGCTCCCGCGAATAAGGTTCGCAGCGTCGTCGGCTTCACCACAGGGGCAAAAAGCTCCTCGAAGTCCACCTTCTCCTTCTGCTTATACCCCTTGGCTACAAGCCTAGACTTGTAGCGCTCGATCTTGCCGTCGGCATCCGACTTGATTTTGAAGAGCCACTTGGACGTTATCGCCGTTCGCCCCTCCGGTAGCTCCACCAATTCAAACGTGTCGTTCTCCTCGATGCTCTTCAGCTCACTCTCCATGGCCTTCTTCCACTCCTCAGCATCACTACTCTCCAAAGCCTCCTTGAGAGTTGCTGGTTCTCCCGGCATCTCCACCGGAGAGAAGAACGCGAAGGCACACTCCTCGTAGTCACTCTCCTCGTCGTCTCCGACCATCATTGCCGCTCCGACCAGAGCTGTCTTGCCCTGATTTCCCAGCGCATCATAGGTCAGCCTATTAGGGGGTTGAACTCTCCTCTTGCCCCTTCCTTCCTCCTCAGCTGCAGGGACTTGAAGGCCTTGGCGTTGCTGCGGTGTGGCTCGAATCCGTGGAGCACTCGTAGTACGGGAAGGGAGTGACGGTGCACGCTCGCTCACTTGCTGCACCTCCTCCTCTTCTTCCTCTACATCATTGGCCTCCTCTCCCCCATTCACAAGAGAGGATTGCCTTGTGGTTGTGCTGCCGCTGCTTAGCTCCAAAGGCAGCTCCACATGCTCCAAACCGGAACTCTTCACCTCCCCAAACCGCACGCCTATCTTCGCCTCATTCTCCGCCTTCCAATCCTTGTACATGAAGTTCTCCATGAACTTGCAGTCCCTGCTCACCAAGAACTTCTTGGTGAATGGGTCCCAAAGAAGCCATCCATTGCTGTTTTGAGCCATGCCCAAGTGCACGGCCCACACCGCCTTGGCACCAAGCTTGTTGTGCCAAAGATGCTTAGGCACGAGCGCCATGCACATGCACCCGAACACCCGAAGCATATCCACCTTTGGCTTCCTTCCTAGCCACTCCACATAGGGCACCCATTTGTCTGCTCCCACATGAGTCAAGGCTCTGTTCTTGACCACACACGCGCTCCGCACCGCATCAGGCCAGAAATAGTCGGGTAGCCCGGCTTCAATGAGCAACCCGCGTGCCGCCTCCGTGATTGTGCGGTTCGCTCGCTCAGCGATGCCGTTCATTGCAGGGGAGTATGGCATGGTGAGGGAGTGCCGAATACCATTCTTCTTCAGCCACAACCCAAACTCCTTGCTCAGGAACTCTCCCCCTCGATCGGTGCGGATTGACTTGACTAGACGGTCTTGTTGCCGCTCCACCATCGGGAACCAATCCGTCTTCAACGTTTCAGCCACGTCGCTCTTCTTGGCCAGCACATACACCCAAGTCATGCGGGTGTAGACGTCGACAATGGTGAGAAAAAACTCAGCTCCAGCAGCTCCAAGCTTCAGGGGGCCCACCACGTCCATCACCACCTCATCAAGTGGTGCCTTTGCCGTTGCCTCCGAACTAGGGAACGGAAACCGGGTGAACTTGGCTTGAATGCACGTCGGGCAGCCAAGCACCTCATCGGGCTCCCCCTTCACACGTATGCCAGCAACCATCTCATTATTCACTAGCTGCTGCAAGATAGGCAGGGCCACATGCCCCATTCGCCGATGCAAGGTAAGCCAATCACACTCCCCCGTAGCCGAAGTCGGATTGGAGAATGCCGCGCTCGCAATAGCGCCCCACATGCTCTCTCCGTACTCCTCCTCCGCTGCTGCCTCGGAGTTCTCCTCATCCTTTTGCTGCTCCTTGGCTGCTGCACCACACTTGTTATGATCACCGAGCTTGCTGGTCCCTCCAAGATTGCTTTTCTTGGACTTGTTCTCCTTTGCGCGACCGTTCGCACCATCACCACTACTAAGCGCTTCATCCTTGGTGCTGACGCTTGCTGCCACTTGCCTCTCCTTAGGCATGGGGACCACTGGGATCTGCCACATCCCGTTGTAGACATCCCTGTCCTCATGAAGGTCCCATAGAATCCGCTCACCAAGCCTCGCGGTGTAAGTCTTGGCTCCCTTCGAGTTCGTGTCCATGCCGGCCTTTGCCAACCGCCGTACGGAAATCAGGTTTGCAGCAAGGCTGGGCACCCAAAGCACGTTCTTGAGGCCCACCATCTTCCCATCAGCACCCTTGAACATGGCCTTCCCCATGCCTTTCACCCCTGCTCGCTGCCCCAAAGGAGTTCGGTGAGCAAGTCCGGGCGAGGTGTCATGCTATAGGTAGCGCCATTATCAATCACCCAATAGTCCAGGGGGTGTAGGGTCACCTTCCCCACAGCTGCTGGCTCCTCAAAGCCTTCATCCTTCTCTGGACCAGCCGGTACTTGCGTCGACACGAAGTAGAATAGACCCGGGTATCGATCGTCACTCGGGTCCTTGTCGTTGTCTCCGCTCTTCATGTTTGCAGCTCCGCCACCGCGACCGCCATGGCCTCCACGGCCTCGTCCTCTCCCTCCTCCTGCTCCTCTACCCTCTTGGCCTTGAGCAGGGGTCCAACCATCAGGGAGTTTGTAGCAGTCGCGCCACATGTGTCCGCTCTTGTGGCAATAGTGACACTCGCCGTCGAATCGGCCGCGACCGCGTCCGTAGCTCTTGTCGTCGCTGCCGTAACCGCCACTCCCGCGGCCTCCGCCGAAGTTGCTGCCACCAAACCTTCCTCCCCCTCGTCCTCTGCCTCTTCCTCGACCATATCCACGGCCGATGCTCGCTGCCCCAGCGCCATCCGCACTCGCCAACTCACGGCGGCGGAAATCCTCTTGAAGGATAGCTCGCTTCACGTCTTCAAGCGAGAGGCGGGGCAAGTCGCGATTGAGGTTGATGATGAGCGAGGACCATGACTCAGGGAGTAGGGCCAGCAACTTGGTCTTCTTTTGGAGCTCACTATAGTTCAAATCAGCTCCCTCAAGCCGCGTCAACAAGTCGAAGAATTTCTGCACCCCTTCTTCAACCGCTTCATCCTCTTCAATTCGTAGTGTCGCCATTTGCCGTTCCAACACCACAGCTACCGCCGCTGTTGCAGGAGCGTGTACACCCTTGAGAGCAGCCCATGCCTTTGGTCCCTTCTCTGGTTCACGCTGGAAAGGCTTGATGTGACGGATCTGGCTGCTCCCCAACGCTTGCCCTAGTAGGAGGTAGCCTTGTGCGCTCTTCCGCACCCACGGGCTCTTCTCCGGGTCGTTCTCGGGGCGCTTCTCCGTTCCTTCCATCACCTCCAGCAGGTCATAGTGATCAAACACGTTCTCCATTCTGAAGGACCACTCAGCAAAGTTGTCACCGTTGAACTTGTCAAGGCCAAACACTCTAGGCTCGTCCCTAGATGGGCCAACACTTGGTTGCACGGGAGCCATGGCTGAGTCACGGGGTTGGCCTTGAGCTTGAGCTTCTCCACTGCCACCAGCCCCTCTGCCACCCCTTTCCTCAGGTCCAGCAATTGTCGAAACTGCTCCAAGGGGCTCTGATACCACTTGTTATTGTCACAGTAGGCTCCAATGTGCCTAAAACGAAAGATAGAGTGCACAGCCGGATTTCTGCACAGCGGCTTCAAACGTTCATAGCGTTCTGGTCTCAGCTTTAAATGACTTGATTCAACTTGGATCTGGAGCGTCTTAATGTCGCCTACAATAGGCAATTTAGATTGCACGATTTCACCAAGTATTGATGACACAGTGTCGGTTTGAACGAACGGCACTATGGCAGCCACTATTGTCTTAGAACACAAAATAGGAAGAGATATGAAGAGTTACGAGTTGGGAATGACTCCCAGCTCCTACAAACCCCAAGAGCCGAGGTACAGTGATGTGGAACAGTGCCACACTGTCCCCAACCACGAAGGGTCTCGAAACTACCCTTCACTAGGGTCTACACCAAGTGAAATGTTACACTACACAAAGTAATGTAACTATCTTCAATATCTTGAGGTGTACCCTTTTGGCGAGCTTTGAAATCACTTGAGGCTTGACACCAAGGCTCGGGCTCTTCATCTCAAACTCATCCTTGAGTTCTTGATGGGTCTGCTGCACACACCTGCGATACACCGAACGTTCGACACAGGACAAAATAGAAAACCGCGCACGACAAAATAGAAACCGCGCGCAAGACACAAACGACCGCGTAACACGCGTCTAGCGATAACTCGCTATTGACTCGACACACACACTCGACATCATGACTCAAAATTCACACACAATTATAAGCATGAAATATATATTATCCCATGCCCTCATACCATTCCATACACACACACATGCACGCACACGGACAACAAGCCGAGTGCAAACCGTAGGGTTGCACCAACAGGAAGTGCAAGCCTTCCTTGGTCTTGCCAACTACTACCGCAAGTTCATTCGACACTTTGCTGCCATCACCACTCCCCTATCCAACCTTCTTCGCAAGAGTGAACCATTTCATTGGGACTCTGACCAGCAAACTGCATTCAATGCCCTCAAGTGTGCACTAACCTCTTCTCCTACTCTAGCCCTACCCAACCCCTCCCTTCCCTACGTGATATGGACAGATGCGTCTCAGGTTGCAACGGGTGCAATTCTCTGTTAAGATCAAGGGCATGGCCTTCAGCCTATCGCCTTCGAGTCCCGGAAACTCAAACCTGCCAAGTGCAACTATGCTACTCACGATCGCGAGGTGCTGGCCATCGTCCATGCAATCAAGAAGTGGCGCTGCTATGTTTACATGCAGCCCGTCACTGTTCTTACCGATCACTGCACCCTGCAATACCTGAAGATGCAGCCCCATCTCACCCCGAGGCAGGCCCGATGGATGGAGTACCTGGAACAATACGTACCGGAGCTGAAA
This sequence comes from Closterium sp. NIES-65, assembly GCA_948144175.1. NCBI lineage: Eukaryota > Viridiplantae > Streptophyta > Zygnematophyceae > Desmidiales > Closteriaceae > Closterium > Closterium sp. NIES-65. The sequence goes on along the minus strand of CANXME010000032.1, from coordinate 793,851 downwards.
ATTGAGTACCACGCTGGCCGCCTCAACCCTGCTGATTCCTTGACCCGGCCTCCTCAACCTCAGCTCACCACCATCGGAAGCGTCACATGGGACGAAAGCTTCATCAAGAAATTCATCAAAGGATACCGTCGTGACCGTTTCTATCTCTACTCTGCTGCTGATGATAAATCTGTCTTCTACGAATCCCCCTTTTGGTATAAGGCAGATTCCCAAGTCATCTGCATCCCCGCAGAGCGCAAGCTTCGTCACCTACTGCTATGCAAGCATCATGACCAGAATGGGCACTTCGGAGTGGACAAAATGCTTGCTGCCATCTCTTCCAACTTCTTCTGGCCCAAGCTCTCTCGAGATGTCCGCTCCTACGTACGCAGCTGCCACACATGCCAGTGCAACAAAGCTCGCAACGCTGCACCCTACGGCCTCCTACACCCTCTGGAAATCCCTCAGCTCCCATGGACCCATGTGACACTCGACTTCATCACAGATCTGCCCCGCACCTCCTCCCATCACAACGCTATCCTCACAGTGGTGGACAAGCTCAGCAAAATGGCACACTTCCTCCCTACCTCCACCACCGCTACAGCTGAGAACATCGCTGATCTCTTCTTCAACGAGGTGGTACGTCTCCATGGCATTCCTTCCGTACTAATCAGTGACCGTGATTCTCGGTTTGTTGGCAGATTTTGGCAGTCCCTTTTCAACAGATTGGGCACCAAGATTCGTCTTTCCACTGCCTACCATCCTCAGTCCGATGGGCAGACCGAGCGGATGAATCGAACCCTTGAAGATGCCCTGCGTGCATGCGTGAGTGCACGGCAGCACCTGCCATCAATCGAATTCTCCTACAACAACACGGTGAACCTCGCCACGGGACAAACCCCTTTCTTCCTCGCTACAGGGCAGCAGCCTCGCACACCAGCTTCTCTTGTACGCAGCAGTGACACCAAACCAGCAGCCGACTTCCTCTCCACTCGGGAAAAGACCATTGCAGCAGCATGCGCTTCCTTGCTCAAATCCCAACACCGAATGATCCGGTATGCCGATCAACACCGTCGTGACATTCAGTTTCACGTAGGTGACCAAGTCCTTCTCTCCACCACAAACCTTCCCTTGCTGCAGAAAGGTCTCACTCGTAAGCTTGCACCTCGTTTCATCGGCCCTTTCACCATCACCCAAGTTCTCTCTCCTCTCACCTACCGTTTGAAACTTCCACCACACATCAACATACACCCTGTCTTTCACGTTCAGCTGCTACGTCCTTACCACATTCCTCCAGCCCATTTCCCCCTCCTACCTCTACCTCCTCGGCCTCCTATGTTCACATCCAACCCTGATCTCTTTGAAGTTGAGAAAATTCTGTCCCATGAAACCTCACCTCGCGGCACTTACTTCCTTGTTAAGTGGCGTGGGAAAGACTCTTCTCACAACCTTTGGATACCCGAGACAAGCCTTCAGAATGCCCAGAGAGCCCTTCAAAGCTACTTTGCATCTGCTCAAGCACCAAGGACGGTGCTTGCTGGAGAGGGGAGTAATGTAACAAGACGAAGGCGATCTCGCCATCCTCGATTTCGCCAACTCAGCTCCTTGTGATCCGAACCAGAATTCGGAACACACCCTAAGTACATTTCGGGAATTCAATGTTGGAATCCAACATTGAATTGTGCGGCTCGTAATTCTGAGTTTCCAACCGTGGGAACAACTCCAGAGAGCACTCTAGTGTTGGACACAACACGGCAGAGAACTACCTACAGCGCAGCAAACTACTCGACAGCACAAGCAAGCAACCTTTCCTACAGCCATGGCTTCTTCCAACGCAGCTTCTTCTCATCATGATCAACTACAGCATGGACGACAACAAGACAAATAATCTCTGCCTATGTCTTTAGTGAATTCCTAGACTTTGCTAGTTGGTTCTAGGATATGACAACAAGGCTAGTATCTCTTGTACATAATCATAGTAACTATGTCTTGCTGTTCTTAGCTCTAGGAATCATAAAGGCGACCTGAGCGACCAGCTCGAGGCGCTTATGCTAGTATCCTAGTATATTAGAATGCATCTCTGAAATGTATGCCATCATATGATCACTTGTAAAGCTATCTTTCTACTATCATTATGAAATTCTCCTAAGAGCACTTCCTGCTACTACTACTCTGCCAAAACAGCTTTGTGGCTGTTTCAGGTGCTTTCAGAAAATGAAGCAGGTGCAAGTGGGTTCGTGTGTGGGGGTTACTGTTCGAGAGGGTGAGGAGGCTCGCGAACGTGTTGTCTGAATGTACCAACACAAGAGGAGGACGGAGATGACACCAATTTTGACCATAGCGGACCCATCATCGATCTCCCGCAAGCCGTCGTCAACGAGACCAGCCGCGCCACACCAGTGCCACCAGCAGCTACTCAACCAAGTGGAGATGTGGTTCAGCCATCAAATGAAGACAATCCACCTCAGGAAGTCACCGTTATATCACCGCCAAAGGAGCAGCAGCCAACCATCACCAACCAGCCAGCTACTTCAACACCAACCCCACAAGTTCAACGTCACCCGGATCGGCCCACCACTACACCATCAAACCCATCACCAGCCGTCAATTCAGAGGCAACTACAGAAGCTCACCATCATCCAATGCAGCAGCAACCTACAGCTACAAGACTCCAAGTACCTACATCAGCACCATCTACGACTCTTCCTATCAACAAGCCAGCCGTCACCACCACACCTCGTTCCACCCGTTCATCACTTCAGGTTCCAACGTCAAGCCAGCTCATAGCATGAGGATCTCTTCAGCGAGTCACCACAAATACGAGCTCCATCAGCCCACTCCTTCATCCAAGACCCTTCTCTACTTCACCCCCACGTCCCGGAATCGGCCGTCATCAACTACCGTCATCTTCAACACTGAGAACCAACGCCAATCAGACCGAACCGTCTCCAACTTTCGACAACGCAGCGTCATCATCAATTCCCAAGCTTCTAGTCTCAAGATCCCCACCAAGAGAATCTTCACAGCCAACTATGCCGACGAACGTTTCAGCTTCACCGACACAAGTCACCACACCTATTCTTCAAGACAACACCGATAATCAAGAGAGTTCCACGCCGAGAGAAGATCATGCAGTCGTGCCGCCGTCGCAGCCGATGTCACAGCCATTGTCTCAGCCGCAGATGACCGTGTCAACGCATCCAACAACTGTGAGACCGAACCCTACCACTGATGTCTCTCAGCCAAGTGAGGCTTTGGGTAAAGGTAAACGAGTCCGCAAGCTAAAAAAGCCCTTCACATTCATGATTGACATGTCATCAAGGTGCACATGTGAGGAGAGCGAGGATTGCATTCACAAGAAGGTAGAGGCAATATGCATGGCAGCGTCACACCTTCTACGAGAGCCATTGAGTCATCGTGAGGCAGTGGCAAGTCCCGAGAGAGAGCAATGGTTGAAGGCCGAAGAAGAAGAGATTGAGAGTCTCATGAAGAGAGGTACATGGCGTCTTGTTGAGCCACCTCCAGGGAAGAAGGTCATTGGTATCAAATGGGTGTACAAGATTAAGGTAAAAGGTGATGGTACACTTGATAGGTACAAGGCAAGGTTAGTGGCAAAAGGTTATTCCCAAATTCCAGGTCTTGACTTCACCGAAACTTTTACCACGGTACGGGTCCTCCTCGCCATAGCCGCATATCTTGGTCTCCAAATCCATCAAATGGATGTCAAGAATGCATTTCTCTACGGTGTCTTGGAAGAAGAGGTATACATGGCACAACCCGAAGGTTATGATGATGGTACGGGTCAAGTTAGTCGCTTGGTAAAGTCACTTTATGGTCTCAAACAGTCCCCACGGGTATGGTATCATGCTCTTGAGAAGGTACTCTTCAAGCACGGTTTCACAAGGTCCATGAGAGACAACGCTTTGTACTTCATGCACACAAGTGAGGGGGAGTACATTTGGCTGTTGGTATATGTTGATGACCTCCTCCTAGTCTCAGGTTCTCTTGATTTCCTCAACAAGGTGAAAGGTATTCTCATGAGTGCATTCACGATGACCGATCTTGGTGAGCCGAGTCATTATCTTGGTATGAACATTGTGAGAGATCATAAGTCACGGTCCATCTTCCTATTCCACCAAAGGTACATCCATAAGGTCCTTGAGAGGTTTGGTCTTGATGATAGCAAGCCATCACCTACCCCACTTCCTTCCAACTTTGTCCCTTTGTCTTCACATCAGCCCTATGAAGAGAGAGAGTCAAGCCTTGACATCAATAGTATTGAGGAGTTGTGTCTTGAGGAGAGTGAGCATCATGGTGAGAATTCAGCCAAGGTATCCCCCACAAGACCTAGCTCTCTACCAAAGTCAGGTTGGGTGTCTCATGTATGCAGCCCTATGTACAAGGCCCGACCTTGCATTCACGGTATCCAAGCTCGCTCAACACATGAGTGCCCCATCACCTATCCATATGCATGCAGCCAAGCGAGCTCTTCAGTATCTCAAAGGTACTTCTAATCATGGTCTTCTCTTCCAAGCCAGCCCACATGCAAGCTCCCTCCAAGGCTTTACCGATGCAGATTGGGCAGGAGATTTGAGCACACGCAAGTCCACCAGTGGCTATATCTTCCTCATGTGTGGTGCCGCTGTTTCTTGGCAATCGCGCAAGCAAAGTTGTGTGGCGCTTTCTACAACCGAAGCTGAGTACATGGCAATGACCGAAGGAGCAAGGGAGGCAATTTGGTTACGTGGACTCTTGGAGGACTTGAGGCAGCCGCAAACTCAACCAACTCCGCTCTACGTGGACAACACTTCAGCTATCGCCCTCTCCAAGAATCCGGTTCATCATGGGCGTACAAAACACATCGAGGTGCAGTACCATTTCATTCGTGAGCAACTAGAGAAGGGAGTTCTCGCCGTCAACTTTTGTCGTTCGTTCGATCAAGCGGCAGATTTCATGACCAAGGTTCTTCCATATGATGCCTTCAACATGTGCAAGGCGAGAGCTAGCCTCATGACACTTCATGAAGCAGTGCAGCAGTTTGAGGAGAATGAGGAGTATGAGGAGAAGAGACATGGGCAGCAGCATGGAGTGTATGATAAGGAGATGTGAGACGAGCATAAGCATGGGTGTATGTGTGCTTCGGGTCTGGTGCGAGGGGGAGTGTTGGAGAATCGAGATTATGCCGCCCCAGCCCTTTGCACACGAGCAGCAAGAAGGGAATGTCGGCGATGGATCGAAGACTTCGCGAAATATTCAGAAACTTCCGCAACCAATCAGATTTCAGCCGAAGACTCGATACAGTTCAGAATTGCTCTCAACAAGAAGTGTCAATAGTTCCTACAGGTTTCTACAATCCTGAATCAGCTATATCAGAGAATTCCAGAGAATTCCTATGCATGCACCTCATGTGGCTCTCAAAGTCACTCAAGGTCCATGGAAGCAGAATTGTGCCCAAGTTCCCAAGGAAGTTTCCTTGTCAATCAGCCTAGTTTGAGCTTTCAATCTGTCTTGTTTGTGATGCTTAAAGAGTTGTGCTTTAGTGGGCTTGTATAATCTTGAGGATAGTAAAGTTTTCTCTCATCAAGTCAAGTCCAGCAGCTCTGTTGAGCTTTTCCAGCCAAGTTTCCAGCCTTCCAGTCATCAGAGCTACTCTGTTTTACAAGTGTAAGTACCTCCCACAGACTCAGGGTACATTCTTGGCTCGTGTCAGACATCAGGTCAGACACGAAGTGGAGATTCGGAAGACCTGAAGTGACTTGGAATTCAGGCAAATCGGTGTTCGGAAGACCCGAAGTGGCCCACTTCGGGTCTTTCGAACCTCCATCCGAACCTCCACTTCGTGTCTGACACGAGGTAGGAATTTACCCTCACTTCGTGCTTTACTATGCGGATTGCTCGGGCACACAATGAGGGTACATTCTTGGCTCGTGTCTGACATGAGGTCAGACACGAAGTGAAGTTGAGGAAGACCCAAAGTGACCTGTAATTCTAGCAAATCAATGTTCGGAAGACCCGAAGTGGGCCACTTCGGGTCTTCCAAACCTCCATCCAAACCTCCACTTCGTGTCTGATACGAGGTAGGAATGTACCCTGACATTAGGGCGGGTCCAACTTTGCACACTCCCGTTTTTTTCCGTCATTTTTACGTCAACACACTTGTCAAATTTGACTGTACCCCAAGGCGCACTCCTAATGTTTCATGTCCAGTTCGGAGTGTACAGTGCGGACTTTTGACGAGGTACAGTAGCGTTGCGAGGTACAGTACCTGGGAAGAAGAGTTACCACATCTTGCGAGGGTTTCCACATCTAGGGCGAAGGGAACAATACACTAGCATAAGGGTTTTGGCGAAAAACGGGCGTTACTGTTTGACGGGAAACGATTCGGGAGACGAACCTTCGGTCGTGTTCCGCACGTCCCGGGGCACGTTTCTGAAATGAGCTCATTTATGTACAGTCTCGCGTCAAGCGAAATTTGTACGTTAAAAGTTCTGTTGCATGCTTACTTTTGGTAAATGAGCTGAAAATTAACCGTACATGTGCAAAGTTTGACCCGCCCTAAGGGCAGAGTTTGTGAAGTTTGTGTCGCAAACTCTTCACAATGCTCAGAGAGAATGTTTAGGGTTTCGACAAACATTGTAACATCAGTGGCACACTTTGTATACCGTGTACTTTGTCATGTTGCGATTCGTGAGTGTAGCCTCATGATGCGAGAGTCTCTGAACACGGTTCTGGCCTTTCTAGTTGGAGCATCACCACCGTCTGCTACCATGAGTCCGCCATGGATATTACCGCGCAACTTCAAACCCAGATCCCGTGTAAATTCCGTGTCAGTTGGCTTTAAAAACTACAGATCTGGCTTCTTTGCTACAAGGCGCAGCGACCGATACCCTTTTTGTGTCTACACGTCGGACATAGTATCGCTTGCTAAATGAGATCCAGTTTCTTGTCAGGCATCTAACTTTGAGGTTCCTACTGCGTTGCTGCTAACTCCAAGGTTTCGAACTTCTGTACCAAAGAGCGATAACAACATCAATGGCTACACTGGTCTTATTACGAGTATTACTAGCTATGATCCCATGGCCTCAACCTCAGTTTCTCACCATCTGCGCCAAGAACAATGGACAAGCACCAATGGAACTTGCCTAGTTAACAAGCTCAATCTAAGAGCAATGGCATCAGTTCCCTCATCACCAATCTGTTTCTCGGCTCTGCAGCTTTCTTTCCTCCATTGTCGCAAGATGTCTCATAAGGGGAAAGCTAAGGTTCTTCCGGAAGCACCGTCGTTGGATGCTCCTCCTCCATCGACAGCTCCTGCTTCTTCTATGCCTGCAAGCAAGGACAAGGGCAAAGCACCGGTGGATGACTCCAACAACGTGTCTCTCACTGATGCACCTGCTAGCGAATTAGGCATCTCTCAGGAAGAGAAGCTACGCTCTCTTCGCACGATTATTCCTGATAGCGGCTTCATCGAGGGCGATTCTGATGAAGAACTGAAAGTCGAAGTCAAGACAGAGGCTTTTCACCGCGTCCGCTACACGGTGATTCTGCTGTTACCTGTAACTCTCGCGCTGGAAGTGGCATCGGTCATCACCACTGTGCAGACGCTGTTGAGGCGGGTCTGGGCGTCCTCTCTATCTGACGGAGCTTTTGAGTCGGCGAAGTTCCAGGAACTTCTTCCAGCATACGCGGCGAAGACCCGGTACTTTCGTCTGAAGGTGTCGCTCCTGCGTGAAGACGATATCATGAGCATCAGAACTAAGGAAGTGAACTACACACGTCCCAACGGCACGGTGTTTTGATTCTACTGGCAACACAATGATGATCCCGCTTTTGTGCGGGAACGGGCAACAAATCCTCAGGCGATCAAAGTTATCATCCGCGACGTACCTGCGACGAAGACATCGGAGATGCTGCGGGAGCTGATGGTGATCTACCAGCTGAGGAACAGGAGGTGTTCAGCATTCAAGGATGGCGTTTGCTTCCACCACATCCTGCACCCAGTCACTGGCGCCGATACGGACATCATTAAGGGATTGGTGATCCCTCATCCGGGAGATAGGCACCGTTGGCATCACGTCTTCAAAGATCCTTCGGAACTTGGTCGCCGGTACATGGTTCACTTTCCCGCGCTGTCCTGTCTGCTCTGCGGTGGTCAACATTACGACGTCAACCATGATGCCTTCCTCACGGACCGGCAAAATAATATTGAGAAATGGAATCTTACCTTGGGAAGGGTGCAACGTATTAATGGTGCACCCTTGCATTTAATATTGATTTTACTCTTATGATCGTACTCACCATTGCATTTTTGCTTTTGCTAACCCCCAAGGTGTACCGTGTAGCCGCTTCTCTGCCTGCCTCGCCGCTGATCACACCCATTCGGCTGGACCCGGCCATTGTGCTGATCTCTACGGAAGGCAATCGCAAAGAATGGATCTGCACGCAAGTGGGGTGTGGGAAAGCGAAAAGGAAGAGCTTCATGACGGCGGCCAACCACATCACGTCTGCCAATCATCTCATCCATCTGGAGTAGCTCGGGTCAGCCACTCGTGCCTCTCTCGAGAAGGCCATCCTCAACATCACCGAGAAGGAATACGGGATCTGAGACTTGTTCAGCTAGGTTGTCAGTCGGCAGCAGCAGCAGTAGTTTTCGCGGTAGTCGGTGTCTCTTGTCTTCTTACCCTGTGGATGCATAGGGGTTGTCAAGCTGTTATCAAATTAGTAAAAGAAGCCTCATCAGTTTTGCGGGCCTCAATGTCAACGGCCTGGGAGATCGCACCAAAGAACAGCGTGTCATAGACTGATCATGGCAAGAAGCAAACATAGTAGCGCTATCAGACATGAGGCTAGCCTCAGATCACCCTTCGCGGTCCCACCCTACCTTCATTCTCGTAGCAGTAGCCACACCCAAGTCGAAAGCAGGCTGGGTAGCCCTGCTCTGTAGATCGCCTAGTCTCAGCTTCCATAATGTCTTAGTCCATTCCTCGGGTAGACTTGTCTCGGCCGAGATCCATGGTCCCGGCCTGCAACTCACAGTCTTAGCTTGTTACTTCCCGGCAAAGGTGACCTCCCTGGTGACGTTCCTCCACAACACCTTAGGTCCATTAGTAAACCAACTCCCGCGGACGAGTCACCTGCTTATTATCGGCGACCTCAACATTATAGAAGATCCAATTTTTAGGCAACTCGTCTCGCTTGGGACCTACAGCAGTGAATGACAGGCTCTATGCTCGCTGCAAGCAGTTCCAGCTCTTTGACGCTTTCCGTACACTCTATCTGAAGAAACGCTAGTTCAATTTCTTTTCGCAAGCTCAGCAAGCTAGCACCCGTATCGACCGCGCTCTCCTCTCTCATTCCCTCTTACCTCACCTTATTCAAGCTTCTCATGTGATGCCGGCTGTCTATATTTCTGACCACGGCTTTGCTATCAAGGTTGCTCTTTGGTACCCACGAAGGTCTGCATGGGCCTGGGTCTCTAGAGACTTCACGCGTCGATGGTACACAAAAAGGGGGTAAGGAAGATAGTGGAGGAGACAGTGGGAAAGAACAAAGTCACAAACGGTAGCAGTTTCGAACTTCTTCTATCACGGTTGGCAGCGGGTCTTCGTGCTTTCGCGAGGGAGGAAGGCAAGCATGTCAAGGCTACGGTGTCACACCTTGTCAATATTGTCGCGGAGCTTCGTCAAGAGGCAATGCGCAATCCGACCTGCAAGATGACCAGCGAGAAGTTGGCGGCGATGGATCTGCAGTTGCGGGAATACCAGGCTTCACGTAAAGACAAGCTGCATTTCATGTCCGGCATGCGGATGGAGCTCAGAGGAGAAGTGGCATCGCAGAACCTGAAAGCTTTGGTGCAGGCGAGGAAGGCGAGCACCCAAATTGCCGAGCTGCAGACGACGAGCGGGATTGTCTCGGACTCGCAGAGCATTCTCGGCGCAGCATCCGATTTTTTCACGGATATCTCCGGGAAGGACAAGTGTCAATTGGAAGAGGACTGGAAGCCTGAGAAGGGAAAAAGTTGACAACCTGGAAAGCAGCAGGGCTAGCAAAGGATTGGACGGAGGAGGAGGTTAAAAATGCTTTCAGTGCGATTGCGGCAAACAAGTCCCCAGGGCGAGACGGATTGCCGAAGGAACTATTTGAAGCTTATTGGGATCTACTGGGGAAGGGCTTCATGGCCCTAGCGAAAGACTTCGCAGCATCTGCAGTTTTGTCAACAAAATTAAAGAAGCGGTCACGATACCGCTTCACAAAAAGGGCGACAAGGACCAGCTGAATAACTACTGACTTATCACACTGCTTAACTTCACTTACAAGGTGCTGGCGAGGGTGATCGCGGATCGGATGAAGAAAGTGTTGCCCAAGGTAATCTCACTGGAGCAATACGCACTCCTGTCGGACAGGCGGCTAACCGATGCAGTGGGTCTGGTGGCTGACATCATTGATACGGCTCGCAACGACAATGAAGATTGGTTTCTTCTTTTGGACGATTTCAAAAAAAACTTTAATTCCGTCTCCCATGGGTATCTCTTCCAGACGCTGCGGTCGATGGATTTTCCGGAGCGGCTAGTAAGCTGGGTGGAAGGCCTGCATAAGGGGACGCAGACAAGACTCTTAGTCAACGGCTGGATGGGAGAGGGTGTTGAGGTAGTATTCGGGATCAGGCAAGGCTCTCCGTTGGCTCTATACCTGTTTTCTCTGCGCGGTCAAGCCGCTGGCACAGCTGGTCCTCAAGCGGAAGCTCGGAATCAGCAAGCCGGGAGAACGCTTGGCGTACATCTGTTACGCAGACGGCACCACTCTGGTCTTGGAGGGAAATGAGCAGCTGATATGGGCAGAGCAAGTGTTAGAAAAGTTCGAACGGACGCCGGGACTGGCGACAAACCGAGAATGGTTTTACCCTTGGGGAACAATCTTGGTCGGACGACAGGTCGGACGCACAGTTTCAGGTGGGCGAAAGCGGATGAAGCGGAGAAGCTATTTGGGGTATGGGTGACTCCCTCGGGAAGCTGCCAAGAGATATGGGAAAAAACGGCAGAGAGCATTTTGGGAAAGGTTAAGAAATGGCAGCAGAAATATCTCCCCACAAAGGCAAGAACGACGGTGGTCAACAACTATACGATGCCGAAGGCGGCATACCAAGCGCAAGTTTATCCGCCACCGGCAAAGCTCTGGGGACCATCTCCAAAACATTTAACAACTTCGTATCCGCAAATCGGGCAACAGCGAACAAAGGGTTAATGCTCTGGAGTAAGGAGCTATTGCATAGTCTGAGAGAACTTGATGGTGTTGGCGTACAGGACCCGGAGATGTTACTCGCCTGCCTCACGGCTAGGAGGGTGGGGCTGCTAGTGTTGGAGACAAATTAGTTGAAGAAGCACCTCGTGACAAGGGCGGCAAATCTACCTATGGAGAATGAGACATTTTTCGCTCATGAGAAGTTGCTACAGCACTGGGAGGGGAAAAGCGCACGGTGGAAGGTGGCGTGTGAAAACTTCATGAAGACGCCACTGGGCACCTTACCAGAGGTGAGCACACGAGAGGCGGTGATCAGCGAACGGTTGGTCTTCAACAAAGAATTCTGCTGAATGGCACTATGCCAGTCGGAGGACAAAAGGACGCGAAACCACTCTGGGAGAAGTGAATTGGTGATTTACTCAAGTGTGACAGTAGCAGCCTGCCTGCGCTCAAAGATCTGGCTACTCTTGAGCGGGAGCTAGGAGGGAAGGGCCTAGCCAAGCTAGCAGTAAGGGCATTTGAAGCTGTACCTACGAGTTGGATAGATTTGCTGCTCAGCGCATCACCTCAGGGGGGGCAACCAACAAACTTGTCAAACATATATGCTGCTTATTGTGTAGGCTGCAGTGGGGTAGCCCATATGCGGTACAACACAAATTAGGGTTTCCTACTTGTAACCATCCTGTTGCTAGTTCATTCATTCCTGTTCGTTATTATGACATGGTATCAGAGCGGCGGTGGTGGCGGCAGTGGGGGTGGCGGCAGCGGCAGTGGGGGTGGCGGCAGCGGCAGTGGTGGCGGCCGGGGTGGTACCATCTAGAGGGGAGGCCTTGGAGGTGGCCAGAGGCAGCAGCAGTGTCAGCAGTGGCAAATACCAAGTCGTCGACGTACACGAGGATGTAGAACGGCGGCAGCGAGGTGTCGGTGCGCAGAAACAGCGACGGGTCGGCAGTAGAAGGAGCAAACCCAAGAGCCGCAAGTGTAGTCCTCAGTGTGTCATGCCACTCACAGGGCGCCTGGCGGAGACTGTAGACTGGCCGCCGGAGGCTGCACTGGGTGCCAAGAGGAAAAGACCCAGTGAAGCCAGGAGGGCGGCGCAACCAGATCTCCTCATGTAGGTTGTGTTGTAGGAAAGCAGTGCTGAAGTCGAGAGAGTGGAGCTCGTAGTCGCGCTGAGCGTCTATGTGCAGCAGCACCCGAAGAGTAGTCATCTTCGGGGTGGGAGAGAAGGTCTGAAAGTAGTCAACCCCCTGCCACTGACTGAAGCCCCTAGCCACGTAGCGCGCCTTGAAGACAGGCGGAGAACCCGGCGGCCGCTTCACCTTGTAGATCCACATGCCACTGACGATGTTCGCCCCAGGTGGGGGAACCTCGTCAACGTAGGTGCCTGTGGACTTCCAGGAAGCCATCTCTGCGTCCATGGCTGTCTGCCACTGAGTGGAGACCAGGGACAGCCAGCGACCTTCGATCGCCTCAGTGTACGATCGAGGAGTCGGGATGTCTGGTGCATCCGGGTCTCCCTCAGGGGCAATCAGCATGGACACGAGATGAGGCAAAGCAGCAGCAAAACACTGGAACTCCTCCTGCCTGTCCTCAAGGACGTCCGTGCCAAGGGCACACTCACCCCCGACGGACGGAGGACAGACAGACTCAGACTCAGCAACGAGACTAGCAGCATAGTCTAGACGACAGCAAGCAGCGAAGTCGACAAGCTCAGCAACTAGGGCAGACGCTGCAGTGGACTCAAAAGAAGGGTCAGTGACAGCAGTGGCTAGGAGACGCGTGACAGTAGGACTGGCAGCACGCAGAGAGTCAGACTCCGGGTCAGCAAGGGCCGGAAGAGAGGACGCAGGAGGAGACGGCAGAGGGACACGCTGTGGAGCAGTGGAGGGACGCAGTGCCATCTGGTGCGTGCCTGGGACCGCGGGAGGACGCTGACGCGGAACACGGCGACCGGTGCAAACAGCACGAACAGGCGACGTAGGACGCGACGCGGGCTCACGACGCTCAGCAAGACCTCCAGTAGGACCAGCGTAGGGTGAAGGGGCAGGCAGGGGACCGGCAAGCTGTAACTGTGACACGGAGGGGACCGGCTGTGGACACTCTAAGGCAGGAGAAGGACCAGAGGAAGGCGGAAGGCCAAGAACCTGCTGAAGGAGGGGAACGAAGTACGGCCGAGGCCGCGCAGCACCTCTAGAAGGAGCAGGGTCAGCACCAGCACCCTCAGCTGCAGCTCCAACTCCAGTAGGACCTCCAGCAGCACCAGTAGCGCCAACTCCAGCACCCCCAAGAGCACCGGCTCCAGCAGCACCACCAGCTCCCGAACCTCTAGCAGCACCAGCGCCAGGAAGACCACCAGGTGACTCAGCAACACCGGCTCCTGTACCTCCAGCAGCACCAACCCCAGCAGCACCACCAGCTCCAGCTCCCGAAGAAACACTAGGCCCAGCAGCTCCAGTACTTCCAGTACGAGCACCTCCGGCACCTGTGACTACATCACCCTCAACAGCAGTAGAACCTCCAGTACCCGCAGCGACACCAGCCCCAGCAGCACGACTCCAACGCCGAGCAAACAACTCGCGCAGCTCCAGTGGAGAGAGGAGCTCTCGCCTAGGCGAAGCACTCGAAGAACCTCCAGGCTCCGCACCCCCAGGCTCCGCACCCCCAGACTCAGCAACCTTAGGCTCAGCACCCCCAGACTGAGCACCCCCAGTCCCAGCACCCCCAGTCCTAGCACCCCCAGGATCCGCACGCACAGGCTCAGCACTCCCAGACCTGGCACCCGCAGGCGCAGCACCCCGAGCAGCACCAGAGTCAACAGCTAACTCGACAGGCTCGACTGCGTCTACCTGAGACACACCTGAGGGGGCAGGACCCTGAGGGGGGAGGGGGGCTACCGGGGGGGGACCTAGTGTAAGGAAGAGCAGCGGGGTGGGGAGGGGGGCAGTGCGGTAGGGGAAGAGACGGTCAAACGTGACGTCCTGGGAGGACAGAACACGCCGCGAGGTGGGGTGTTAAAACTGCCAACCAGGCGCGTCAGGGGGGAAGCCAAGGAAGACGCAGGGAACAGCACGGGAGGACAGCTTGTCCACAGACAAGTCTCGAACGAAAGCCCGAGATCCCCAGACACGGAACGCAGACGCATCACCAACCTTCCCCGTCCACCGCAGGGTGGGGGAGGTCTCCGGCAAGGAGACACGGGGCTGAAGGTTGATCTGCTGCGCCGCGTACTGAACCGCAAACGGCCACGGAAAATGGGGAGCAGCCGCATGGATCATGGACGTACGAGCGACGTCCATGACCATGCCAATGCGGCGCTCAACAATCCCATTCTGCTGTGGAGAAGCCGGAAGCGTGAACGTCTGGCGGATGCCCCTCGCACGGCAGAAGGCTCGCAGAAGGTCGGAGGAGAACTCTCCACCTCGGTCGGAGTGCAGACGCAGAACAGGAAAGTCCGAGCCGAAACTCTTCCTGAGCTGGAGATGAGCAGCGCGGATCCAGTCGATCAACACCTCAGTGACTTCACCCTTGGTGCGCAAGGGGAAGACTGTGGTGTAACGCGAGTAGTCGTCAACCACCAGAAGGAAGTAACGCTCGTGACCCTGTCCACGGACGCGGGCAGGGCCCCACACGTCCAAGTGAAGAGTCTGCAGCGGAGCCTCTGTCGGCGGAAACTCGGAGGATTGAGGAGCGGCATGCTGCCGCCCCTCGACGCAGGGAACGCAGGTGGGGCCAGGCCCCGGAGGAAGAGAATGGAGGGACCGGGGGAGGCCCGAGACAAGGAAACGAGAGGCCATGCCTCGGAGACGAGGCTGGGAGGGGTGACCAAGGCGGTGGTGCCAGAGGAGAGTCTGGTGAGACAGCAGACGACACGAGCAGGGGACAGACTCAGGACCAGACCTGGACGCTGCAGCAAACACCTGACTCGACGCAGCTACCTGAGGAGACTCAGTAGTCAGTGTGTACAGGCTCGACCCCGGCTGACGGGTAAACGTGGCCAAGTGTCGGCCCGTCCGAGCACACGTGCAGTGGGTCACTCGCTGAGGCGCATGAGTGAACCGGTCAACTCCTGCGTCCTGTAGGCCAGCACCACTCACCAAATTCGTAGAGAACGAGGGGAGGTAAAGACCTGACAGGGAGCCAGAAGGGGCTGCCGGACACGGTAAGAGAGTGGAGAAGTGGGCAAGGACGGGACCCCCAGAGGGGTCTGCCAGGGAGATTGCAACCGGCCGACTAAGCGGCGTGAGTGTGGTGCGGTCTCGAAAGAAGGAGCGGAAAGCACCCGAGTCAAGGGTGAAGGTGTGTAACACCTGAGACGACGTGGTACCTGAGAGAGCAGACTCACCACCACCTGGGGCAGCAGACTCACCAGCACCGGGGGCAGCGGACTCACCAGCACCTGGAGGAGTAGACGCACTAGCACCTAGAGCAGCAGCCTCACCAGCACCTAGAGCAGCAGCCTTAATGCCCGGGTCAGGCGGAACACACAGGTACCAGTCACCCACATCACTAGTAGGCAATGCATACATGGCAGTGAGGATAGCATCATAGTCAAGAGCATAGATATCTACCCTCTGCCTAAGCAGCTCCACCCAGTTGGGGAGCTCAGCGGCGTCGCCAAACTCCGTACGCCAAACGTCGCTCAGACGGGCAAATCAGCGAGACTCGGCGTGACCAAGCGTCCCGCAGGGCTGACCAGTCCGAGCACCAGTGCGAATGACGTACTGACAGCGAGCAGTACTCGGTGACCCTCCACGCTGAGCGTACCACTCACGAAGCCCGCGGGGCGAAAGGACCGCGCGCGGACTACGCTGCAGCTATCAGAAAGAACGAACATGAATGATTGAACTAACAGTGAAATCAGTACAAGTACCTAACCCTAGAATTGTGTACCCCCTATAGGCTAACCCACTGTAGCCTACACAAGCATAACATATAATGTTTGACACACCCCCATAGGCGAAGTGGGGGAGAACTAGGGGTCACAAGACCAATCAAGGCAAAGCAAAGCAAAACAAGCTCAGGGTGGATCTCAAGGATACCACACAAATTCCGAGCACAAGCAAGTGGTCAGAAGACCAGTTCACATGCAGGTTTATAATAGAGCAAGAGGTACAATGATCACAACCTATCAAGAGAGAACATGCAGGTATATATAGAGATCACAGTACAAACAGAGTCAAGAAGTAAGCAAGTGAGGTCCAGTAGGCACAAGGCCTAGAAGAGTGCAAAAGCGCTGATGGTCACAAGGCTGAAGCGCCTTGGTGAACACATCAGCAGTGTTGGCCTCAGTGGCCACGTAGCACAGACGAAGCTGACCACGCTGCTGCAGCTCTCGAGCACGGAAGTAGCGCAGAGCAATGTGCTTCGTTCTGTGCTCCAGTCTGTGCTCCTAACACAAGGCAATGGCTGCCTTGTTGTCGACATACAGCACTAGAGGAGAACGAGGCCAGCTCTCCAAGGTCGGTCAGCAAGTAGGTGAGCCAGCGTAGCTCCTGGGCCGCCATGGCTGTGGCGTAGATCTCAGCCTCACAACTGGAGCTGAGAACAGAAGAAGAGCATGTAGAACGCCAAGAAACTGAACCAGAGCCAAGACTGAAGGTGTAACCCTGAGACGACCGCTGAGTAGCCTGATCGTCTGCCCAAGAAGCGTCTGACTGCCCAGTGAGAACAACTCGGTCTCGCCCTCCAAGCACAAGCCCCATGCTCGACGTACTGCACAAGTAACGCAACACCCTCTTAGCTGCATCCATGTGCTCCTTCCGGTGACGGCCGGGAGCGACATAGCGAGCAAGGATGCTGAGAGGGTATGCAAGGTCAGGTCGAGTGCAGGTCATCAGGTACATGAGGCAACCCACAAGCTCTGGATACAGGCCACTCGGCTCTACGGACTCATCCGAAGGCAGAGCTGAGAGCAAGTGACCGGTAGGCAGAGGAGTGGGCTGAGGCGAGGAGTACGTGAAGCGGAACCCAAGAGCGACGGGTCAGCAGTAGAAGGAGCGAACCCAAGAGCCGCAAGTGTAGTCCTCAGTGTGTCATGCCACTCACGTGGCGTCTGGCGGAGACCGTAGACTCGCCGCCGGAGGCTCCACTGGGTACCAAGAGGGAACGACCCAGTGAAGCCAGTAGGGCGGCGCAGCCAGATCTCCTCGTGCAGGCTGCCCTGTAGGAAAGCAGTGCTGAAGTCAAGAGAGTGGAGCTCGTAGTCACGCTGAGCGGCAACGTGTAGCAGAACCCGAAGAGTGGTCATCTTCGGGGTCGGGTAGAAGTTCTGGAAGAAGTCAACTCCCTCTCGCTGACTGAAGCCTTGTGCAACGTAACGCGCCTTGAAGACAGGCGGAGAACCCGGCGGCCGCTTCACCCTGAAAATCCACATGCCACTGACGATGTTCGCCCCAGGTGGGGGAACCTCGTCAACGTAGGTGCCTGTGGACTTCCAGAAGCCAT
This sequence comes from Closterium sp. NIES-65, assembly GCA_948144175.1. NCBI lineage: Eukaryota > Viridiplantae > Streptophyta > Zygnematophyceae > Desmidiales > Closteriaceae > Closterium > Closterium sp. NIES-65. Next base: position 776,187 of record CANXME010000032.1, on the reverse strand, counting down.
CTCTGCGTCCATGGCTGTCTGCCACTGAGAGGAGTAGGGACCGGCCATCGCCTCTGCGTAAGAGCGTGGGGTCGGGATGTCTGGTGCATCCGGGTCTCCCTTAGGGGCAACAAGCATGGACACGAGATGAGGCAAAGCAGCGGCAAAGCACTCAAACTCCTCCTGCCTGTCCTCAAGGCAACCGTGCCAAGAGCACACTCACCCCCGACGGACGGAGGACAGACAGACTCAGACTCAGCAACAAGACTCGCAGCGTAGTCTAGACGACACGTGGCAGCAACGTCGACAAGCTCAGCAACTAAGGCAGACGCAGCAGCAGACTCAAAGGAAGGGTTAGTGACAACAGTAGCTAGGAGACGCGTGACAGTAGGACTGGTAGCTCAAAGGGAGTCAGACTCCGGGTCAGCAAGAGCAGGAAGAGAGGACGCAGGAGGCGACGGGAGAGGGACACGCTGTGGAGCAGTGGACTGACGAAGCGCCATCTGGTGAGTGCCTGGGACAGCAGGAGGACGCTGACGCGGGACACAACGACCAGTGGTAGCAGCACGAACAGGCGACGCTCGACGAGACGCAGGCAACACAGGACGTGACTCAGGCTCGCGACGCTCAGTAAGGCCTCCAGTCGGACCAGTGTAAGGAGCAGAGCCAGGGAGAGGGGAGGCAGGCGGGAACTGTGGCTGTGACTGGACAGACGGCGGACATTCTAAGGCGGGAGGAGGACAAGGAGGAGGAGGCTGACCAAGAACCTGCTGAAGGAGCGGAACGAAGTACGGCCGTGGCCGCGCAGCAACTCCAAAACCAGCAGAGACACCAGCGTCAGGGTCCTCAGCACCAGCACCAGCTCCAACCCCCGGGTCCGCAGCACCAGCAGCAGCTCCATCTCCAGGGTCCTCAGCACCAGCAGCAGCACCAACGTCCGGGGCCTCAGCACCAGCAGCACCTCCAGCAGCACCAGCAGCACCGCCAGCAGCAGCACCACCTCCAGCACCAGGGTCCGCAGCACCAGTAGCAGCTCCAACTCCCGGGTCCTCAGCACCAGCAGCACCTCCAGCAGCACCAGCAGCACCGCCAGTAGAAGCACCAGCAGCAGCAGCACCTCCAGCACCAGGGTCCGCAGCACGAGCAGCAGCTCCAACGCCCGGGTCCTCAGCACCAGCAGCACCTCCAGCAGCACCACCAGCACCACCAGCAGTAGGGTCCGCGACACCAGGCGCGCCACTCCGAAGAGTGCAGCGTCGCTCGTACCACTCACGAATCCTCTCACAAGAGAGGAGCTCCCGACGAGGAGGGGAAGCACCAGCACCAGTCCCAGTGATACGCCTGGCTCCAGAGGTACCTCTCCGGAGGCTGCAGTACTGAAAGTACCACTCATGCAGCTGCTCCGAGGAGAGGGCTCTTCCAGGTGTAGGACTCCCAGACTCAGCACCCCCAGACTCAAAACCCCCAGACTCCGGACTCCGCGGCTCAGCACCCCCACGCTCAGCACCCCCAGGCTCAGCACCTCCAGACTCCGCAGCCCCAGGCTCAGCACCCCCAGACTCAGCACTCTCAGGCTCCGCACCCCCAGGCTCCGCACCCCCAGGCTCCGCACCCCCAGGCTCCGCAACTCCAGGCTCCGCACCCCCAGGCTCCGCACCCCCAGCAGGACGAGAGTCAACAGCTACCTCAACAGGCTCAACCGGGTCTACCTGAGACACACCTGAGGGAGCGGCACCCTGAGGGGGGAGGGGGTCTACGACAGCAGCACCTGGAGCGAGGAAGAGAGGCGGGGGAGGGAGCGGGGCAGTGCGGTAGGGGAAGAGGCGGTAGTAGGGGACGGACTCGTCAAAAGTGACGTCCTGAGAGGGCAGAACCCGGCGCGAGGTGGCGTGGTAAAACTGCCAACCAGACGCGTCCGGGACAAAGCCGAGGAAGACGCAGGGAACAACACGGGAGGAGAGCGTGTCCGCAGACGTATCGCGGACAAAAGCTCGAGAGCCCCAGACACGGAAGCGTGACGCATCGCCAACCTCCCCCGTCCACAGCAGTGTGGGCGAGGTCTCCGGCAAGGAGACACGGGGCTAGAGGTTGAGCTAATGCGCAGCGTAATGGACCGCAAACGGCCACAGAAAGTGGGGGGCAGCCGCATGGATCAAGGAGGTACGGGCGACCTCCATGACCAGGCCAATGCGGCGCTCCGCAACCCCATTCTGCTGTGGAGAGGCCGGAAGCGTGAACGACTGGCGAATGCCGTGCTCAGCACAGTAGGCTGCCAAGAGGTCGGAGGAGAACTCACCACCTTTGTCAGAGTGCAAGCGCAGGACAGGAAACTCCGAGCGGAAACGCTCACGCAGCTGAAGACGTGCTCTGCGGATCCAAGGGATCAAAACATCAGGGACCTCACCCTTGGTGCGCAAGGGGAAGACCGTGGTGTAGCGCGAGTAGTCGTCAACAACTATCAGGAAGTACCTCTCCTGACCCTGCCCACGGACGCGGGCTGGGCCCCACACGTCCATGTGGAGCGTCTGCAAAGGAGCAGTCGTCGGGGGAAACGAGGAGGAGTGAGGAGCGGCGCGTTGCCGCCCCTCGACACAGGGAAGGCAGGGAGGAGCAGGCGAGGGAGGGAGGGGAGGAAGGACCCTGGGAAGACCAGAGACAAGGTACCTGGAGTGCATGGCACGAAGCCGCTGCACAGACGGGTGGCCAAGGCGATGGTGTCAGAGGACAGTCTCGTGCGCCAGAGAGCGACACGAGCAGGGGGCAGACAGCTGACCTAAAGTGGACGCAGATGCAGACGCAGCGACCTGAGGGGACTCAGTGGTCAGTGTGTACAGGTCCGACCCCGGCTGCCGAGTGAAGGTAGCCAAGTGACGGCCCGTACGAGCACACGTGCAGTGTGTCATGCGCTCGTAGGCAGGGGTGAACTGGTGAACACCCACGTCTTGGAGCGCACAACCTGCCACTAGGTTCATAGAGAACGAGGGGAGGTGGAGACCTGATAGTGTGCCTGACGGGACCGCAGGACAGGGAAGGACAGTAGAGGAGGTCGCAACGACCGGACCCCCAGAGGGGTCAGTGAGGGAGACAGCAATTGGCCGAGGAAGCGGCTCAAGGGCAGTGCGGTCACGAAAGAAGCAGTGAGAAGCACTTGAGTCCAGTGTGAAGGTGTGCAGTGCCGCAGTAGACTCAGTACCAGAGGGCGCAGACTCACGAGCACCTAGAGCAGCAGCCTCACCAGCACCTGGGGCAGCAGACACACTAGCACCTAGAGCGGCAGCCTCACCAGTACCTAGAGCAGTAAACTGGATACCGGGGTGGGGCGGCACACACAGGCGACAAGCACCATCTGTACTAGTAGACAATGCATACATGGCAGTGAGGATAGCATCAGAGTCAGAAGCATAGATATCTATCCTCTGCCTAAGCAGCGCCACCCAGTCGGGGAGCTCAGCGTCGTCGCCAAACTCTGTACGCCAAGCGTCGCCCAGACGGGCGAAGCAGTGTGACTCTGTGTGACTACGTGTCCCGCAAGGCTGACCAGTTCGAGCACCCGTGCGAATAACGAACGGGCAGCAAGCCGGACTCAGCGACCCTCTACTCTGAGCGTACCACTCACGAAGCTGCTGGGTCGAAAGAGTCTCGCACGGGCGACGCTGCTGCTGCTGCACCGGGCCACTACACGAAGCTCCCGAACTACCGACTCCCGAGCGACTCCCACTACGGCCACCCCAACAACCCCAGCTGGCGTACCACTCACGAAGCTGCTGGGACGTGAGGGACACACGCGGACGGCCCTGGAGCTGCATCTGGCTAAGCCAGGAGCAGCAGTAGCAGCAGGAGTAGCAGTAAAAGCAGGAGCAGCAGTAGCAGCGGTAGCAGTGCGGGCAGGGCAGTGCTCACCAGTGGTCGGCGCGGCAGGCGCAAGACGGTGGCGACAGCGGGGCCGCTACAGGTGCAGGGCGGGGCCGGGCCGCGGTAGGGAGCTCCGCGGTAGCTGCTGCAGAGCAAGGCCGGGCCGCGACGGCAGCTGCTCCAGGTGCCAGGGGCGGCTGCTGCAGTGGTGGCGACTCCAGGGGCCAGGGGCGGCTGCTGCAGCAGTGGGCGGCTCCAGGGGCTGCTACTGCAGTGGCGGGCGGCTCCAGGGGCGGCTGCTGTAGTGGCGAGCGGCTCCAGAGGCTGCTGCTGCAGTTGCGGGCGGCTCCAGGGGCGGCTACTGCAGTGGCGGGCGGCTCCAGGGGCTGCTGCTGCTGCAGTGGCGGGCAGTAGCGGGCGGCTCTAGGGGCTGCTGCTGCAGTGGCGGGCGGCTCCAGGGGCTGCTGCTGCAGTGGCGGGCGGCTCCAGGGGCTGCTGCTGCAGTGGCTGGTGGCTCCAGGGGCTGCTGCTGCAATGGCGGGCGGCTCAAGGGGCTGTTGCTGCAGTGGCGGGCGGCTCCAGGGGCGGATTAGGTCAGGGCGACACGGCGAGCAGGGCGACGCGGCGGGCAGGTCGCGACGCCGTAGGTAGATGGCGACGCGGCGGGCAGGTGGCGACGTCGCGGGCAGGGTGACTCGGCGAGCAGGTGGCGACGTCGCGCGCAGCCGACGACGCCGCGGGCAAGCGACGCCGCCGCGGGCATGCGACTACGCCGCGGGCAGGCGACGACGTCGCGGGCAGGGCGACGCGGCGGGCAGGCGACGACGCCGCGTGCAGGCGACGACGCCGCGGGCAAGGGCTACGTCGCGCAGGCAACGACGCCGCGGGTAGGCGACGTCGCGGGCAGGGGCGACGTCGCGGGCAGGGGACGACGCCGCGGGTAGGGGCGACGTCGCGGGCAGGGCAACGCGGCGGGCGGCGAGAGCGGGCAGGGGCGGCGCGCGGTCGGGCAGAGGCTGCGCGCGGGCCTGACGTGTCTGCAGGGGCGGCTCTCGGGCCTGCAAAGGCGGCTCGGGGTGGGCCTGACGGGTCTGCAGGGGCGGCTCTCGGGCCTGACGGGCCTGTAGGGGCGCCTCGGGGGCCTGACGGACCTACAGGGGCGGCTCGAGGGCGCACGAGGGCGTACGAGGGCGTACAAGGGCGCACGAGGGCGCACGAGGGCGTACGAGGGCGCACGAGGGCGCACGAGGGCGTACGAGGGCGCACGAGGGCGCACGAGGGCGCACGAGGGCGCACGAAGGCACACGAAGGCGCACGAAGGCGCACGAGGCCGTAAAGGGGCGGCGCGCGGGTCGCTAAGGGGCGGGTTGCGGGTCACGGGGCTTTAGGGGGCCATGAAAACGAGGCGCACTAGGGCGCATGTAGGTAGGTAGGTAGTAGCGGTGGGCCCTAAAAAACGGTCCTAGCGAAGGACCTGCTCTGATACCATATCAGAAAGAACGAACAGGAATGATTGAACTAACAGTGAAATCAGTACAAGTACCTAACCCTAGAATTGTGTACCCCCTATAGGCTAACCCACTGTAGCCTACACAAGCATAACATGTATAATGTTTGACAGCAGCTGCACCTGGCCACTACAAGCAGTTCCCGAACTCCTCACACCAGAACGACTCCCACAACGGACACCCCGACAACCCCAAGTAGCTTACCACTCACGAGGCTGCTGGGGCGTGAGGGACTCACGCGGACGTCGCTGGAGGTGCATCTGGCCACGCCAGGAGCAGCAGTAGCAGTAGCAGCAAGAGCAGTAGTAACAGCAGTACGGGTAGGGCAGTGCTCACCAGTACGGGCAGGGGAGTGCTCACCAGTGCTGCAGTGGCGGCTGCTTCAGGGGCGGCTCTTGCAGGGGTGGCTGCTCCAGAGGCGGCGGCTGCAGTGGCGGCTGCTCCAGGGGCGGCTACTGCAGTGGTGGCTACTCCAGGGGCAGCTGCTGCAGTGGCGGCTGCTCCAGGGGTAGCTGCTGCAGGGGGCGGCTGCTCCAGGGGCGGCTGCTGCAGTGGTGGCTGCTCCAGGGGCCTACGCGCGGCGTAAGGGGCCGTAGAGGGCCTAACAGGCGGCGCGAGGGGCCGTAAGGGTGGCGCGAGAGGCCAAAGGGTGGCGCGAGGGGCCGTGAATGCGGTCGCTAAGGGCGACACTAAGGGGCCGTGAGGGGCCGTGGGAGGGCGCGGCGGTAGGGGGCACACACGAGGCGCGACTCGGGCACGCGCGCTTCCCTAAACTAAAAAAAATGAGTTAATAGGTGGGCCCAAGGAAGTTTCCTAGCTCTATACCATGTGAAATGTCGAGTGAAAAGTTGACTAAGGAAGAAATGTCGAGAGTACAAACTCTAAGGAAACAACCCCCTAGAGTCAACCCCACTAAGCCTAACAAATATCTCTAACATATAAACATATGTTTTACATTCGGTTTCCACCTAATTGATTTCTACTGAGTTCGGGAAGGTTATGATCGGGACGCTTCGCGACCCTCAGAACATTCGCGTAACACCTGGGTAACTAGCCTTGTGTTGAGACTATATATAGCCTCGTGTTGTACCCAGGTGAATCATTCAATTACAATTCTCTTTTCTGAGCTCGATCCTAGATCTCACACTTGGTATCAGAGCTTGTTTACACGCGAAGTTTTCGACCGCTAAAACCTAGCTTTTAAAACCGCGGGGGCGACGACGGAAAGCGCGAATTTCGGGTACGAATACCAATTCCGCGCTATTTTTTAACGTCCCCCTCGAACCGGTTTTCGAACACTCCTCAGGTCCAGTGGCGAAAAAGATGGAATTTCGACCGTCGGATCGATTCGAATCTCAACGGCCCTGAGAATTTCGCCCAAAAAAGTTGGAATTTGGAGCGTCGGATCGAATTTCTTCTCAACGGCCGAGATCGGACGCGAATTTCAACTAAGAGAGAACTACGCGACTCACAGTAAGATGACCAGCACCTAGACTTCAATTATTTCCGTCGCAAATCTTCGTGTAAATCGCCAAATGGAGGAACACGGTTATAATTCCGTTCGAAAAAATACGGAGTTACACACCGACATGGACCAGACGCAAGCGGCACTACAGTGAATAGAGAAGCTCCTCACGAACCAGTCGGTAGCCGCCACATCAGCAGCGAACGTAGCAGCGAATGCAGCAGTGACGCCAGCAGTAGCAGCAGCGACACCGACACTTCACCCAGCAGCAGCGGCAGCAGCTACAATGAATCTTGAGGTGGCCCGTCCGAGGCTACCAGAGACGTTCAATCCGAATGCGAGAGACACTGACGTTCGTCGATTCATTGCGACTCTCGAAATTTACTTCGAGGCCGTTGGCTGTACGACCCCGAAACACGATGCAATGCGGATTCGGCTCGCAGCGACACTGTTACGAGGCCCGGGTCTCGAGTGGATTTACAACAGCAATAAGGTCCGATGCGAGGGGTCATGGACGCAGTTTCGGGAAGCTTTAACTCAACGTTTTGAACCAATCAACTCCAGCTACATGGCGCGGCAGCAGATTTATCGGCATAAACAGCTCGGCAGTGGAACACAGTACACGCAGCAGATGGAGAGCCTCTTCAACCAAATCACCGACCTGACCGAAGGGGAAAAAATCCAAGCGTATACTGAGGGGCTAAAGATGGAAGTGCACCGACAGGTGATTGCCGTGAATCACAACAACTACCGTGACATGGTGTGTGCAGCAGAGAGATTGGATGCGCTGACGCGAGATCAACCTGAGACACGACGCCACGTGCCGAACCAATCATTTGGCACGAAGCGATCGGCACCACCCACGACCGCCGACCCGATGGATATCGACAAGATCGACGCGAAGCACCGGCCGACAAAATATGAGAAGTGCGAATTTTGCGGCGCAGCAGGACATCGACTCTTGGCGTATTAGAAAATGAAGAAGGCACGAGCGGAGCTGCCGGGCAACAACAGTGCAACATCCACGATGGCGAAAAAAGGAGGACACGATGGCGCGGATTTAAAACGCCACGACCGGCTGGCAACAGGGGAAATCTTCGACAGAAATGGAGGCTCCGCGAAACAAGACTCTGCACCGACCGGGAAACTCCATCCGAACACCCCCGAGAGTAAGAATATTTTCTCTCGAGGTTTTCAAGCCTTCAAAAAAATCAGGGGAGATTTCAAGGCCAAGAAAAGGCCTTCAGACATTATTCAGGTACCTGAGAAGTTGGGCAAACCACTCCGGAGCGTTGAAAAGGGTCGTGCGTTCCAAGGAGTTCATACTCTCTCCCCGCAGCTTAGTGTTAAGGCTCCCCATTGCCCACAGGAGAAGCCTACACAGCTGCAAAGGCTCAAGGGAAGGTTCCAGGCCAAGACGAAGCTGAATCAGCCTCGGACAAATCCTTCTACCCCTACTCAGTTGAAAACTGATATGGAGTCAGCAGCTTCGAGCGCAGGATTGAAGGATGATCTATTCGACGTACCCTACGATCCTATAAGCGAGACCATCTATGGTTACTCGGAGCAGCAACAACCACTACTACTCGAGGTGATCTGCAACGGGCGTCGCCTCCAGGCACTGGTGGACAACGGTGCGTCTCACTCGGTGTGCCACCGCGGGACGTTGGAGAAAATTGGAGAATCTTCGGAGGAGACCAAGATCTCGGCAACAATGGTGGACGGTATGAAACTTCCCATCCACGGCGAAGCATCACTGCAGCTGCACATAGGGGCGCTGAGGTGGAAGCCGACATTTGCCGATCACAAACATCAAGGGATCAGATTTCGTCTTGGGGCGAGATTTCCTGAAGCAATTCAACCCCGAGATCGACTGGGTCAACAAGAAGGCGCGCATCTACAACATCGGGAAACGAGTGGAGCTGCGAAGCTGGACGGATACAGGGAGTGTTCCTGAAACGACACTGGCACGGTTTGAACGGACGATGAACGAGAGTAACACGGGTTACTTAGCACTGGTTATGGCAGCAGTAGAGGAGGAGAAGCTGAGTATGGAGATACCTGCAGCAGTGAAGGAGGTTTTGGAGTAGTACAAGGATATAATGCTCAACAACCTACCTGCAGGCTTACCTCCAGCACGCACCCACGAGCACGAGATCGTGGAGGAACCAGGTGCGAAACCCGTCTCACGCGCACCATACCGACTGAGTCCGACCGAACTGACAGACATGAAGAAACACATCGAGTATTTACTGGACAGACAACTGATCCGCCCATCCACCTCTCCCTACGGTGCACCAGTTCTCTTCACTCCAAAACCAGACGGCAGTTTACGGATGTGCATCGACTACCGCGCACTGAACAAACAGATAGTTAAAAACAAATACCCCATACCGCGCATAGACGACCTACTGAACCAGCTGCATGGTGCAACAGTCTTTTCGAAGCTGGACCTACGGTCGGGTTACTGGCAGATCAAGATGGCAGACAACTCGGTCCACAAGTCGGCATTCTGTACCAGATACTGCTCCTACGAATACTTGGTGATGCCGTTCGGACTCTGCAACGCACCAGCAACGTTTCAGGCGGAGATGAATCACAACCTACGGCCCCTGCTGGACGAGTGCGTAGTGGTGTACCTGGACGATATTTTCATCTACTCCAAGAACATGAAGGAGCACGTGGAGCATCTACGGAAGGTGTTCGAGATCCTGCGGAAAAACAAGTTCTACATGAAGCTATCGAAGAGCGACTTCGCCCTGAAGAAGGTGCAGTTTCTCCAGCACATGGCAAGTGCTGAGGGCGTACACGTGGACCCGCGGAAGATCGAAGCCATCAAGAAGTGGAAAGTACCGGAGAACGTGAAAGAGTTGCAGCAGTTCCTACGCTTCGCCAACTACTACAACAGTTTTGTGCCGCAGTACGCTAAGATAGCAGCGCCACTGACCGACCTACTGAAAAAGGATACGCCCTACAAATGGGATACTCCTCATCTGCAAGCCATGGAGCAGCTACAGACAGCACTGACTAAAGCGCCAGTACTCATCCTACCGGATCCAGACAAGGACTACGTGGTGGAGGCAGACGCTAGTGACCAAGCAGTCGGAGCAATTCTGATGCAGGATCACGGACGCGGTTTGCAGCCCATCGCCTACCTCAGTAAGAAGCTACATGGAGCAAAACTGAACTACCCCATCCATGACAAGGAAGCCTTAGCGATAGTCATAGCCTTCAAGGCATGGAGGTGTTACCTAGAGGGAGCCAAGACTACAGTCTATACTGACCACTGCAGTCTCAAATACCTGAAGTCGCAGCCGACGCTCTCACGACGACAGGTGTGGTGGGTGGACTTCTTGGAAACTCACTTCCACTACAACATCGTCTACAAGCCGGGGGCTACACAACAAGGCAGACGCGTTGAGCCGCCCCGGTCATGTAGCAGGCATCCAGCTCGACGGGATGAACCCTCTGCTCAAGGGTGTATTCCAATATGGGTACTCCGTGGACGCAAAGATCACTACATCACAGACCAAGAAGCTGTTATAGTGGGAGAAAGACTTAGCTGTAAGGAAGGGTTCACGAAAGATTTGGGTACCGAATTACGCCCCGCTATGGCAGATCCTATTGGAGGAGTTTCACGACGTACCTTACGCGGGACATTTCGGGAGCAACAAGACGTTAGCAGGGATAGCAAAGTATTACTACTGGCCCGGGATGGCAGCAGACGTGCAGCAGTTCGTCACCTCTTGCGACACGTGCCAGCGGATAAAGAGCAGCAAGCAGAAAAAAGCAGGGTTACTTCAGCCTCTACCTGTACCGGAGCAGCCATGGCAGGTCGTTAGCCTCGACTTCATCACGGGACTTCCTTCGACCTCACGAGGGCATGACGCTATTCTCGTGGTAAACGACAAGTTCTCTAAAATGGGTCACTTTATTCCCACCAACGCCACGGCTACAGCTGAAGCAACTGCTTGCCTCTTCTTCGACCGCATCATCACCATCCACGGCATCCCCGCTACACTCATCTCAGACAGAGACCCCAAATTCACGAGTATGTTCTGGAAGGAGCTTATGGGATTATTGGGGACTAAACTGGCAATGTCCTCAGCATACCAACCACAGACTGACGGACAGACAGAGCGACTCAATCAAGTGGTTGAACAGTTACTGCGCACAGCTTGCAAAGACGACATCAGCCACTGGGACACACAGTTACCGACCCTAGAGTTCGCTTACAACAACGCGTCACATGCGGCCACAGGGAAAACTCCTTTCTTCTTGTGTTACGGACAGGAACCACTCACACCACAGCAGCCAACCACACCGGCACACGTCCAAGCGGCACACGACTTCGTCACCACCATGCAGCAGCTATGGGAGAAGACTCAGCGACGTCTCACCACGATGCAGAACTCCCATAAGCAGTATGTCGATCGTCAGCGACGAGATCACTCAGTAGCAGTCGGAGATAAGGTGCTTCTTGACACGCGCAACTTGAACCTGTCTCACCTCCCATCCAAACTCCGGCCTCGCTTCTGTGGTCCTTTTCTCATTGAGGCACAGGTGACACCAGTTACATTCCGCTTTGCGCTTACCAGATACATGGAAGCTTCACAACGCTTTCCATGTTCAGCTACTGAAGCCCTACAAGGACCCCAACCAACAGTTCCAGGTACGGCAGCTACCGCCACCGCCACCTGTTCTCATACAGGATGAACCCGAGTACGAAGTGGAGCGTGTTCTCACTCATCGGCGCCGCGGCGGCAAGACCCTCGAGTTCCTGATACGCTGGAAGGGATACGACCCCACTGAGGACAGTTCGGTTGCAGAAGCTGATATGGGCAACGCACGCCGTGCTCTCAAGGACTAACTTGTCAAGCAGGGTGTATCTCATGCCACCCAGCTTTGAGGGGGGGACGTGTGAGAGTACGACGGCTTATGCCAGCTATGCTTGCTTGCCTCTACTTTATCACGCTATTTCTAGCATAGGATAATTATATGCATGCTTGAATTGCTTGATTTCCTAGGCTAGGTGCTTTCCTATATTTTATTATAGTTATAGCACCGAGCTAGGTTGCGTGCACCGAATTCTGGCTTTTCGGTTGCCACCGAATTGCCTTCTACCGAATTCGGGAAGGATCTGTTTGGGACGCTTCGCGACCCGCGGAACCTTCGCGTAACACCTGGTTACGGGGCCTTGTGTCGAACCTATATATAGCCTCGTGTTGTACCCAGGTGATCATCCAATTACAATTCTCTTTTCTGAGCTCGATCCTAGATCCTCACAACTTTGACCAGAGCATGATGGAGAAGTTCTTCTCCTTCATGTCGTTCTACGACCAACATCAGCAATCGGCACCTGCGCAGTCACACAACAGCAACAACAACAGAGCGACCCCAATGAGTCTTGACGGGTCATCATATGCACGCGGAAACCAACAGCAGCAACCTACCTTTGCTCCGTACGAACGCGGGTCAATCAGCTTCATGCCACACCCGCAACCTACACCTGGACAAGAGAGGCCACTGGACGCTTTACAAGTTCAGTCGCAGTTCGCGCATGTTCTGAAGATGCAGACGTCAAAGCCTTTCGACGGAAATGACTTCTTTACCTGGTCGTTCGAGTTCGAACTAATGATGGAAGGCGCGCAGATACTTGGCTTCTTAGACGGGTCCCTGCCATACCCAGCAAACGGCACACAGTACGAGAAGCAGTAGTACACCTATCAGTCAATGATGGCGTACACGATCCTTTTGAGGAACCTTGCACCAACACAGCAGCAGAACATACGGTCTTACCGGACCTTCGGCAACTCGGCGGAGCTTGCATACAGCCACCTGAAGAACCTGTATCAAGCAACGGACAGCGTAAACCAAAGCAGGTTAATGGCGCAGTTGACAACAGTTGAAATGAAACCAGGCGAGAAAGGACTGGCATATATCAGTCGGTGTTGCGAATGCATGACAAGCTTCTTCGATGTGGAGGGTCGATTTCTGAAGACGCCTTCGTGACGGTTATCATCGGCGGCCTCGGTCCTCAATGGCGCGCCACGAAAGCCATTCTCCGGGCACATGGAAGAATCTCCGAAGCAGCGCTCTGCGCCGAAATCCATACCGAACAGCAAGATATGGACCTGCAAGAAGAACGACATAAAGAAAGACACCAGCACCGGAATTCGCGTTCCACACTCAACGATGCTACAACAACAACAACAACCGGCAGCAACAGCCAAAGCCCGTACCTCTGTTCTGCCACATCTGCAAAACTTCAGGACATCCGCGCACGCACTTCCCGAATCGTCAACAGTCAACAACTCCTCAGCGGCAACTTCGACCTTCAAGCAACCAAGTCACCTCAACACAAGCGAATCCCACGACACAGATTCAAGCTTCAACAACTTCAACAGGACAACCTGCATAACGAGCAAGAAACATTGTCAGCTGCATGGCAAGGCTGAGCGACTCCTGCATTACGGGATCACCACCATACTACTCACCAGAAGAACAGCTTGATGAAAGAACTCCACGTCGCGAGACACTGGAGCCGAATACGACATACGCAGCTATCGCTCCGAGCGAACCATCCGGGAAGGACACGTGGTTCTTGGACAGTTGCTGCGGACAGCACATGTGTTCTTCAGGACGCTTCGTGCAGAAAGAGTACCAACTTCAACGCGAAGTCGTCATCACCGTCGCCAACAACCAGAACCTGCGCACACGACGACAAGGAGTAGCTCAACTTCAGTCACGGGAAACAAATGTCATCCTGCAAATGTCCAAAGCTTTAATTGCAGAAGGCCTTGGATACAACTTACAGAGCGTCAGTCAGTTGTTGGCGAAGGGCATTCACCTCGAGGCAGATCTCTATATATATACCTGCACGCTTACACTTGCTAGGTTGTGATCACTGTACCTCTTGTTATATTATCAAACTGCATGTGAACTGGTCTTGTGACCACTTGCTCGTGCTCGGAATTTGTGTGGCATCCTTGAGATCCACCCTGAGCTTGTTTTGCTTTGCTTTGACTGGTCTTGTGACCCCTTGCTCTCCCCCACTTAGCCTATGGGGGTGTGTCAAACATTATATGTTTACACTGTGTAGGCTATAGTGGGTTTAGCCTTAGGGGGTACAACATTCTAGGGTTTCCTACTTGTACTCCCAATCTTGTTGATTCACATACACTTGTTCATTCTAACAGAGTCCATGTCCTGCTGTTCAGTCAGTAGTGCGGCGCAAAGCGCGACTTCTGATAGCGTTCCTTGTTGTCAGAGTAGCGCCTTGCAGGGCTTCCACTCGGGCCCAAGTCCCTGGAGGATGATGTTGACGAAGATATCCTCCGAGATAGAACTTTCGTACTTGATATTTTGATGACGGATGTTCCGACAACGGTTGATGTTGCTGTTTGCTTTCTCCCCGTGCCCCATTTCGGTCTCCATGAGTTGTTGCAGGAGTCGACTGGCAGTGAAGGAATCCTTCGGCTGATATACCTCCACGAGGTGCTTCCAAGCTTCCAGAGCTGGAGCGGCGCTCTCTTTGTAGGAGCGAATGCCGAGCTGTTCTGCAAGTGACATGTTGCGCAGCAGAACGCTATACGCCATAAGTGACTCACTGTAGTATTGAGCCCGCGCGTCTTCGATGTCTTCCACCGTTTTAGGATAGGAGCCGTCGAAGTAGTGGTAGATGTGCGCTGTCTACAGGAGGAGCTCAAGCTCAAAACTCCGTGTATGAAAGTCATTGCCGTCAAATGCGGCGGTAGTCTTGATTTTTGACACACTGAGGAAGCGTGCTTGCGTAGAGTTGATTGTTTTGTCGCTTGGACGAGGGGCAGTTGTTGCAGATTTGTCTGAGTCGAGGGAGAAGCCGTGCGCGGCGGTATCGTGGCTTTTCGCAGCTGGTTGTCCAGGTTGAGCTGGTTGGGAAGTGGTTCCTGCATCGGCTTTGTGCAAATCTTGGAGTTCTTTCTCCATAGTTGACAGTCGAGCGAATAACTGCTCGAGTGCGGCAGTGCCGATCGTGGTTGTCGCCTCGTTTGTCGCAACCGGGTTGGTTTGCCCTTCGGCCGTCAGATTCGCTTGGCCTCGGGATCCTCCGGCCATCTTGGTCTTGGAGTGTGTGCCGCTCGCCAGATCTAGGTTTGGCGAATTTTACAGAAAGGTTGTTGCGAAGAATACATGAGCAGCTCTCCTACCATGTTACAATCTGAAGTAGGACTTAGCGAAAGGATCGTTCAGGGTTGATCGCAGGTAGTGTCGCTGCGGAAGTAGTGAACTCAGGTCAGAGTGAATGTAAATTACTGAGGTTGATTATAGCATGCATACATAGGGTTTATATAGAAATACAAAGGAATGCGAAACGACCTAGACTACCCATGTACTCTAAGGGGTACATTCCCTTATTGCAGCGAAATTCAAACCGTGCGGCGCGGGAACCAGTTTCAAACCTGTTCCCGCCTTTTCAGTTCAAGTGTTTCTGCCTGCATCGGTCCTGTTCAGACGGTTGCTGTGTCGCTTTGACTCTTCTGACTCCTCAACTTTGTACTCGGTAGAGTCGGCTCCTGCAGCATACAGGAATGCCTTCTCATAAAACTTTCATATCGTAACACAAAAGACCAAAGCAAAGCGAAGCTCAAGGTGGATCTAAAGATCACCACTGATTCTGAGCACAAGCAAGCGGCCACAAGACCAGTTCGCAGGCAGTTATAAAAACACAAGCATTTGTGATCACAACCTAGCAAGAGCAAGCATGCTGGAATATGTGAGTGTGAATGTATATGTGTGTGTGTGTGTGTGTGTGTGTGTGTGTGTGTGTGTGTGTGTGTGTGTGTGTGTGTGTGTGTGTGTGTGTGTGTGTGTGTGTGTGTGTGTGTGTGTGTGTGTGTGTGTGTGTGTGTGTGTGTGTGTGTGTGTGTGTGTGTGTGTGTGTGTGTGTGTGTGTGTGTGTGTGTGTGTGTGTGTGTGTTGTGTGTGTGTGTGTGTGTGTGTGTGTGTGTGTGTGTGTGTGTGTGGTGTGTGTGTGTGTGTGTGTGTGTGTGTGTGTGTGTGTGTGTGTGTGTGTGTGTGTGTGTGTGTGTGTGTGTGTGGTGTGTGTGTGTGTGTGTGTGTGTGTGTGTGTGTGTGTGTGTGTGTGTGTGTGTGTGTGTGTGTGTGTGTGTGTGTGTGTGTGTGTGTGTGTGTGTGTGTGTTGTGTGTGTGTGTGTGTGTGTGTTGTGTGTGTGTGTGTGTGTGTGTGTGTGTGTGTGTGTGTGTGTGTGTGTGTGTGTGTGTGTGTGTGTGTGTGTGTGTGTGTGTGTGTGTGTGTGTGTGTGTGTGTGTGTGTGTGTGTGTGTGTGTGTGTGTGTGTGTGTGTGTGTGTGTGTGTGTGTGTGTGTGTGTGTGTGTGTGTGTGTGTGTGTGTGTGTGTGTGTGTGTGTGTGTGTGTGTGTGTGTGTGTGTGTGTGTGTGTGTGTGTGTGTGTGTGTGTGTGTGTGTGTGTGTGTGTGTGTGTGTGTGTGTGTGTGTGTGTGTGTGTGTGTGTGTGTGTGTGTGTGTGTGTGTGTGTGTGTGTGTGTGTGTGTGTGTGTGTGTGTGTGTGTGTGTGTGTGTGTGTGTGTGTGTGTGTGTGTGTGTGTGTGTGTGTGTGTGTGTGTGTGTGTGTGTGTGTGTGTGTGTGTGTGTGTGTGTGTGTGTGTGTGTGTGTGTGTGTGTGTGTGTGTGTGTGTGTGTGTGTGTGTGTGTGTGTGTGTGTGTGTGTGTGTGTGTGTGTGTGTGTGTGTGTGTGTGTGTGTGTGTGTGTGTGTGTGTGTGTGTGTGTGTGTGTGTGTGTGTGTGTGTGTGTGTGTGTGTGTGTGTGTGTGTGTGTGTGTGTGTGTGTGTGTGTGTGTGTGTGTGTGTGTGTGTGTGTGTGTGTGTGTGTGTGTGTGTGTGTGTGTGTGTGTGTGTGTGTGTGTGTGTGTGTGTGTGTGTGTGTGTGTGTGTGTGTGTGTGTGTGTGTGTGTGTGTGTGTGTGTGTGTGTGTGTGTGTGTGTGTGTGTGTGTGTGTGTGTGTGTGTGTGTGTGTGTGTGTGTGTGTGTGTGTGTGTGTGTGTGTGTGTGTGTGTGTGTGTGTGTGTGTGGTGTGTGTGTGTGTGTGTGTGTGTGTGTGTGTGTGTGTGTGTGTGTGTGTGTGTGTGTGTGTGTGTGTGTGTGTGTGTGTGTGTGTGTGTGTGTGTGTGTGTGTGTGTGTGTGTGTGTGTGTGTGTGTGTGTGTGTGTGTGTGTGTGTGTGTGTGTGTGTGTGTGTGTGTGTGTGTGTGTGTGTGTGTGTGTGTGTGTGTGTGTGTGTGTGTGTGTGTGTGTGTGTGTGTGTGTGTGTGTGTGTGTGTGTGTGTGTGTGTGTGTGTGTGTGTGTGTGTGTGTGTGTGTGTGTGTGTGTGTGTGTGTGTGTGTGTGTGTGTGTGTGTGTGTGTGTGTGTGTGTGTGTGTGTGTGTGTGTGTGTGTGTGTGTGTGTGTGTGTGTGTGTGTGTGTGTGTGTGTGTGTGTGTGTGTGTGTGTGTGTGTGTGTGTGTGTGTGTGTGTGTGTGTGTGTGTGTGTGTGTGTGTGTGTGTGTGTGTGTGTGTGTGTGTGTGTGTGTGTGTGTGTGTGTGTGTGTGTGTGTGTGTGTGTGTGTGTGTGTGTGTGTGTGTGTGTGTGTGTGTGTGTGTGTGTGTGTGTGTGTGTGTGTGTGTGTGTGTGTGTGTGTGTGTGTGTGTGTGTGTGTGTGTGTGTGTGTGTGTGTGTGTGTGTGTGTGTGTGTGTGTGTGTGTGTGTGTGTGTGTGTGTGTGTGTGTGTGTGTGTGTGTGTGTGTGTGTGTGTGTGTGTGTGTGTGTGTGTGTGTGTGTGTGTGTGTGTGTGTGTGTGTGTGTGTGTGTGTGTGTGTGTGTGTGTGTGTGTGTGTGTGTGTGTGTGTGTGTGTGTGTGTGTGTGTGTGTGTGTGTGTGTGTGTGTGTGTGTGTGTGTGTGTGTGTGTGTGTGTGTGTGTGTGTGTGTGTGTGTGTGTGTGTGTGTGTGTGTGTGTGTGTGTGTGTGTGTGTGTGTGTGTGTGTGTGTGTGTGTGTGTGTGTGTGTGTGTGTGTGTGTGTGTGTGTGTGTGTGTGTGTGTGTGTGTGTGTGTGTGTGTGTGTGTGTGTGTGTGTGTGTGTGTGTGTGTGTGTGTGTGTGTGTGTGTGTGTGTGTGTGTGTGTGTGTGTGTGTGTGTGTGTGTGTGTGTGTGTGTGTGTGTGTGTGTGTGTGTGTGTGTGTGTGTGTGTGTGTGTGTGTGTGTGTGTGTGTGTGTGTGTGTGTGTGTGTGTGTGTGTGTGTGTGTGTGTGTGTGTGTGTGTGTGTGTGTGTGTGTGTGTGTGTGTGTGTGTGTGTGTGTGTGTGTGTGTGTGTGTGTGTGTGTGTGTGTGTGTGTGTGTGTGTGTGTGTGTGTGTGTGTGTGTGTGTGTGTGTGTGTGTGTGTGTGTGTGTGTGTGTGTGTGTGTGTGTGTGTGTGTGTGTGTGTGTGTGTGTGTGTGTGTGTGTGTGTGTGTGTGTGTGTGTGTGTGTGTGTGTGTGTGTGTGTGTGTGTGTGTGTGTGTGTGTGTGTGTGTGTGTGTGTGTGTGTGTGTGTGTGTGTGTGTGTGTGTGTGTGTGTGTGTGTGTGTGTGTGTGTGTGTGTGTGTGTGTGTGTGTGTGTGTGTGTGTGTGTGTGTGTGTGTGTGTGTGTGTGTGTGTGTGTGTGTGTGTGTGTGTGTGTGTGTGTGTGTGTGTGTGTGTGTGTGTGTGTGTGTGTGTGTGTGTGTGTGTGTGTGTGTGTGTGTGTGTGTGTGTGTGTGTGTGTGTGTGTGTGTGTGTGTGTGTGTGTGTGTGTGTGTGTGTGTGTGTGTGTGTGTGTGTGTGTGTGTGTGTGTGTGTGTGTGTGTGTGTGTGTGTGTGTGTGTGTGTGTGTGTGTGTGTGTGTGTGTGTGTGTGTGTGTGTGTGTGTGTGTGTGTGTGTGTGTGTGTGTGTGTGTGTGTGTGTGTGTGTGTGTGTGTGTGTGTGTGTGTGTGTGTGTGTGTGTGTGTGTGTGTGTGTGTGTGTGTGTGTGTGTGTGTGTGTGTGTGTGTGTGTGTGTGTGTGTGTGTGTGTGTGTGTGTGTGTGTGTGTGTGTGTGTGTGTGTGTGTGTGTGTGTGTGTGTGTGTGTGTGTGTGTGTGTGTGTGTGTGTGTGTGTGTGTGTGTGTGTGTGTGTGTGTGTGTGTGTGTGTGTGTGTGTGTGTGTGTGTGTGTGTGTGTGTGTGTGTGTGTGTGTGTGTGTGTGTGTGTGTGTGTGTGTGTGTGTGTGTGTGTGTGTGTGTGTGTGTGTGTGTGTGTGTGTGTGTGTGTGTGTGTGTGTGTGTGTGTGTGTGTGTGTGTGTGTGTGTGTGTGTGTGTGTGTGTGTGTGTGTGTGTGTGTGTGTGTGTGTGTGTGTGTGTGTGTGTGTGTGTGTGTGTGTGTGTGTGTGTGTGTGTGTGTGTGTGTGTGTGTGTGTGTGTGTGTGTGTGTGTGTGTGTGTGTGTGTGTGTGTGTGTGTGTGTGTGTGTGTGTGTGTGTGTGTGTGTGTGTGTGTGTGTGTGTGTGTGTGTGTGTGTGTGTGTGTGTGTGTGTGTGTGTGTGTGTGTGTGTGTGTGTGTGTGTGTGTGTGTGTGTGTGTGTGTGTGTGTGTGTGTGTGTGTGTGTGTGTGTGTGTGTGTGTGTGTGTGTGTGTGTGTGTGTGTGTGTGTGTGTGTGTGTGTGTGTGTGTGTGTGTGTGTGTGTGTGTGTGTGTGTGTGTGTGTGTGTGTGTGTGTGTGTGTGTGTGTGTGTGTGTGTGTGTGTGTGTGTGTGTGTGTGTGTGTGTGTGTGTGTGTGTGTGTGTGTGTGTGTGTGTGTGTGTGTGTGTGTGTGTGTGTGTGTGTGTGTTGTGTGTGTGTGTGTGTGTGTGTGTGTGTGTGTGTGTGTGTGTGTGTGTGTGTGTGTGTGTGTGTGTGTGTGTGTGTGTGTGTGTGTGTGTGTGTGTGTGTGTGTGTGTGTGTGTGTGTGTGTGTGTGTGTGTGTGTGTGTGTGTGTGTGTGTGTGTGTGTGTGTGTGTGTGTGTGTGTGTGTGTGTGTGTGTGTGTGTGTGTGTGTGTGTGTGTGTGTGTGTGTGTGTGTGTGTGTGTGTGTGTGTGTGTGTGTGTGTGTGTGTGTGTGTGTGTGTGTGTGTGTGTGTGTGTGTGTGTGTGTGTGTGTGTGTGTGTGTGTGTGTGTGTGTGTGTGTGTGTGTGTGTGTGTGTGTGTGTGTGTGTGTGTGTGTGTGTGTGTGTGTGTGTGTGTGTGTGTGTGTGTGTGTAAATATACACTCGTAGTACAGGACATGTGAAGCAAATAGCAGGTGAGGCAGAGTAGGCACAAGGCCTAAAGTAGTGCAGAAACGCTGATGATCACCAGGCACAAGGGCCTTGGTGAAGACATCAGTAGTGTTTGCCCAAGAGGCCACGTAAGCAAGGCACAGCTAACAACAGCTGCTGCAATTCTCGAGCAAGAAAGTAACAAAGAGCATTGTGCTTCGTCCTGTGCTCCAGCCTCTGCTCCCGACACAAGGCAAGCATGGCCTTGTTGTCGATGTACAGAACTGGAGGAGAAAGAGGCCGCTCACCCAAGTTGGTCAGCAAGTAGGTTAGCCAACATATCTCTTGTGCAGCATAGCCCCAGTGGAGATCTCGTCCTCACAGTCGGGCCCAAGCACAGAATACGAATGAGTGGACATCCACGAGACAGATCAGAGCCGAGACTGAAAGAGTAATCCTGTGACGACCGCTGAGTCGCCTGATCGTCGGCCCATAAAGCGTCGGAGTATCCTGTGAGTACCACTGAACCCTATCCTCCACGAACGAGCCCCTGTCCGATGTACTGCACAAGTAACGCAACACCTTCTGTGGCGCTATCCAGTGCTCCTTCCTGTGTCGCTCGGGCGTGACGAAGTGAGCAAGGATGCTTGCGGGTACGCGAGGTCAGGTTGTGTGCACGTCATCAAGTACATGAGGCAGCCCACAAGCGCTGGATATGGGCCACTCAGCTCTACGAACTCGTCCGAAGGTGGAGCTGAGAGTGAGTGGCCTGTAGGCAGAGGAGTCCGCCGTGGTGAGGAGAACTGAAAGCCGAAGCGCTGAAGGATTTGCTGCACCATGTGTGATTGAGTCACAGTGATGGTGCGCCTTGCTCAGTAGGAGCCATGGCTGCTTATGTGTATGAGAAGAAACGCCTACCCTTGATGGTAAGCCCAACTGAGAGTAAGGTTTCTCGTTTCTGCTGGTGAGACCTCAACCATGCTCGTGCCCCCAGTCACGAGCGTAAATGTTTCTAACGTGCACGCAAACGAACCGCAGAGCCACCCACTGTCGAGCAAGGAACACAATGCCCAGTGGGCTAGTGGGCACGGACTTGCTGCTGCACTCAGCCGAGTTTCCTGCTAACCCGGTCGTGTTGTCATGTCAGGGGGGGGGGGGGGGGGGGGGGGGGTGGTGGGAGGGGTGGGGGGGGAGGGGGGAGGGGTAGGTTTACTCGTTTATGGGTAAAACTCGTTATGGGATTCGGGAACCCTTAGTCATAAGTGTGCCTTAAATGTAAACCCTTGCACATCAGGGAAACCCTAGCTCCTACAAAAAAAAAATACCCGGAGCCATCAGTGTGACTACCAAATACCACTCTGATTATCAGGGTATCTGAGTGATTTACATTGATAAAATTTACCCTGATCGAGACTCGTCAGGGATGAAAAAAAAAAAAAAAAAAAAACGCAGAGCACATTAATTTCCAAGCGTTCCAAACAAACTTGTGCTTTCAAGTGGGGCCAACTAGAAGGGGGGGTCACTATTTTAGCTGTTGCATTGAAAATTCATAACCTTGTTGCATAAAGAATTGAGACTACTGCTTTTGAATGGAATATTGTCGGGTTTGTGTATTCGAAGAAGAACACACTCGAAGATGCACATAAGGGCGGGTCCGAAGTGATGTCGACATCCGTTGACATCCGATGTCGGTAAATCCTGACGGTTGGAACTCTGGATCCGAGGGTTGACATTTACCGACATCCATCGACATCCATTCGACGCTTCGGACACGCTCTAACGCACTAAAAGAAACGACAAACGCACGCAGAGCAGCCCCGGTCCAGGTTTCGACAGAAGTCGTCAAGTCATCAGTCAACATCCAAGTTCTGTTTGGTTCGCCTGGGGGATCTGCACTTGGGACAGAGTGACGACAGAAGCTTACGACGAGCTGTAACCGCTAAGGCGACGCACATTTCGGCATGTGCAAACAAGTACTGTACGGTATCTGCATGCAGTCAATCAAGTCTCCTATATTTGTGCGTATTTCGCCCAATGTTTCGTTTTTTTTCGTCCACATATTTACTCAGCCCACTTCGCGACCCAATAAAAACCCTGTTCGTAACAGTGCACTTTTACGTCAGCGCAGGCTGCTCTTTGTCGTCTTTTTCCACATTTCATCGTCTTCCTCACAGGACTGGTCATGAACCTTTGTTGTAGGGTGTTCCCTTGAAGCACTGACGCCTTTCAGCTACACACCCTTAATTTCGTGCTTTTACTACATTCGTGGGTCTTATCAACGTACTGTACTTGCACTGCCGCATTCGACGGGGGTTATCGCGGATTCGACATGGGGGAAACTGGGAATGAAAAACAGGTGGATCTGAAGTCCCAGATGAGCGAGAATTAGGGTCGCCAAATGCCAAGTCAAGCCCTTGACTGGTCCCATCCAATGAAAGAGCTCGCATGACTTTTGTCATCTGCCGCGAAGTCAAGCCAATCTGATCTGACGTGGCTCATCTGTCTCAACTCCCTCACACCACCCAGTCACTTTCTGGGTGATCGTAGGAACGACCCAATTCGCAAATCCGCGGTGCGATGATGCTCAAGTCAATTCTCATACACCCAGTCACGAATGTACTTTCTTGATTTGAATCGAAGGCGCTGGACATCCCATACAGCTTCAGTGGTAGCACTCACAGTGGTGAGGTGGTCCAAAGTAAATTCAAGCGATTTACTCGCGCAGGCTCCAGCACTAGTTCCGAGTCCGAAAGCAGAACATGAAGACACGCGGCTCTTCGTTGTTTTTTGCCACTGGCAGAAGAGCCGCAGGAGGGACATCGTGGCTCCTGGTTTTGTTCGCCGCGATGCTTCTGGGAGCACCTTCTCCGACGGTAGCAAGGCATCCTGACGAGGACAAACCTCACGGCCCCTTGACACAACCCCGCGGATGTTGGAAGAAGTGCAACAGGCTTAAGCTGGGGTACTACATAAATAAGCCAAAAGACACGAGGGCGTCGGGACCGCACCACATTCTCGGGAACTACAACTATGAGCGCTACGTTCTCGACCCTGCGGCCGCAAATGTCGTTGGCTCCTTGGATTCAACCGGGGTAATAATTCAATAAGCCCCAGTATCGCAAGGCTGCGTTCCGTCATGCCTTCCGTCGTGCCTTCCGTCATTTATTGTCCCACCGCCAATATCGCATGGCTGCGTTTCTCCGTTGACTTTGAACAAGGGCCGCTCGGCGGCGCATCACTACCTTATATTTTAACTTGCCCTCGTATTTTCCCGTCTCTCCTCTTGGCAGTTTGTGGATTGCTGTCAGAAGTGTGCCATGAAGGTGGGCTGCAGATTCTGGCATTTGAAACCTTCAATGAATGGCGAGATGTAAGCATCACCACTGATATTCGTTATCCTTGTCATGCGATGACAAAGCATTGAATGCAGTACTTGCCCTCACTCCGTGTGACAAGCTTCTTTTCCTTCAGTTCAGAATTCTTTTCACCGTGTGTGACTTGTCAACGCCTCCGCTTCCCCTCTCTTATAACCGCCGGCTAACTTCCTACTATCCCCCTCCCCGTGACATCAGTGGCCAATGCACGTTGTTGGGTTCATTGGCAGGCATCACCGTGCGGAACTGGGACATAGCCATCCTCCCAACGTTCCTGGGCGGCGAGTGCAACCCCCTTGCCAACACGGACGACGACCCGCATTTCCGGGGCGCAGATGGCACCCAATACGACTTCAACGGCCTTCTCGACCGCTCCTTTTGCTTGGTTTCCGACCGTCGGATCCACATCAACATGGGAATCAAGGGTTATCAGCCCATCGCGAATCTCCCCGGCACGGCGACATCGTTGGACGAAGAGTCGCTCGCTGCAGCGGTGGAAGCGGCGGCCAATGAGAAGAAGCCACGTCATATCAGGCAGCTGGAACAAGAGCGGCTGAGCGTGGAGGAACTGAGCGAGCTGGAGAGGATGCGGGCCAACGGGAGCCTGCCGTTGACCGATGAGGTGGTGGCGGCGCTTGACAGGGAGACGGGTCGTCGCAGTGGCGAAGAAGGCGCCGGGGGAGAAGGGGAAGAGAAGGAGCAGCATTCGATTCAGTATGCGAAGCATGAGCTGAAGGCGAGGCTTCTGAAACAAAAGCCGATTCGCAGCTGGATCAGGTATGCAACACTGTGCTTTTACATGATGCGCATGCGCCATGTACTCGTAGCCATAGCATGCGCCGTGCTTGTAGACTGCAAGAGTCGTCATAAGACTCTTTCTTCTTTGCTGCACTACCTTCATGCTTTGTGCCTTCCAGGGAGCTTCAAGTGATGTGGCGTGATTCGACTGGCAGACAGCACTCGGCATTCTTTAAGGCGCGCGACGGCAAGGAGCAAGGGAGGGGCAGCAGCGGGTTCATCGACCGACTGGAGCTCGACGGCTCGCCGGTGGCCCCGCCTCTGTCCGAAGGCTCTTTCATCGTTGGCAGCGGCGGGTTCAATCTGCTGCTGGCGGAGACACGGAGCTGCAAGGGGAAGAACGAGGACGAGTTTCATCTCACAATCGACGGCCTGGTGGACATGGGCATCTCAGCGCGTTTGGCGCATCCGCTCATGCAGACGGCTACGGAGGCCCAGGCACATTTCAACGTGCATATCGCCCGGCTCAATGTGAGACCTTCTGATTGTTCTCGCTCTCCGGTGGTTGTGCTGTGCCTGGCCGGTTCTGCCATTATAACCGTCCTGGTATGGTACCCATTTTGTCATTTTGTCCCATGCAACGTCTTCCCTTCACCCATCTCCCCATCTCCCCCTTCCTGTCGTTCCCTCTTTCCCTCCCTTGTGCAGCACACGAGTGGCATTCACGGTGTGCTGGGTCAGACCTTCCGAGCCGAGGAATCCCGCAAGGTGCGCTCGCTGCGGTACCGCCTGCTGACCCGCCTGCTGCGCGAGCCGGTGGAGGTGGAGAGTGAGAGTGGCAGGGGATTCCTGGATGGGCGCACGGAGGACTATACCACCTCGGATATTCACTCCGCGGATTGCATGTATGCTGCTGCGTGGCGCAGGGGGGAACACGAGAGCAGCGACGGAAGCGATTTCATGTGACAAGGGATTATGACGCAGTGCTGCAGAATCGTTTTCTGAGGTGGTTTGGGGATCATGATCACCTTTTACATTGGTCAGATATACCAGATAGCCTAGCAAATAAACACGCAGCCATAATGGCACGCCAACTACAAGTGGGGAGTTCAGGTGTTTTGTAAATCCTGTGTTTGCTTCTTTTCCTTGATTCGAAATGCTTTGTACCGCAAACCCTCATATAGTATCCTGAATAATTTAAACCAACTTAACTAGCAATCAGTGTATTGCGCATGTGGATTGGGGCCCACACGCTATTTTTATGATTCTGATAATCAGAGGTGCTTGAGAGCCACTTCAGGTCCCTTCCCCCCCCTTTCTGCTTCACATTGCACGTCCCTCCCTTCCCCTCCCATATCACCCCAAGTAGAGCTGATTTGACAACGCCCTTACTGCAACGCCTCCTTGGATAAGCACTCCCACAACTCCACCTCCCCTCACATCCCTCCATTTTAGGTTAGGAGGATCAAAAGCAATAAACCTAAAAGAGAGGCAATTATGAATTAATGAACCCTGAATACGAGAAAAAATCTGCATATTCATGGCATATCATTCTGAAATGACATTCTTTACCAGTGTTGTCGATTTCTTATGCCTGAGCCCTAAACATATGCTAGTACATATATGTGTGTATTTATATATATGATAAATATACCTGTATGTGTATGTATGTACATTCCGCCCATGTTCATCTCTATAAACAAGTCATCTTGTATAGCACCTCGGATCTTGCTCCTTGTCACCTCCTCCCCGATATGAAAAATTCACTTGCTGTGTTGGATATTGGACTGAAGCGACTCTGCCCAATCGCGACTAACAGCGAAGCATATGCACGCAAGTACAGCGGCAGACGAAACGAGTGTGGCGTAATTTCAGCTGCACCACGTACAGCAGCTCTCGAAACTCATCATTCCGGGTCGCGCCGACATGCCAGCGGCAGCAGCGAGCCGTCCTGGCGAGGCGTGGCGGCGGGCGGGGCGGGCGGAGGAGCTGGTGGCGGGGCTGGCGGCGGGCGACGCGAAGGTGCGGCTGCGCGCCGTGCGCGACGTGAAGAACGCCGCCATCGGCAGCCGCACGCGCAAGCTCGCTTTCATCCGCCTGCGAGCCGTGCCCAGGTGCGCCTCTCTTCCCCGCGCGCGTCCCTCCTCCGCGCGCCTCCCTCCTCCGCGAACCTCACTCCTACGCGCGCCGCGCCGCGCTCTTTCCCGCGCCTCCTTCCCTGCCCCTCTCTCCCCTGAAACCACGGCTGCGCTCTCCACGCGGCCTTTTTCCGTACCACCGCCCCACCGCGCGCCTTACTGTTTCCGCGCCCTTCTGTTTCCGCGCCCTGCTGCTTCCCGCATCTCCGTTCCCTCTCCATCCGATTCTCTGAGGGGGCACTGGATGGGGGAGAGAGGTTTGGGGAGTGGTTTGGGGAGTGGTTCGAGTCAGTGTGGTGGGGAGTGGTTTGGGTGTCTTGGCAGTGGTGCCGGTCTCTGAGAAGTGGGTCCCTTCCTTGCGGGTCCACCATGCCTGCTGTCCGTTTCTCCTTGACCCCCATTGCTATGCTGGCCTTGCCCTTCCTGACTGAATGCTTGCCTGCTTGTTCGCCTGCCCTCGTTCCTTCCTGCCTACCTTCCTACCTGCCTGCCTGCCCTCGAACCTGCCTGCGTGTCTGTTGACCTGCCATGCCCGTGTGTGCCGTGCCGTGCGTGCGCCCATCAGGCTGGTGGCCATGCTAGAGGGAGCGGACGGAATGGAAGGGGCGGAGGGAACGGAGGGGGCGGAGGGCGAACAGGGTGCGGAGGGGGCGTGGGGAGCGGAGGAGGTGCAGCAGGCGGCGGCAGCGGTGGGCAGTTTGGCATGCGGGCTGCCGGAGGGCGTGCATGCCGTGCTGGCTGCTGGGGCCGTGCTGCCGCTGCTGCGCTGCTTGCTGCACCCGCACACCAAGGTATGGTGACACCCCCATGCCAAGGTATGGTGACACCCCCATGCCAAGGTATGGTGACACCCCCATGCCAAGGTATGGTGACACCCCCATGCCAAGGTATGGTGACACCCCCATGCCAAGGTATGGTGACACCCCCATGCCAAGGTATGGTGACACCCCCATGCCAAGGTATGGTGACTCCCCCATGCCAAGGTATGGTGACACCCCCATGCCAAGGTATGGTGACTCCCCCATGCCAAGGTATGGTGACACCCACATGCTGCCGGAGGGCGTGCTTTCCGTGCTGGCTGCTGGGGCCGTGCTGCCGCTGCTGCGCTGCCTGCTTCACCCTCACACCAAGGTGACGCCCCATGCTGGAGTTTTTTTTTAGAATTCTCAAATGCGGTTTGGCATGTGGGCTGCTGGAGGGTGTGCATGCTGTGCTGGGAGCAGGAGCTGTGCTGCCTCTGCTGCGCTGCCTGCTGCACCCGCACACCAAGGTGACAGCTGGCGGAGGGCGTGCTCCCGCTGGCTGTCTGGCTGGCAGTGGGGGCCGTGCTGCCACTGCTGCGCTGCCTGCTGCACCCCCATGCCAAGGTGATGCCTGCTTGCTGCCATAGCATGCGATGTCCACATGCCACGGATGGACGTGACATGCCACGGTGCCATGGGCACCGCACTACATGCACGCCCCTGTCTGCCCCACTTTGCACCTCTCTGAACCTCTCTGCACCACTCTGCCCCCCCTGCACTTATCTGCAACACACAGGTGGTGGAGGCAGCTGCAAGGTCACTGCGTCTGATCTTCCAGTCCACTCCTGCTCTGCCACGTGGCAGCACTGCTGCAGGGGATTGGCTCTCGCCCGCCCTCACCCTGCTGCCGTCCCTGCTCGCCTCCCCCAACGAGACAGTGTCAGAGGTGAGTGTGCATGTCGTTACCTTGGTAACCACACTGCGTGTTGCCACCCTCGCGCACCACCATGCATCCTCTCAAGCCTAGGTTTCCACTGCACTCTAGTCGTGCTTGCTCCCCCTCCCACCCCCTCCCCCCGCACCCCTCCTTTCCCTTCCACACCAGGTGGCATCCAGTGTGGCAGTGCACAGTGTGCACTCGCACCAGCAACAAGAAGCTTTTGGGCTCTTCAATTCAAAGCACCCCTTCCAGGTGGCAGCCCGTGTTGCAGCGCACTGTGTGCACTCGCACCAGCAGAAGGCATCGTTTGAGGCGCTTCAAACCAAAGCACCCCTTAACCCCCCACCCTTCCTCTGCCTATCAACCAGGTTGCAGCCAGTGTGGCAGCGCACTGTGTGCACTCGCACCAGCAGCAGGCAGCTTTTGGGGTGCCTCAAAAGCACCCCACTCCCGCCTGTACCCACCCCCTTCCCCCTGTCCCCATCCCCCCAACCCCAACCCCCCACCCCTCCCCTCACCGTCCCCACTAGGTGGCAGCGAGTGTGGCAGCGCACTGCGTGCACTCGCACCAGCAGCAGGCAGCGCTGGCAGCAGCAGGCGGGCTGCTGTCGCTCTCGCGCCTGCTCGCGTCGTCACCGCGCTGCACCGATGCCGCTCTGCTCGCCCTGGCGGCGGCTGTCAAGGGCAACCGGCAGCAGGCCGCTGCTCTCGTAGGTGCGTGTGCTGTGCAAGTGTGTATTCAATTCGCTGTGCTGCTGCTTGCTGCGTGTGGGCATGACTCCACTGCCCTGCTTGCCGCTGCATGCCTGTGTTCGCCGTCGGTTAAAATCACCATCTTCTCACTCCCTCCCTCCCTCACTCACTCACTCAATGCGCAGATGGCTCACTCGCACACACACACACCGTTCACAATCACCACTTCTTCCTCGACTCCCGTCCCCCCCGCCCCTTTTCCCCCTTCAACACCCTACCTTCCGCAACTTGCCGATACCCACCCTCCTCCCCGCACGTGCTGCAGATATGGGCGGGGGAGCAGCGCTGGCGGCGGTGGTGAGTCTGACGCGCCACCCATCCCCCACCACGCGCCTCAATGCCTGCCGCTGCCTGCTGCACGTCGAGGCAGCTCTCTGGCCACACGGCGGTGCCATCACTGCGGTGCCCCGCTCCTTTCTCCAACACCCCGCTCCCGCCCTCGCTGCCCTGCCCGCTCCTCCTGTCTCCTCCGCAGTTCCACCTGCCACCACCGCTGCTGCCCCTGCCTGTGCTACTGCAGCGGCGGCTTTGCCCCCTGCCACAGCAGCTGCAGCGGCGGCTGCGAGCGTGAGGGTTGAGCGGGTTGCACGCAGCAGCAGCGGCGGCGGCGGCAGCATTGCGGGGGATGGGGGTGGACGGGCGGGTGGGCGGGGCGGTGGAGTGAAACGGGATGCATGGGGCGGGTTGAAGGCAGGCGGGATGACCAAGGGCGATCGGGGCATGTGGCCGCGGCAGCAAGGGCACGAGCAGGCGGCGTGTGGGCGGGAGGGTGAGGAGGGGCGGGCGCAGCACGTGGTGTGCGGGGCGCTTTTGTCCCCTCGCACAGGGGCCCACACGCCTGCCACCGCGCCCACACCTGCTACTGCTGCCAGTGGCGAGAGGCCGATGCGCGTGGGGGTGGGTGTGGGCATGGGAGTGGGCGTGGGGGCGGCAGCGGCGGTGGATGTGAACGTGGCGGCGGTGGTGCTGGTGGCGCTCATCAACCTGCTGCCTCTCCCCGACCAGGTCAGCCCCTCTCTTCTCTGCACCTCCGCACTATGCTCACACCGCCTCCGTTCCTCAACCTGCTGCCTCTCTCCGACCAGTTCACCCGCTTTTTGCTCTGCACATGGCCTCCTTCCCCTCCTTTTCTTGTCGTTGCAAGTCCATGCACCTGCCGCTCCCCCTCATGCGCTGACCATTTTGGAAAGCATTTGCCATGTGGAAGGCATGTGCAGGTGGACACACTAGTGCTCTCTAGCTGTTGTTCATCAGCCCATTGGTCTCGTCTGGTGTTTGCAACCTTCTCCTGCAAGCCCTTTCCATGTCTCCCTGCTCCCCCTCCCTCCTCTTCACCAGGTGGGCGAGCAGGCGCCGAGGCTACTGCAGCAGCTGCTGGGCGGCAGGGAGGACGTGCAGTGGGCGGCCTTCAACGCCCACGCGGCCTCCGAGCTCGTCGCTCTGCTCCGCCCCGCCCCCACCGCTGCCTCTTCTCCTTCCCCCATTACCTCCCCTTCCTCGCTTCCCATCCCCTCCTCCTCCGCTTTTCCCATCCCCTCCTCCTCTTCCCCTCCTCCCATCCCCCCATTTCCATCCTTCCCGTCGCCGCTCATCCCCTCCTCCTCCTCGCCTCCCACTGCCACTGCTACCAGGCCACTCTTCTCCCGCTCTCCACCCGTGGTAACTTTTGGCTCCGTAGGCTTGGCCGAGCCTACCTCCAACGGCTTGGTATTTACAGAGCCTAGGGCCTCCCGGGGATGGCTGAGCGGAGTGGGGCGCAGGGAGAGTGCGGAGTTCCCATCGCGTAGATGGATGGCATGGGGTGAGCGGGGCGAGAACACTCGGGCATGGGACGACGGGGCGAGAGTGCGAGGGGGGCGCGAGGGGAGAGAGGGGAGAGAGACGCGAAGGGGGAGTGGGGAGGGGTTGGGCTGGAGGAGTGAGGGCGGAGGAGGGAGTGTGCGGGGAGGGGAGAAGGGGAGGAGTGAGGGGGAGGGCAGTGCGGTGCTGGTGGAACGCAGTGCGGTTCAGAGGGAAAGTGCATTGGCGGCGCTAGCGGTGCTGTGCTCCTCGTGGGAGCCCATCCGCCGCCAGGCTCTCGACCTCAAGGTGATGTGTTGCACTAAGTACGGCTAACCAGTGTTTATAGACGCACTTAGACCTCAAGGGAATGCCTGGTGCAGGTGATGCCAGGGGCAGGTGAGAGAACAAGCACTGCACGTACACCCCCCTCTCTGCACCCACGATGCGTATTGTCTCACACATTGTGTCTTCCCGCCCTCTCTCTCTCACCGCTCCCCTCCCCTTCCTCTCTTTCCCACCAACCCCCTCCCACAGGTGCTACAGCCTCTGCTGCGCTGCCTCGATGCCTCCCAACCCATGCCCCTGCGCGCTGCTGCGTGCTCTTGCCTGCACTCACTCGCGCGCTCCATCAAGGTGCCAGTCCCCTTGCTCTGTCTCACCTCAGGTTACTAATCAAAGTCTCCAGTGATATTCAAGTACGAGTAGAGTTGATGAGTATTTTGCAGTGCAGGCAGTCTATTCAACGTTGACCACTATTAAGTATCCAGAAGGCAGTCGATTGTAGGATTCCATCCCCGGCTCATCCCTCCACATTTGTCTCAACTGCCTGCCCTTCTCCCACCAACCCCCTCCCCCTCCCCCCACATGCGGGCCTGAGACTGTTCAGAATCTCCGCACGGGCCTGTCCACGGCGCCCATCATCCTCGCCGTGCTCAACCTCGCCGCCTCCCCCGACCCCTCTGCCCAGGTGCGCCCTCCCCCGACCCCTCTGCCCAGGTGCGCCCTCCCCCGACCCCTCTGCCCAGGTGCGCCCTCCCCCGATGCCTCTGCCCAGGTGCGCCCTCCCCCAGTGCCTCTGCCCTGCGTCCACCCCCGTCGCTTCCCCGTCCCCTCCCATCCCCACCACTTTTGCACATTTTGTTTCCCCCAAGCCTCTCTCAACCTCACCTCCTCCCCAGCCATCAGCACTGG
Organism: Closterium sp. NIES-65; assembly: GCA_948144175.1. Lineage (NCBI taxonomy): Eukaryota > Viridiplantae > Streptophyta > Zygnematophyceae > Desmidiales > Closteriaceae > Closterium > Closterium sp. NIES-65. The sequence goes on along the minus strand of CANXME010000032.1, from coordinate 744,438 downwards.
CAGCTTTGGCCAACCAACACCGCACATTGAGCAACGGTAGCCTCTTGCGGAGTAATGAATGATTCGAAACGCAGCAAGTCGTGTGGTCACCGTTGAAACTTTCAGCTAAGTATGGGTGGGTTGCTTCGTTAGGACTAGGAAAAAAGGTATGAATGAGGACTTGATAAGTCTCAAAGTAAAAGTACAAAGTAGGCGTACGCGTTTCGGCCTGTGATGAAGGCCTCACAGTCCTCATTCATACCTTTTTTCCTAGTCCTAACGAAGCAACCCACCCATACTTGGCTGAAAGTTTCAACGGTGACCACACGGCTTGCTGCGTTTTGAATCCTTCATTACTCTGCACATTGAGCAACTCTTATGTTCCTCTCTCTCGTCATTGACCTCGCCTCCCTGCAGCTACCAGCGGTGTCAGCGCTGGCCAATCTGCTGCTGGACTTCCGAGGCGACACGGGTGCTCTCGTGGATGCAGGGCTGCTCTCCCGCATGGCTGAGCTGACAGCTGGGGTTGTTGGGAAGCGTGAGGGGTGGGTGCGAGAGGAGGTTGTGGAGGGGAGAGTGGGGGAGAGAGCGGACGGGGGTGTTAAGGGAAGAGTGGAGGGGATTGTGGACGAGGGTGTGAAGGGGAGTGTGAAAGGAAGTATGGAGGGGAGTGTGGGGGAGAGAGTGGGGGTAGCAGGGCAGGTGGTGGAGCGCAGTGTGATGGTGCTGCGCAACGTGGCTCACTCCGCCACCACACCCGTCAAGCAACAACTGATCGCCCTCCTGCTGCCCGCTACCCTGCCCGCCCTGCTGCAAGGTGGGTGTCCCACTCGCGTCCCATTCTCTCCAACCGTTTCTCCACCAATTGCCATTGTTGTTGCCAGTGCTAACCTCTCTGCCACCTTGTCGTCTCTCCATCGCGCCGCATCTTCACCGCTCTGCACCCCTTCCCACCTCCAGCTCCCTGGCCGGGTGTGCAGGTGCAGGCGGCAGCGCTGCTGCGCAACGTGGTGCACGGAGCAGAGGAGCACGCCCACCTGCTGCTGGCCCCCGCTGCCCTCCACGGCGCTCTCCTGCGCCTCCTCGCCGCCAAACTGCTGCCCGCCCGCCCTGTGGCCCTCTCTCCAGCCACAGTGGGAGGTGCTATGAGGGGAGCAGGGAGAGGAGCAGTGATAGGAGTGAGAGGAGCAGCGAGAGGGGATGCAGAGGAGGAGGGCGTGGAGGATGCGGAGTGTGAGTTGGCGGCAGTGCGGCGAGCGCACTATGCAGTGCGATTGGAGGTGCGTCGCCTGCATCGCTTGCTAAACTGCTGCTCCCTTATGAGACTTTTCCAAACCTTCATCTCTTTCTGGCTCACTCCCCTTCCTGTCTGCAAATCGTGGTCCCTTGTTGTGTGTTGTGCTGACCTGTATCTCGGCAGGCCATGCTGGCTCTGAGCAACGTGGCAGCAGGGGGCGCACAGGCCAAGGACTCGGTGCTGCCGCTGCTGCTGCTGCCCGCCGCCAAGGTCAGGGAGCTTGAAGCGTGCTGGCAGGCAGGCAGAGGGGGTGAAGCAGCCACGTGTGATACACCAGGCCCAGGGAATGGGGAAGCAGGTGGAGCAAAGGCGGTGGCATGCAGTGTGGCAGGCTCAAGTGCAAGTGCTTGTGCTGCTGCTGCCGGACGAGAGGGAAAAGGAGAAGCGCTGGCAGCCACACTTCCGCTGCATTCCCTCCACCACCACCCGCCATCCAGCCCTTCCCAGCCCAACGCTACCCCCTCCCTATCCTCTGCACGACTCTCGCCCCCTCCTCCCCCTCTCATCCTGCACCTGCTACGCCTGCGTGGCTGCACATCCCTGCGCCTGGCCTCTCTCTGGTGCCTCGCCAACCTCTGCCGCCCTGCCTGCCCGGGGGCTGACAGGCGAGCTGCTGCGGTGAGGGCAGCAGAGGGCCTGGTGGTGCAGTTGGAGATGCTGGCAGCGCAAGGGAGCTTCGACATTGCTGTAAGCCACGCACACATGCACACGTGCACACGTGCAGACATGCAATCGCTCTCTGCTAGTGTGTTGCTGTGAATAGGTCTCGCTGCTCTCGCCCTCTGCCGTGAGGCCGGTAAAGGGTGTGGGGGCACAGCTGGAGAGGCTGGCTCGCAGCACAGGGGAGCTTTGACATCGCTGTAAGACATGCTGCGGATAGGTTCTCACTCGCCCTCTGCTTTTCTGTTGCTGTGGATAGGCTTTTGTGTGTGGTCGTTTTGAGTTTTTTTGCGCACTTGGGGAACGCACTGTGATTCCTCATGCATGCATACACGTGTGTGTGCGCGTGTACATGTGAGCAAGTGTGGGTCTGTGTGTGTGTCGTGGCACAAACATGCCTGTGCTCTGCTTTGCTTTTCTTCCTGTCTGATACTCTCTGCAGTGTCGGGCCAAGCTAGCACTTGATTACGTGACACGGGAAAGCTGACACACTGCTGCTGCTGCTGCTGCTGCTGCTGCTGCTGCTGGCTGTGTACCTGGCATGTACCTGCTTGCTTGCAATGGGATGTGATCGCGAGTGACAGCGAGGCCACGGTTTTGCCGGCCCATAGATACGTACGGTATATTTTATTCAGCTACAGTGTTTTGTTATAATAACTTGGCCTAGAAGAGCAGTTCAGAAGTTGCAAGTACGGATGCCAAGTATGGTGCATAACACATCGTTAGTGCTGAAACGCCATGTAAAGAACGTTCAGATTGTAAGTGTGCCTCGCGTAACGCGCCTCGTCAGGAAACCGAATATCGTAACTGACACCGACAATGAAATTCACACCGAAACTGATGATGAGACTGACTTTTTCTTGAATTCCGCCGAATACCTCCTTGCAGGGCTGAACCTCCTCCTCAACTTTCACCCTCGTTTTTTTCCCGCAGGTTGGGAGAAGGTGAGGAGATGGAGATTTAGGTCCACCTCTACCATCTCCCGATAGAGCTCGTTTACCATCGTAGTAGCTCCGCCCACACAGTCCAAAAAAAAATTATAGCCTATTCCCACTTAATCTCCCATAATATTATTGTTGTCGTTTTGATGCTGTAAAGTCGGTGCAGCGGCGAACCACTTCTAACACTATGAATCGTACCGTGCCGTCTCCCCTCTTCCCCACCTTCTGGACTGCTTTCTCTCCTCCCTCACCGATCGCGGAGGTCCTAACCGATAATTATCTTCTCTCGCTCGTGCTGCGCTCGCTAACGCGCGACTCCTTCCATCACGCGCTTGTCTCCAAGCAATGGTACGCCGTAGCACGCGTCTCGCTCACGCACCTCCGAATCAAATCCAGGATCCACTTCTCCGTTCTCCTAGACACGATTCGCAGCTTCTCCTCCCTCACGCACCTCGAGCTTCGGTACTGTCACGTTTCGAATCCGAACGGCGATGCTCTCTTCCAATGCGTGGGCGCCACGTGTCCGCATTTGACACATTTGACCGTACACTACCAGGCTCTCCTGCACATCACGTGCAACGGCCTCTCGTCTCTCTTCCATGGCTGTCGCAAGCTCCGCGACCTCCGCCTGCTCACTTTCAACCACCTCACACTCCCGCCCGCCGTCTCTCTCCTCTCCGACCTCACAACCCTCCATCTCTGCCGCCGCACTGGCGACGATTACTTCGAGCATCTGCTTTTGCCAACCGAAAGCATCCGCGCGCTTCAGCAGCTACGGGAAGTCCGCTCGAATATATCGCCGTTAGAAGGACTCCCGGATTCCACCAGCAGCCTCGCGCCCCTCCCCAGCTCGATTGGTCACTTACCACATTTGCAAACCCTAGAAATTGTGATGGGTGTGCAGTCAATCCCGGATTCCTTTCAGCATCTCACCAGCCTACGTTCCCTCTCGCTGCAGTCCCAGCATTTGATGTGCCTGCCAGAGCATGTGATGGGGGCAATGACGCGATTGGAGGAGCTTTTCCTTCGCTGGGGGTCCCTCCAGACCCTCCCGGACACCATCTGCTCCCTCCCCCTCTCCTCCCTCTCCATCGACGCATGCCCTGCACTCACCTCTCTTCCTGACAATCTCGGATTCCTGGCACACCTTGAAACCCTAGCGCAACCTCTGTGCTCTGCCCGAGAGCGTGGGCAACTTACAGCGACTGAGGAGGTTGAGAATCGAGAGTGTGCGTCTGCTGCAGCTGCCGGAAAGCCTGTGCACGGGGAGTGTGAGGCACAGTCTGGAGAAGCTTCACCTGCGCGGCTGCAGTGAGCTGAGGCGGCTGCCCCCCCAGCTGCCCATGCTGACGCGCCTCCAAGAGCTCGAACTCACCGCCTGCCCTCGCCTCGAGTCCCTAGACCCTCTGTTTGCTCCGGATCCCGCATTAGGCGTGACCTGCTCCCTTGCTTCTGCTCTCTCCGTTGATCCTGCCCCTGCCCCTCCTCCTGACCTTGCGCCTCGCCCTCCTCTTGACCCTGCTCCTGCTTCTGCCACTGTCGCTCCTACAGCCGCTGCTGCTGGCCCCACCACTGCTTGCACTCATACCGATAAGTCCACCCAGCCACAGCCACAGCCACAGCCACAGCCAGAGCCAGAGCACAGTGTCGTGATGCAAGTCCCGCTGAGCCTCCCTTCTCATTGAAGCCTTCCCTCCCTTTACTCTCCTCCACCCTTCTCACTTTTCTGTCCCCTTTCTTCCAGCAGGTGACCCTCCCTAACCCTTGTTCCTCCTGGCGTATGTGATGAGCTTACTCTCCTTCCCTCCGCGTGTATCAGGCGACCCTTGAACAAGTCTAAACCCCCTCGTAAGGGCTCCGTCAGATTGCTCCTGCTTCTCCCTACTGCTAGCTTCCTTTGGCATAGGAAAACAAGATTGCAGTAAAAAGAAACATACAAGCAAAAAGCGAGAGACCTGAGTGCTCCCCCCGACTACATTCCCTCCTCCTCCTGCCTAGGTTCCTCCTGCAGCACGCTAACTCTAGTGCCAGACGCGAGTCAGCTGCACTGCTCGTGATGGCTCCTAGGTGCTAGCTAGCTCCCACTGGGCCCACTAGGCATGCACTGCAATCCAGCTGGAATCGAGCTCCTAGCCTGGAATCGCATTCCCAGCTGGAATTGCATTCCCAACCTGGAATCGAATTCCCAGCTGGAATCGAATTCCTTCTTCTGTACCAACCTCCTCGAATTTCCCTGCACTCGGCTCTGTAAAGCGTATGTACAGTACATACCACGCACACAAAAGAAATTAGAGTACAAGTCCAGAAATGCACAATTACCTGGCTGCTGTGTAATTCACGCCTTAGCCTGCTGGCTAGGCGTTAATAACGTGACAGCTGTCGTGATGCAAGTCCCGCTGAGCCTCCCTTCTCATTGAAGCCTTCCCTCCCTTTACTCTCCTCCACCCTTCTCACTTTTCTGTCCCCTTTCTTCCAGCAGGTGACCCTCCCTAACCCTTGTTCCTCCTGGCGTATGTGATGAGCTTACTCTCCTTCCCTCCGCGTGTATCAGGCGACCCTGCCCCCTCCCGTGCCTGAGCAGTAGCTCCCGCAGCTCTGGTCACGGGATCTTTACCCTGAATCTGCACTCCCTTCGCTCGAGCCACATTCGTCACATGCTCCTTGACTTTCTTTCCTCGCTGATCCTCCAACACTAGGACTCCCGACTCCCGCACTTCCTTCACCTTCCACCGTTCAGGACCCACGGCTAGGTCCAATGTGTCCCTCTTCGCCTTCCTCGGGTATACCTCCTGTCCTGCCGCTATAGCCTCTCTCTGCTTTCCTTTACCCTCCTCCTTGCGTTGCTGATATCGACGTGCATCCCTCAGCTGCGCGACATGTAAATTGTCCAAGGCTGCTGGTGTCAGCTCCCTCAGGTACCGTGCCCTCTTCTGTGCTACTTCGGCCCATAAACCAGGCTCGTCTGCCTCCACGGCAACCGACAACAGCTTTGGTGCGTCCACGGGTAAGACTGGGTCCCGACCGTACAGCAGATGGTAGGGTGACAGATTCTTCAGAGCAGATTGCTTAGCAAACCTGTATCCCGCCAGAATCCAGGGAAGCTCCTTGTCCCAAGTCCTCTTGTTGTTCTCCCCGTATGCCCTCAGTCCCTTCTTCAAGGTCTGTATCATTCGTTCGGTCAATCCATCCGACTGTGGGTGGTACCTTGAAGTCACACGATGAGTAATCCGGTTCTCTTTCAGCATCTCCTCGAAGCTGCCTTGGAATTCGGTCCCCTGGTCAGTCAATACCTCCCCGCACGCTCCGTATCTGGTGAGCACCTCTTGCACGAAAGCCTCAGCGATCAAGCTGCTGTTTTTGCTAGACAAGGCCCTGGCCTCCACCCACTTGCTGGTATGCTCTATCATTACCAGGATATACTGCTTTCCTTTGGTCGATAGCGGCAGCTCTCCTGCCAAATCCAGCGACCATCGATACCCCAAGCCTCGAATCGGTAGGGATTGCAGCTCGTCTCTTCCTCTCTCTAAAGCCGCCTTGTTTCGCTGACAAGCTTCGCAGGCTGCTACCATTGCAGCCACGTCCTTTCTCATGCTTGCCCACCAGTACATAGTGCTCAGCAGCTGTCGAGTCCTGGCTATCCCGTAATGCCCCAACTTCCCATGGACCTTTAGCATGATCCTCTCCCTGTCTTGCGGCTGTGGCACGACGCGCCATCCTTCGCTAGTGCGCATCTGTAACTGATCCTGAAACCATCGGTAATGCTGCCCCCTGGCCCTGGCCCGTTCGCTTACTCCTGAGTCCTCTAACGGCTCTCCTTTTATCCACCCCATGGTCTCCTGATCTTCCCACACATCCACCTGCCGCTGCTCTCCCTTCTCTTGCCCCCAGGTCACTTCTGCCACCTGTGCTAATGCTATCAGCTGTGCAACTGGCTGCATCGGAGGCGGGTTTCTGGATAACCCATCCGCGTGTTGCAGTGTCTTACCCGGTCGGTGACGGATATCGAAATCGAATCCCAACAGTTTGATTGCCCACCGGGCGTTCCTGCCCGTCAGTTCTTGGTTTTTCATCAACCATAGCAAGGGCTGGTGGTCGGTCACTAGCGTGAAGTGCCGGCCTTGCAGGTACACTTTGAAGTGGGTGATACCCCACACAGCGGTTAATCCCTCCCCTTCGTACGAGCTGTAGTTAGCTTCCGTAGGGCTACAGCTGCGACTGGCGAATGCTACGACTCTCTCTTCCCCGTCTATGTCCTGGCAAAGCACTGCCCCCATCCCCATACTGCTCCAGTCGGTGTAGAGAACAAATGGCGCATCTGCCCGAGGTATCTGCAGCAGGGTACCCGTCTTCACTGCTTCCAGCAAATCTTGCCTGGCTGCTTCCTCCGTATCTCCCCACTGCCAACTCTTCCCCTCTCTGAGCAGCTGGTTCAAGGCGTGCGCTCGGCGACTGAAATTCGGCACGAACTTCCTGTAATAGTTCAGGAAGCCAAGAAGTGCCCTTAGCCCAGATTTGTCCTTCGGTGCAGCCAAATCATCCAGCACCTTGACTTTAGCTTCCTGTATCGCCAGCCGGCCCCCCCTCACCTCAAACCCCAAGTACGCCACTGTACGGCGGGCTATCTTGCACTTGTCCGGGTGGCATGTTAGTCCTGCAGCTGCTATCACCTCCAGAGTCTGCTTCAAGTCCTGTACATGCTGTTCGTCGCTCCCGCTGAAGATGAGCACATCATCGATGTAACGGGCCGCTGCTGGGATTCCCTTCAGCACCTGATCCATAGCCCGTTGAAACACCGCTGGCGCATTGCATATCCTGAATGGCATCACATTGTATTCATACAGCCCATCCACTCCGTGAAAGGCTGTTTTTCGCTTGTCCCCTTCCTTGATAGCGATTTGGTTAAATCCTTGTCGTAAGTCCAGGGTAGAGAAGATCGTAGCTCCATCTAGTTTATTGAAGATATCATCCGCAGTCGGCATAGGATATCGGTCTGGGCTGGTGATCTTGTTCAGGTCCCTAAAGTCCCCACACATCCGCTTCGCTACCACCTTCCCCGTGATGTCTTTTCTGACAGCTACTACCGTGGCTGCTGCATAACTCGACTCTGACGGGCGTATTATCCCTGCTGCCAGCAGCTCCGCGCATTTCTCCTTGCAGATCGCCGCATCTTCCGCATTCATCCGCCTCCTGCACTGATAAGTGGGCAGCTCCATGGTTAAGTTTTACTCCAACTCTCTCCCTTTGTATCTTCCCAGCTCCTGTAAGTTGTATGCGAAAGTACCTCTGTGCTGCTGCAGTACCTGTCTGATTGCTTCTGCCACCTCCTTCTTTATGTCAGCTCCCATCTCCCATTCCTTGCCTGCTCCCATGTCTTTGACCCCTGCCTGCGTATTTGTAGTGCTCCCCTTAGCGGTTATCTTCTCGACTGCTGCGTATGCTGCTTGCTTATAGCACTGACCCCCTTGCCTTTCCTGCTTCCCTCCCTGCTACCCTGGACCCTTCCGCATCTCAGTTACCAACCATCTCAGAGAATGTTGATCAATCGCCCTGCCCAAAGCTGCTCGACGGGTCTCTTCCCCCACTCCCTCTGCTGCAGTGGCTCCTGGAAAGTACCCCATAGCTAGCTCGCGTTCCAAGGCGGTTGGCTCTTCCCACTTCCCTTTACGGTGATCATACACCATCCCTGGGCCGGGGTTCCCGTCCTGCTCAACAAAGCCTCGTGCTTTCGCGTAAGCCACTAACGTCGGCCATGCTCTTCGCGCTTCCCCTACTCGGTTGCACTGGTACTGCAGGGGATGATCTGGTTTGACCACTGGCGCAGCTACCCTCCTTGGTTCGAGGATGTCCTCCACAATCCTAGTCCCATCTCTTTCTACTTTTGCCAACCGAGCACGAAGCTCCCCTTCCGGTAGGACAATTTGCCAGAAGCGCCGCACCCGATGCGTTAGTGCCCCCAGCTGCGCCCCGTCACATCTAACTCCCTTTCCCAATTCTGCTTCCACCAGCTCCCGCACTTCTCAGACCGGCTCCCTAGCGTCACCATTCATATCCACGTGCTCTAGAATGTAAGCGTACTCTCCTCCTACCTCCTTCATCCACCTCATGATTTCCAGTAGCGTGGTCACTAACCCTGTGCGCTCGTCTTGCAATCCCTTCCCCTTCCCTGCCCTCGAGGTACCCTGGCACTCCCAGCCGGCCACTAGCAGGTCCACTTTTCCCCAATTCTTTGCATCTTCTTTGTTAATCTGCTTCACATCCCAGTTCTTGTTCTGCATGGCCTCCTTCACCACATCTTTCCTCAGCTGGGCGGGGTACCGCTGCTGCAATACCTGTGCGTGTTTCCAGGCCATCCTCCGGACTTCAGGATCCACCTCCACATAGATCCACTTCTTCACCCCAGACCGGCCTCTAGTGCTGCTGCTAAACCGGCTCCCAGCCCCCCGAACAGCTCCACTAGTGTGACACTGTACTGGTCTATGCTTGCCCCCGGCTGGATTTCCACGAGCTTCCCACCGCTTGTACTTCCTCCCCTCCCCATGCCTCCTGCCCTCCAGGCTTTCTTTGGTTCAGTCTTGATGAAACGCACTGGCAGCTCACTCAGCTCCTTCCCTTCCTCCCAGAAATCTGAGCGGTATAGCACTTGCTCCTGCCAGGTGCATATCGTAGTCCCTATCTTGTAGAGCAACTCCATTCCCAGTAAAATGTCGTAGTCGTCTGATTCCGTCAGTCCGCACTGCACCCTTATCATTGTCTCTCCCTCCCCCCCGGCTGCAGCGTGATCTCAATCAGATCCTTAGTGCATGGCATCCACTTGGGAGCCCCTCCCTCTGCGGTCATGATCAGTATTCCCCGTCTCACTGTTTCCCAACCTCCTTGCGCCTTTAGCTGCTCGGTCAGCTTTCTTCCCAGCAACACACTCTGCGCGCCTGTATCCACCACGGCATTTTCTACCATAATCCCTCGTACCGCTACAGACTTCGGTTCCACCACCAGAGCCGTGGGCTGGCAGACCAGTCGCTCTTCAGGGTGTCGCCGAGCTGCCTTCGGCTTGTTAGTCCCCTCAGGTACTTTTGAAGTCCTTCTCATTGGCTGCTTCGGCTCCGCTCTACCGTCCTTCCCTCCACTTCTCAACCCCAAACTTTCTCGGTCCCTGGGTGACATGGCCATTGTCCCATACTCAGCTTCTTCCTCCCCGTAATCTTCCTCTTCCTCGTCTTCCCAAGCTAGTAGCGCTTTCTCCGGGTCTTCGCTGATCTCCACCTTACCCATCTGCGCCTTCAGCTTTGCGAACCAAGGTTCAAAAATACGACCGTATTTTTTTTTTTTGCCGTAATTACGGAATCGTAAATTACGGTCGTAAATTACGGTAAAAAACGGTAAATCATTGTATTTTAATGTTGGTGCAAAAATACGGTCGTAAATTACGACCGAAATTTTGATACCGAGTTTGCAATAGCGAATTTCGGCGTTTCACAACCGTCACCCTGGGTCAGAAACATTTGTGCGGCCAAATGCACACGTGTTGGTTTTTTTTCCCGAGTCGCGCATGTCAGGTATTTCTCGAGGCGCGACATTTGGTTTTTTGGCGAACGGATTCCTGCTCTGTTGCCTTGACGAAATGTCAGTTTGCGCATTTCGCCGAAGCGCAAATATACAAATTTGCGCGATGCGGTAAACTGTACATTTGGCGAACCGTTGTCACCCGTCAACCCGTTTCGTCAGGTCGGTGGGACGATTCGCGAGCTTTTCGTTTTTTTTCGCCCGCGTGCGCGACACAACCGAACTTTGCGCTGCGAAACCATTTTAACCAATAGCGTTAGCCCAATCCCCATCCCATCCCATCCCACCCCTTCTGCCTTTTCCTTTCGCCAAAGCAACACAACCAAATCTAGCAAGGCACAAAGAGCAGGGCAAACAACCTACTCGACAAGTACATCTTAGCTTAGTAGGCATTTTACTGCTGCAGTCAAGCAAGTGCAGTATTCCACCATGGTTAGACCGTTCTCGGAGGTGTGGGAGCACGTGACGAAGGTCACATCTCCTAACGGCGTAGTTACCGCGACATGCAGCTATTGCCCTGCTACCGTGACCCCAAATGCCACTCGTATTCGAGAGCACATCTACGGGACCCCTCGCTCAAAGGAGAAGAACGTGACGCCGTGTCCGTCCGAATTTGCCAAACGGCTACGAGAAGCCGCCGAAAGGGATCGGTCTTCCACACCGTCAAGTTCCAACCGTGCCTCCTCCACCTCCACATCGGTCGAGATGCCGCCCGCAAGGCGTTCTAGGCAGCGGGACATCCGCGATATGGCGGATTCCGTTGCCCGCGCGCGTTTGGACTACCTGTGGGCGGCAGTTGTGGCTGAAAATGATCTTGCCTTCAACGTCTCCAAGTCTCGTGCGCTACAGGCCTTCGTTGACGCAGCTGTCGTCTACGCGAAGCCCTACACACTCCCAACCCCTTACAAGGTGTCCGGATCTCTCCTCGACAAGCTAAGGGCGGACGGCGAGGAGCTTGTGAGGCCGTTGAAGGAGAGTTGGAAGACGACCGGGTGCAGTCTCTCGGTGGACGGGTGGACGTGCTTGAAGTCCCGCGCGATGGTGTGCGTCATCGCCCTCAACGACACCGCGCCCGTCATTGTGGACATCGTCGACTCGAAAACCGCGAAGAAAACGGGGGATTACCTCGCGGGTCTCATCGGCAAGTCCATCTCCAAAGTGGGGAAAGATCTCGTGGTCCAGGTCATTATGGACAACGCCTCTAACAACCGATCTGCGGCTGAGAAGCTTAAGGTGGAGTTTCTCGGGATTTTCTTCACCAATTGCGCCGCCCACTGCTTGGATCTTATGCTTCACGACTTTGGGAAAGTCAAGCCCATCAAACTCGTCTTGGAGCAAGTTCATCGGGTCGTCATGATGATCAAGGGCAGCGCCTCGGCCGTCGCTCTATTCCGCGAGCTTTTTACCAAGCTTTCGTTGGTGCGGCCGGGTGCGACACGTTTCGGCACGCAAGTCATCATGCTACGCCGATTCTTGGAGGTGAAGAAGGCGCTCCAGGAGATGGTCATCAGCGATGAATGGAAAGGGGTGGCGGTGGCGCAGAAGACCGAAGGGCAGGAGGTGCAGACGCTTCTTCTCGACGACGTATTTTGGGACTGCGTGTCTGCGGTGCTCGGCCTCCTCACGCCGGTTTATGAAGTGCTAAGGGTGGTTGACACGCGGGCGCAAATCATGGGCCAAATCTATGGCCTTATGATTGACATCACGGTCAAGACTCGGGTAGCTGCAGAGGCCCCCGGTAAGTGCAAGGCTATTTATTGGTTTTCCTACTCCTTGATCCAAAACTGTGATGCGAGATCATGCCGCGCATGCCAATCCCTACATTAACGAAAATCACCTCCATTCTCACCGTGAGCAGCGGCGGTGTTCGTCAAGAAGACGGGTCTGCTCTTGGCCAAGGACAAGAGCTCCTTCATCACATCCATCAAGGGCATCCTTGCCAAGCGTTGGGACGGGCAACTCCACAACTCCCTGCATGCCCTCGGATGGCTTCTTAATCCCCGCAACCGATATGCGGGGGAGGTGAGAACGGATGCGGAGGTGAGGAAGGGGGCCAACGAGGTGATTCATGCCCGGGTGGGGGATGTTGCCCAGCGCATCAAGCTGCAGACACAGCTGGTGCAGTTTCACAAGGGGGAGGGCCGCCTCGGGTCGGATGACGCGCTATGGGCAGCCAGGATTTTGGTGGCGGGGGGACACATGACGGATGCGGAGTGGTGGTGCATTTTTGGAGGGGAAGTGCAAGCGCTCCAGGAGCTGGCTGTGACGTCCCTTTCACAGCCAGTCACCTCGTCAGAGGTGGAGCGGTACTGGTCCGCCCTTGCACGAGTGCAGAGGCGCGACCGGAACCGCATCGCGGCCAAGAAGATGACTGATGTCACCTTCGTGGCCTTCACGAGGAGGGCCCGCGATGCGTTTGATCGCAAAACGCAGGCGCGTGCGAAGTTGTACGCCGATCTCACCGACGGAACCCTCAAAGAGGGCATTGCCGTTCTCCCGCCCGCACCAGTGGAGGCGGTTGATGATGGGGCTGAGGAGGAGGAGGAGGGAGCCGAGGTGCAGGAGTGCACCATCGACTGGAGCGTCTTTGGGAGCATTGGTAAGAAGAAGAAGAAGCGCGCGGGAGAGAGCTCCAAGAGGAAGAAGAAGCAGAAGGGAAAGGGGCCATGCAAGCGGAAGGGGAGAGGAAAGAAGCATGTGGAGGAGGAGGAGGCGGAGGATGACGAGGAGGAGGACGACGACGAGGAGGAGGACGACGAGGAGGAGGAGGACGACGAGGAGGAGGAGGATGAGGAGGAGGAGGATGAGGAGGAGGAGGAGGAGGAGGCGGAGGAGGAGGAAGGATAGGAGGTGGAGTGCCGGAGGAGTAGAAGGAGTTGGAGGAGTAGGATTGGAGGAAGAGGAGGGAATAGAATAGGTGCAGATTTGCCTAACTAGTGTAGTGTAGTTTCTTGTAGGCTTCTCTGCCATCGTTGTAAGCTGCCTAGAATTTTCTGAAAAAAAAAACAAGAAAAAAAAAAGTCCAACAAAAAAACGGCCGTATTTTTGCCAAAACCACCGTAATTTACAACCGTAAATTACGGACCGTAATTTACGATTGCCGTATTTTTGAACCTTGTTGCTAACTCCCTCTCCAACTGCTGTTCCCTAGTGGATTTTTCTCCCCCCTTCTCCTTCTTGCTGTAGCACATTTCTTCCTTGTGTCCCTGTTTCCTATAGAAGGTGCAGATCGGCGCCTTAGGACAATTCCGCCTGCAATGCCCTTTCTCTTTGCAGATGTCGCATATGATGTCGATGGCGCAATCCTTTCGCAGATGCCCATGTTCCCCGCACTTGTGACACCGTCGCTTGTCTTCAAATGGTTTTTCTCTCCGTTCTTCTTCCATCCGCTTTCCTTCCACCGCAGCCCACGCCGGCCTCCTGCGTTCGCCTGATCTTCCTAAGCTCGCTCCGCGTAACCCATCGAAGAACCTTCTTCCCTCCTCTACCTCTTTCGCCACCTGATACACTTGTCGCAATTTCGCCTTCATCCCCAGCGCGTACAGTCGGCTCCGCATATCTTGCATCAGGTCTTCATCCAATCCACCCACAAACTTCGACACCAAGGTCCGTTCTTCCAAGCAGCCCATGTCTTCGGCCAGCTCCATCAGTCGATTATATTACGCTAGCAGAGATTCTCCTCTCGCTCTCTTAAAATCTTGGAACTCTGTCATCCGATCTGCTGAATGTCCCGGGAATTGTTCTCGCAGGCTTTCCAGGAATCGGTCGGTGATTTCCGCCGGCGTGAAGTCTCCCCGCTTACTCTGCAGCAACAACCCTTGTCTCTCCACCCGGTAATGCGTCAACGCTTCCCCCTTGAGCGTTCTCCCCAATCCTCTGAAGAATTCAATGGGATCGTGCCCCTCCCTCTCCCAGCAGTATCGGATGTCATCCACCATCATAAGATAATTCTTCAGCGTGGGCTCCTCTCCAGGCGCTCCTGAGAAGCGATCCGGCACTTCAATCTTAGGTGGATCTGCACTTATCGTTCTGCCCGTTCCCCAGCTCGCCGTTCCCCAGCTCGCCGTTCCCCTCTCGCCAATCCCCACATGCTGATCTCCTCTACCGGCCTCCCTGGATTCGCATCTTCCAGCAGAGAATCCGTGAAACGCCTCTCCTTCTCGCTGGCTCCGCTGATCTTCCTGATGGTCTCCCACTCTCGGTTCTGGGGTTCCACGCTGAGATCCTCCAACCCTGGCTGATTGGGATCCCATCCCTGGCGCTGGCGAATTGCAGTTAGAGCCCTGTGGAGGCTCTTCCCGTCGGTCGCCCTCCTTTCCTGGATCCGCGCTGCTATTACCACTAACGTTCGCTGTTCCTTCTTCTGCTCGGAACCCAGGCGTCTTAGTCGGCAGGGCTTGCCCCTCCATCCTCCGCGCAGGAAATCTGTGACCTGAACGCAGCTGATGAGTATGTAGTTCTTGATCCAGGCCGCTCATCCCTTACGGTGCATCACCGCAGGTCCTCCAGGCGTTTGTACCTGTTCTGCTGAAATTTCAGCAGTGCAACTTTTTGCTTGTATGAACAAGTCTAAACCCCCTCGCAAGGGCTCCGTCAGATTGCTCCTGCTTCCTACTGCTAGCTTCCTTTGGCTTAGGAAAACAAGATTGCAGTAAAAAGAGAAGCATACAAGCAAAAAGCGTGAGACCTGAGTGCTCCCTCCGACTACATTCCCTCCTCCTCCTGCCTAGGTTCCTCCTGCAGCACGCTAACTCTAGTGCCAGACGCGAGTCAGCTGCACTGCTCGTGATGGCTCCTAGGTGCTAGCTAGCTCCCACTGGGCCCACTAGGCATGCACTGCAATCCAGCTGGAATCGAGTTCCTAGCCTGGAATCGCATTCCCAGCTGGAATTGCATTCCCAACCTGGAATCGAATTCCCAGCTGGAATCGAATTCCCAGCTGGAATCGAATTCCTTCTTCTGTACCAACCTCCTCGAATTTCCCTGCATTCGGCTCTGTAAAGCGTATGTACAGTACATACCACGCACACAAAAGAAATTAGAGTACAAGTCCAGAAATGCACAATTACCGTACCTGGCTGCTGTGTAATTCACGCCTTAGCCTGCTGGCTAGGCGTTAATAACGCGACAACAGCAAGGAGCAGCGCACCGCACAGCAGCCCTGGGGCCTGGCGTCTCTCACCAGCCTATCTCTGCGTAATTGTTCACAATTCTCCTCTCTCCCTGATTCCTTCTCCGCGCTCTCTGCCCTCTCGTCCCTCACGCTCACCCACATGCGCAGCCTCTCCAACCTGCCAGAATCCCTCGGACGGCTGCAAAACCTCACCTTCTTGAAGCTCGAAGGCTTGAAAAAGTTATATGTGCTGCCCGAGTCACTCGGGCAGCTGAAAAACCTTGAAACGCTGGAGCTGCGCTATTTGCCGGAGCTGAACTCTCTGCCCGGGTCACTCCGTTGGTTGCCCAAGCTGAAAGAGCCGTTGCTGACCGACGTGGGGAGGGTGACAGAGTGGTGGTGGATTGACTACCTCCCGTCTGTTAGGTCTGCCAGGATGCGCCTCATGCTTCACTGAATTGAAGGCTCCCACCCACACATGCCCTATTTTTTCGTGGCACGGTTCTTGCATGCTCGATTATCGCTTCATGGTCTGACCACAGTGCTTCAGAGGTGTTGGATTGATTGACCACCATTTACGGGAACGACTGCCGGAACATGCCTGCTGATTGTATCCAAGTGTCGCATATATACCAAGTAACCATATCAATCGGCAAAATTTCCTGTATCATGGGCAGGGCCAGTAATAGGTATCATATTGGACCACAACAAGAGACCCTACAATGTACAAACTAAATACCGGTAAATGAACCACAGAGCACACACATTCTGAACCTGTTTGTACGATCCATACGTAGGGATGCAGCCACGATGAGGATTGAAGAATCCAGCCGGAATGACTACCACAGGGAGGGGCATTCGTCATGTTTTCTCCACTGACTGGGCAATTTCGATGTGAGCCATCTCAAATGTACAGAATGGAAGTATGGTCTTCGAGATGCTGTCGTGGAGCCTGCGATGCTGTGCAGTGCTAGGCTGTGCGGTGCTGTGAGGTCCAGCGAGGGTTGTTTGTTACAGTGGCATGTTGTCGTGCTTCTTCCACGGATTGGAAAGTTTCTGCCAGGCAATATAACACAGGCACCCACACACACACACCCTCACACACACACCCTCACACGTACACCCTCACACACACACACACACACATTCACATCCACCCCCCCTTCCCCCCCACAGGCACAAACAAACACACACAACCAAGACCACGCCCACATTCACACAATCATTCAACGCAACAAATGTATCCTTGCATACCGTGTTAACATTTCTACTCAACATGCATGAGGTGAGCCTGGTTGCAGGTGAAAAGGGAGGTGATGTTCAATCACCTGGTTGGCTAGTCGAGCATCCAAGATCGTATCATACATACCTACTATAAGCTATGCCTCTCCATACATCGCGACCGTCCAATCTTTGTGCCACCAGAAAGTTCAGAAACTTTCATGGTGATTTCCAGCTCAAAATCAGTAATCAACAACAGAATTATGGTGCGTGCCTGGTACGCATCTTGACCATCCACGCCCCAACCACCGCTCTCCCAGTACTACCTTCGCCCTGTTCCTTATTCCTCATCTTGCTCTCGTCTTCTCTCTCCCCCTCATCTTGGTTCGGGGCCATTTCTACAAGCAGCACTCTCCCCATCCACCGCATAAGACCGCACACCACCGCACACCAACATGCCACCGCACCAAACACGCAAATGTGCACACACACCCGAGCTCTGCCCACATACACAAACACCCCTCCCAACCCCTCCCAATTCCTCCTGATCCCTCACGTTATCCTTGCAAAGCTCCTTGCTTGTGTCCCTCGGCGGCATGATGACTGCATCCACATGCCCCAGCTGCGCTGCACTGTACGGTTGGCCACCTTGCAACCACCAACCCCTCTCAACCGCTCCCAACCCCCTCGTACCCACTCCCGACCCCTCTCACCCCCTCCCAACCTCTCCAAACCGCTCACCTTGTTTCTAAGTCGCGCCATCTCCTTGCAGAGCACCTTCCTTGTGTCTCTTGGCATGATGACTGCATCCACATACCCCAGCTGCGCCGCACTGTACAAATTCGCCAACTTCCACCCAACAACCCCTCCCAACCCCTTCCAACCCCTCGCAACTTCCCAAATAGCCCTCACCTTATTCCTCAAACGAGCCATCTCCTTGCAGAGCACCTTGCGTGTGTCTCTCGGCATGATAACAGCATCCACATATCCCAGCTGCGCCGCACTGTACGGGTTGGCGAACTTGCGAGTGTACTCCGCTGTCAGACTCTCCAAGTCCACGCTGCCCCTGTGCAGGATCTCCGCTGCGCCCTGGAAGGGGAGAGAGATGAAGGTTTGCAACAAAAAGGACAATCACCCTCCCTGCATGCGTGGGTACTCTGCTGTGAGGCTCTCCAGGTCCACGCTGCCCCTGTGGAGGATCAATGCTGCTCCCTGGAAAGGGGAGAGAGATGAAAGGTTGGCGGTAAAAGGGGGAGAAGGGCAATTACTCGGCTGTCAGACCCTCCAAGTCAACGCTGCCCCTGTGTAGGATCACTGCTGCGCCCTGGGGGGTGAGAGGCAGATGGGGGCACACATCAATTTACCTCCCTACTTTCGTGTGCCCTCCCCTGTCAGGCTCTCCAAGCCCACGTCTTGTGCCGGATCTCTGCCGCTCTCTGAGAGAGGGTACAGATGGAATGGGAGGGGGGAGCAGAAGTACGAAACAGTTGGGTGGTGGCCATTTGTCAAAGTGGAAAAAGGAAAGGAAAAAAAATCAATGGAAAATAGGTAGAATGCTTTACAAAACACACACATGAGCACACGCACGCACACATATAGCTCGCGCGCCCACGCATACATGTAAAGACTGATGGGCAGCGCACCTTGGCTCCCATCACTGCAATCTCTGCCGATGGCCATGCGTAGTTGGCGTCGCCCCTCAGGTGCTTGGAGCTCATCACTGCACGCAGAGGGTGGGGTGGGGTGGGGTGGGGTGAATTGGGGTGGGGTGGGGTGGGTGGGGTGGTTTGGGGTGGGGTGGCCAAGAGCATAAGAGATGTGAGAAGCAAGGCAAGGGGGCAATAAATGGCGTGGCCCCTCAGGTTCTTGGTGCTCGAGACTGCTCGGGGTGGGGTGGGGTGGGGTGGAGTGGGGTGGGGTGGGAGACCAAGAGCAAGGGAGATGGGAGAAGAAGGGCAAGGCTGCATAGGTGGCGTTGCCTGTCAGGAGCTTAGAGCTAATCATTGCAGGAAAGAGGGAGGCGGTTGAGAGGAGCAAGGAGAGAAAAGGTTGAGAGGAGCAAGGAGAGAAAAGGTTGAGAGGAGCAAGGAGAGAAAAGGTTGAGAGGAGCAAGGAGCGAAAAGTTTGAGAGGAGCAAGGAGAGAAAAGGTTGAGAGGAGCAAGGAGAGAAAAGGTTGAGAGGAGCAAGGAGCAGAGGCTAGGGAGCTCAAGCATAGATGCACCACACCCACGCACCACAAGCAGTCACACAACACCCTCAACACACCCACCTCTCTCACAGCCATAAACTACCACATGCAGAAGCCATATGCAGAAGCCACATGCAGAAGCCATATGCAGAAGCCACATGCAGAAGCCACATGCAGAAGCCACATGCAGAAGCCACATGCAGAAGCCACATGCAGAAGCCACAGCCTCACTTCAAAACCGTGGCCTCTGCATGGTTGTGTAAACAACACTCGCACCGTATAGCCCCATGCACACACACGCACACACACGCACATGCCCACGCCCACGCCCACACCCACACCCACACCCACACCCACACCCACACCCACACCCACACGCACACCCACACCCACACCCACACCCACACGCACACCCACACCCACACCCACATGCACACCCACACCCACATCCACACCCACACCCACACCCACACCCACACCCACACCCACACCCACACCCACACCCACACCCACACCCACACCCACACCCACACCCACACCCACACACTCGCCCACGCACACACTCATATGCTTCTTCCTGCTTGTCTCACCGTCGTACGCCCCCCCATACGCCTTGCGAGTGATGACAGTGAGCTTGGGCACCGTGGCCTCCGCATACGCGTACAGCAGCTTCGCCCCCTGCCTGATGATGCCGTTGTGCTCCTGCTCTGTGCCTGCACGGGCAGAAATGCACACATATGAACACACATAATACACATTTATGTATCACTGGGTGCCGCAGCTTCGCCCCCTGCCTGATGATGCCGTTGTGCTCCTGCTCTGTGCCTGCAGGGGCAGAAATGCACACATATGAACACACATAATACACATTTATGTATCACTGGGTGCCGCAGCTTCGCCCCCTGCCTGATGATGCCGTTGTGCTCCTGCTCTGTGCCTGCAGGGGCAGAAATGCACACATATGAACACACATAATACACATTTATGTATCAGTGGGTGCCGCAGCTTCGCCCCCTGCCTGATGATGCCGTTGTGCTCCTGCTCCGTGCCTGCACGGGCAGAGACACACGCACACGGACAGACATGGACACACATAGACACAGAGAATGCACATTTATGTATCACTGACTGCAGCAGCTTCGCCCCCCCCCTGCCTGATGATGCCACCATTCTCCTGCTCTGTGCCTCCACCGGCAGAGGGAGACGTGTGGACACACAAAGACACACAGACGATCGTGATTGCTCAGAACACACACATGCATCACTGCATTGGCGTACAGCAGCTTCGCCCCCTGCCTGATGCTGCTATGCTCCTGCCCCGTGCCGGCCCACAAAAGCACACACGGCACACAGCACAGCACAAAGCACACGTGTTGTCGTGCATATACACCAGCAGTGTTTTGAGTCGACTCGAAACACATGTGGACTTGCACAGCAGCACGTGCATCCATGCATGCATGAACCACAAGCACAAGCAGCTTCGCATCGACTCATGCGGGCCGTTGTTGATAGAAACACGCAACGCAGACAGCACGGATGCGAGCAGAGAATATCGCAAGTTGCAATGGGTACCTAGACTCGCCTTGACCCGACTCGGATGGATGATGCATGGAACCATGGAATGGATAGAAGCACGGTACCTGGGAGGAAGCCTGGGACGTCGACGAAGGTGAGGATGGGGATGTTGAACGCATCGCAGAAACGCACAAAGCGAGCTCCCTGCACTCGTGTGGTGTGAATGCAGACCATGCCACCGCGCGCCATGCCATGCGGTTACATTCCATGCAATGTTGTAGAACACCATACCAGTGCAATTGGTCACATGCCATGACATTGCGTGCAGGGCAGGCAGAGGTATCGAATTGAAGCACGTGTGTGTTGTCAACAAGATATAGTATTAATGCAGACATACCTTTGCTGCTTCACTGTAACGTTTCAGCTTGAGACAACTCGTTTAACCTTGTTCACCGCAATTTATGACAATCCTTGTTGGGGTCCAGAGAGGCACCCACCCAGTCTGCTCATTGGTTTGGCTGATTCAACACTTTGAATTCACATGTAATGCTGGACCACCATGGCTTCAGCCTCCAGCACACGCGTAGTGCTTCAGTTCACTAGCGTACCATGCAACCCCACAATTTACCCTGATCGAGGCGTTGATATTCATTCAACATGTAACACTGTTACACACTGTAACACACATCGTAACGGTGCAACCTTTTTGCCCCACACTTCACCTTAATGGAGGCGTTGATATCGAGGCAGCCCGCCTGCTCCTTGGGCTGATTCGCCACCACTCCCACCGTGCCCCCGTCCAGCCTCTGATGGCGCCCAGATGGGGGGAAGATGGGGTGAAGATGAGGAGTATATGGGGGAAGCATGGGGGGAGCATGGTGTAAAGAAAGATGGGGAGAACATGTGGAAAGACCGACCAAGAAGGAAGAGAAGAGAACAGGGATGAGTCACCGCAGTCGATGTTGACGATCAATTGCTGTCAGATTGTAACACGCGGCTGCGTTGTGTTGTGTTCCATCCGAATAAATGCATCAGCTGCAGTTGACCACGAGAATCGACCAGCATTGACTAGGGTTGACCAGCATTGACTAGGGTTGACCAGCATTGACTCACCGCGAATCCAATGAGGATGTTTCGTGCAAAGCCTCCCTGCACCTCAAACAGCTCCCCATCGTCCACCACCTGATGATGCCGAGCACGGGCGAGCGAGAAGAAATGAAGAGAAGGGGGAGGGGGGTGGGGGTGGAAAGCACGGTGTGCGTGGTGGAGTGGAGTGTGCATCCGCGCAAAGGGAGTTCTCTATGGTAAGGGAGTTGACGAGACGTTACACATGGGCAAACTGACGAGTCGAGTTTTGCTCGACTTGTTTACGGTACAACTCGTTCACGTTTTGCACCGAGTCGAGCAAAGCTCGGGCGAGCATTTTTAGGACTTTGCATACTCGTTACTTGTCTTTTTGGGCGAGTTTTTTAAAGCTCGGACGAGCATATTTTAGGACTTTGCATACTCGTTACTTGTCTTTTTGGGCGAGTTTTTTAAAGCTTGGACGAGCATTTTTAAGGACTTTGCATACTCGTTACTTGTCTTTTTGGGCGAGTTTTTTAAAGCTTGGACGAGCATTTTTTAGGACTTTGCATACTCGTTACTTGTCTTTTTGGGCAAGTTTTTAAAGGCTCGGACGAGCATTTCTGAAAGCTCGTCCGAGTTCGAGTAATGCTCGGCCCGTTGCGTTGTAACTGCAAAATCAGCCCCGCATAATTTTTCTACAAGACATGTCTAGGTTGCACTCGTCGCCATGATGCTTTGTTTGTATCTTAGTGACTCGTTTTAGTTTGATCAAATTAGAAACGTTCCTAAGACGGAGGTAAAACATGCTAAGAAATCAGCTAGGTACTAAGTTGCATAGTCTACGGAACTAGAAACTAGGTTAGAAATTAAGCGCGGTAGGTAGCTAAGTCTGTTAAGATGTGGGGAATTGGGGTGGATTGAGAGGAGGAGACTTGATTCGCGACAAATTGTTTCGCGATAACAGTTCGCAAACACTTTGACTCGATCCCAGGTGATTCGCCGGCAAGACTCGACAATTTTCACCCGCTCCGCAATTTTGCGAGCGGTGGAAATTGCGGTGGTTGGGTTGGGTACAAAAGCGTTTCTCAGATTTGTACCCAACCATTCCCACAATTTCTCTATTAGCGTACGGACGAGACTCCCACATGCTCGACGAGCACGAAAAAACTCATCGAGCACAAAAAACTCCCCCCAGTAGCCAAAAATGCTCGTCAGTAGGCCGAGTATTTGACGAGCACAAAAAACTCGTCGACTAATACTCGGCTCGACTCGGTCGAGTATTTCCCCCCCAAAAGAGAACTCGTTATTCGGCCCCCAACGAGTAACCCGGACAAGGAGGAGAGAGTGCGGAGGAGGAGGCGTATGATGTGGTGGAAGAGGCGTGGGGGAATGAAACGGGGTGCGAGAGAGGAGAAGGGGGTAATCAACCATGCCGCGTGATTGTGACTCCGGCACTCAGGCAGACTCGGTTGAAAAAAGGACAGAGAGAAGGGATGAGGGACAGGGCTGACAGAGGAGGGCTTTGGTCTTCCTTGTGAAGTGACTCCTCAAGTTTTGACGACACCTTTGACAAGTGGGCAGAGAGGAAGGGCGAGGGGTAGATTGCGCAGGGAGAAGGGAACTGATTTGTCGGGTGGAAATCAATTCTCTTCTCCCTGCGCACTCCACCCCTCGCCCCTCCTCTCAATCCACTTGTCAGAATCTCAGGAGTCACTTCATAAGGATGTACAAACCCCTCCTCTGTCTGCCTCTGTCCCTCATCCTTCCTCTCTATCCGTTTTTCAACCGGGTCTTCATGAGTGTTGGAGCCACAATCACGCCACATGGTTGATTACCCCCTTCTCCTCACTCGCACCCCGCTTCATCCCCCCATGCCTTTTCCACCACATCACACGCCTTTTCCTCCTCACAGGCACCCCATCTCACCTGCTCAATAATTTCCACCATGTCGCATGCAGTGTTGGCGTCCTCTTGCCATCCGACCATGCCATACGCATCCCATGTGTCGTATGGCGATACTCTCAAGAGTCCCCACCTACTCGATGATCTCAACCATGTCGTATGCCAACAAAAACCAGTCAGCAAGTGTGGATGCAACAACCTCACCCCAACCCACCCCACCCCTCCCCACCCATCCCACCCATCCCACCCCACCGCATCCCACCCCACCTGCTCGATGATCTCCACCATGTCGTATGCCGTGTTGGGGTCCCGCGGCACAGCAAAGTCCAGCGAGGGTGACACGCGGTTGCTGTCGTGTGTTGGTGGGTGAGAGAGGGGACAAGGGCGGTTGCGGAGGGAGGGGGAGTGGGAGGGGGAGTGGGAGGGGGAGTGGGAGGGGGAGTGGGAGGGGGAGTGGGAGGGGGAGTGGGAGGGGGAGTGGGAGGGGGAGTGGGAGGGGGAGTGGGAGGGGGAGTGGGAGGGGGAGTGGGAGGGGGAGTGGGAGGGGGAGTGGGAGGGGGAGTGGGAGGGGGAGTGGGAGAGGGAGTGGGAGGGGGAGTGGGAGGGGGAGTGGGAGAGGGAGTGGGAGGGGGAGGAGAGCCGGGATGGGGAGAGGGAGGGGGAGCGGGATGGGGAGGGGGAGGGGGAGCGGAATGGGGAGGGGGAGGGGGAGCGGGATGGGAAAGGGGAGAAGTATGTTGGGGTCCAAGACATGGTTGCTATGGTGCGAGGGATGCAAGATAGCGGGGGAGGGGGTGGGAGAAGGAGAGAGGACCAAAAGAGGGGATTCCAGGTGTTGGGCTCGCACAGAACAGCGAGATCTAGAAGGGGGGAGCTGCGAGCGATTGCTGAAACGTAGCAAGGAGATGCGAGGTTGGAGGGGAGGAGAGAGGAAACGGAGGGAACAGAGAAGGGGAATGGAGAGGAGAGGGAAAGGGGAATTCTGGAGAGGAAATATGCGTTTCGGACACGCGGCACAGCGAGTTCCAGAGACATGAATCACGGTTGCTGTGGTGTGGGGGGGGTGGGAAAGGGAGAGGGAGGTGAGGAGAACGGGAGAGGGAGGGAGAGGAAGAGAAGGTAGGGAGGAGAAGAGAGGGGAGGCGAAAGGGAGAGGTAGGGAGGGGAATGAGGGGCGTTGATTGAACAGGGTGCTTGCTTCTGTCGGGGTTACGAGGCACAGAAAAAGTCAGAGAACGAACACAAGTTCGCTGGAGTACTAAGGCGAGACGGAGGGGATAGGTGGGGGGAGAGAGGGGAGGGGAGGAGGGAGGGAGTGGACATGGACCGAGTTGAACATGGAGGGAGGGAGTGGACATGGACCGAGTTGAACATGGAGGGAGGGAGTGGACATGGACCGAGTTGAACATGGAGGGAGGGAGTGGACATGGACCGAGTTGAACATGGAGGGAGGGAGTGGACATGGACCGAGTTGAACATGGAGGGAGGGAGTGGACATGGACCGAGTTGAACATGGAGGGAGGGAGTGGACATGGACCGAGTTGAACATGGAGGGAGGGAGTGGACATGGACCGAGTTGAACATGGAGGGAGGGAGTGGACATGGACCGAGTTGAACATGGAGGGAGGGAGTGGACATGGACCGAGTTGAACATGGAGGGAGGGAGTGGACATGGACCGAGTTGAACATGGAGGGAGGGAGTGGACATGGACCGAGTTGAACATGGAGGGAGGGAGTGGACATGGACCGAGTTGAACATGGAGGGAGGGAGTGGACATGGACCGAGTTGAACATGGAGGGAGGGAGTGGACATGGACCGAGTTGAACATGGAGGGAGGGAGTGGACATGGACCGAGTTGAACATGGAGGGAGGGAGTGGACATGGACCGAGTTGAACATGGAGGGAGGGAGTGGACATGGACCGAGTTGAACATGGAGGGAGGGAGTGGACATGGACCGAGTTGAACATGGAGGGAGGGAGTGGACATGGACCGAGTTGAACATGGAGGGAGGGAGTGGACATGGACCGAGTTGAACATGGAGGGAGGGAGTGGACATGGACCGAGTTGAACATGGAGGGAGGGAGTGGACATGGACCGAGTTGAACATGGAGGGAGGGAGTGGACATGGACCGAGTTGAACATGGAGGGAGGGAGTGGACATGGACCGAGTTGAACATGGAGGGAGGGAGTGGACATGGACCGAGTTGAACATGGAGGGAGGGAGTGGACATGGACCGAGTTGAACATGGAGGGAGGGAGTGGACATGGACCGAGTTGAACATGGAGGGAGGGAGTGGACATGGACCGAGTTGAACATGGAGGGAGGGAGTGGACATGGACCGAGTTGAACATGGAGGGAGGGAGTGGACATGGACCGAGTTGAACATGGAGGGAGGGAGTGGACATGGACCGAGTTGAACATGGAGGGAGGGAGTGGACATGGACCGAGTTGAACATGGAGGGAGGGAGTGGACATGGACCGAGTTGAACATGGAGGGAGGGAGTGGACATGGACCGAGTTGAACATGGAGGGAGGGAGTGGACATGGACCGAGTTGAACATGGAGGGAGGGAGTGGACATGGACCGAGTTGAACATGGAGGGAGGGAGTGGACATGGACCGAGTTGAACATGGAGGGAGGGAGTGGACATGGACCGAGTTGAACATGGAGGGAGGGAGTGGACATGGACCGAGTTGAACATGGAGGGAGGGAGTGGACATGGACCGAGGATGCGGAGTGGAAGAGGGAGGGGAAGGGGAAGGCGGAGGTGGAGTTGAAGGGGAAGGGGAAGGGGAAGAGGGAAGGGAGGAGGAAGGGCGCGGGGGAGGGGAAGGAGGGGGAACACATTGTTAGGGTCACAAGGCACAGCAGCAAAGCCATGAGCAGAGGAGTTGCCATTGCTGAGAGCGGATGCAGCACAGGTTGGTGAAAAGAGGGAGAGAAAGGGCTTGGGGCGTGGGGGTGCACGAATGGAGGGAGAAACATGCAAGCAGGGGGTGAGAGCCATGGAGACGGATGAAGAGTATAAAAGTGGAACATTGATGCTCCACAAAAGGCACTACCAAAGGCTCAACTGAAATGAGATGCATCTCCAAGTGACTCACGGGGAGTCGAAGTTGGGGCGCAGAGGTGGCGCATGCTGATTGGAGAGCGGCAGGAAGTCAAAGAGGTCCCGGATCCTGGCGGTAGAGAGAAGGGAGAGCGAGAGAGGAGAGGAGAGGAGAGGAGAGGAGAGGAGAGGAGAGGAGAGGAGAGGAGAGGAGAGGGTGGGAGGGCAGGGCAGGGCAGCATGAGTGGTGGAGCATGAGTGGTGGAGCATCAATGCACTTGTGTGCACTATCAGAGCATCTGCGTAACCCACACCACACCACACCACA
Organism: Closterium sp. NIES-65; assembly: GCA_948144175.1. NCBI lineage: Eukaryota > Viridiplantae > Streptophyta > Zygnematophyceae > Desmidiales > Closteriaceae > Closterium > Closterium sp. NIES-65. The sequence continues at coordinate 717,613 of CANXME010000032.1, read as the reverse complement.
CCACACCACACCTCACCTTGCAAGGGCGTCCACCTAATTGCCACACACGAGGTGCACCATCACTCCTGCCTTGGACTGCACAACCGCCCGCTGACTCTCCTAGCTCGTCCTGATGGAGAGGCATCGAGGACGCATGACCATAACCACACCAAACCACACCTCATCGCACCGCACCGCACCGCACCGCATCTCACCTTGCAAGAGCATCGAGTTCGTTGTCATACGCCAGGTGCACCACTCCTGACTTGGACTGCACGTCCGCCCCTCCCAGCTCATCCTGAAGGAGAAGGGAGAGTTTGAGGATGCACGCACGCCCACACATCACAAGGCCAGTGCGTTTTTAGACTTCTAAAAAACGCCCAAAAAACGCCCCACTGAAGTTTCCCTGGCTCGGTGTGTGGGAAAGAGGGAGTGAGTGAGAATGCACAACCACAACGCGAGTGAGTGAATGTGCCATGTACGTGGGGGTGTTTGTGCAGGTGCCGGGGTGTGCAGGTGCCGGGGTGTGCAGGTGCCGGGGTGTGCAGGTGTCGGGGTGTGCAGGTGTCGGGGTGTGCAGGTGTCGGGGTGTGCAGGTGCCGGGGTGTGCAGGTGCCGGGGTGTGCAGGTGTCGGGGTGTGCAGGTGTCGGGGTGTGCAGGTGTCGGGGTGTGCAGGTGCCGAGGTGTGCAGGTGTCGGGGTGTGCAGGTGTCGGGGTGTGCAGGTGTCGGGGTGTGCAGGTGTCGGGGTGTGCAGGTGTCGGGGTGTGCAGGTGTCAAGGGGTGTGGGTGTCCAGGCGTGGGTGTGTGAACGAAACAAGCCAATTCGAGGCAAGCAGTGAAGGGCAGCATGAAAGAATTTTCGTTGGCGAACAAACAAGGTAGCGTGAGGGAGTGGGGAAGAGCAGGCCTCACACGCGCGTGACACCCAAGTGACACACACACCCGAGCAACACACACACCCGAGAGACACACATATATGAGAGACACACATAGTGACACACATAGTGACACACATAGTGACACACGCATACCCGAGTGACATCCTCAAACGTGACTTGCTTCACCACGTCAGGCCCCGTGACAAACATGTACGCCGTGCCTCGAGTCTGAGGGGAGTAGGGGGGAGAAAAGAGCACAAGGCAGGTCAACGGCATGTGACAACAAGGGCATGAGAAGCGGGCAGGACAACGCATGCTTCATCATGTCATGCCCCGTGACAAACATGTACGCCGTGCCTCGAGTCTGAGGAGAGGAGATGGGAATGCAGGATGTGGGAATGCGGGAGGGGGCAAAGCGGGAGGTGCGAATTCGGGAGGGGGGAATGCAGGAGGGGCGAATGCAGGAGGGGCGAATGCAGGAGGAAGGACACTGCTTTTGAGGCAGAACTGCCTTCATGCATTTGACTGATTGACCAACACGCATAAGCTCTGCGAGAGCAGAGCTCCCTTGAAATCATCTCTTTCCCCATCCTCCCCCTCCTTATTTTAAAGGCAGAGCAGTGCATGCAAGCGAATCACCACTCTTCACCACATCTCACCACTTTTCACCATGTCTCACCATGGCCACAAAATCTGTGAGAGCAGGCGAGTAGACAGCACCACCTGCAGGGATGGTTGGGGGACACCCAAGGTGAGGAAGAGAACAGAATCCCCAGGTGGATAGGTAGAATACATGGCACAGTGAAGCACAGCGATGCACAACGAGCAAGGTATGGCAAGTACAGCGAAGTACAGCAACGCAGCACAGCCCAAGGGATGGAAGCCCATCCCATCCCATCCCATCCCATCCCATCCCATCCCATCCCATCCCATCCCATCCCATCCCATCCCATCCCATCCCATCACATCCCATCACATACCCTCCCATCACATCACCTCCCATCCAATCCCATACCATACCATCCCATCACATACCCTCCCATCACATCACCTCCCATCCCATCCCATCCCATCCCATCACATACCCTCCCATCACATCACCTCCCATCCCATCCCATCCCATCCCATCCCATCCCATCCCATCCCATCCCATCCCATCCCATCCCATCCCATCCCATCCCATCCCATCCCATCCCATCCCATCAACTCTTCACAACGAAGTCCACGATCCCAGCCTCAAGCCCACATCACCTGCACTGGGTCTATCAACGAGGCGCGTCTAAATGAGAACCCCATGCGTGCCCCACCCTCCAATCACCTGCATGTTGCGCCCCAACCCTGATAACTGGTGCCTTGAACCCCAGCCCCCAGCCCCTAGCCCCCAGCCCCTAGCCCCCAGCCCGCACCCCCCAGCCCCCAGGCAGCATTCCCCTCACCTGCGCAGGGCCCCATGATGAGGGAGAGCTGCGGAATAACTCCCGATGCCAGCACGTTCAGCTGCCAGGGTGCCGGCAGATAGAGGGACAGACCGGGGGGGGGGGGGGGGGGGGGGGGGGGGGGGGGGTTGGGTGGAGGGGAGGGGGAAGGGGAGGGAAGAGAGGAAGGAGGAGAGGAAAGAGTAAATAAGACTCGATACAAATGGGCCCTCCATTCCCCTATAGATTCCCTCCATCCCCCTCCTACACAAAGCAAAGGGAGCAACTTTGAGTGGACTCAAAACTCACCTGGAAGACGTTGGCATAGCCGGCGAGCGACACAACGCCCTCCTGAATGCGAGCTCCCCCCGAGTCGTTGATGCCTATGACCTGTGACTCGTTGATGCATGGCATGAAGGGTATGGTGTGAGGCAGGGAGAGAGTGTGAGGGTGGGGGCATATGGAACGACAGTAAGCAACGAAGGTGGAAATTGGAGGGAGTTGCGCAACGAAGGTTTCAGTCGGTCTAAACAGAGGTTTCAGTCGGTCTAAACAGAGGTTTCAGTCGGTCTAAACAGAGGTTTCAGTCAGTCTAAACAGAGGTTTCAGTCGGTCTAAACAGAGGTTTCAGTCGGTCTAAACAGAGGTTTCAGTCGGTCTAAACAGAGGTTTCAGTCGGTCTAAACAGAGGTTTCAGTCGGTCTAAACAGAGGATTTAAACTTGCTCAGTAAGACTGGGGATGGATAGAACAGGGTGGGTTGTGAATTAAGAACGAGGAATCAGGGGGAAAGGTGTGTGTGGCGTGGACGGGATGTGGGTTGCGGAAGGGAAGGGAAAGTAGAGAGGGGTGTACAGGAGCTCCCATAAGCACAAGCACGGAGGGGTCCGTGGTCTATTGAAATGAAGAAGGGATGGTGGCGAAGGGCAGGGCAACGGCAGGGAAGGAAGAGGGGAGACGTACAGGTGCTCCCACTAGCATTGCCTTCTCCATGATCTGCGAGGGGAGAGGGGGAGAACGCGGAGGAGGGAGGAGGGCACACGGAAGGCGGAGATCAGGTAAGGGGAGAGGGGGGATGGGGAGAGCGGGGAAGGGGAGAGCAGGAGAGGGGAGAGAGAGAAAGGGGAGAGAGAAGGGGGAGGAGAGGGAGATGGATTTCCGAGGTGTTCCACTAATTGTTGCAACAAGCATTGCCTTCAATTGACCTCCCAGTTGACTGATCTGTTGTAATGTTTTTATACAACATGCATGTCCTAGCTAGACTAATATATACGGTTAAGGGTACCTCAACCATTACTTGCGGTTGAAGTCTGGTAGGGTTCCCAACAATCATTGGGCCTCCAAAAGTGCTGGTTCGAACCCACCCAACAAGTATCGGAGCCGCACAAATGTTGGTCCAATCCGACCAAACCAGCAAACCATTGAAGCCTCCAATACCTGTTGACCCTCATCCCATTCCCTCCACCTATGTAAACCCTGGCCCATTCGAGCCCAAATCAATACTAGAATCTCTTCTTTCTACGGGACTGACCTCCCAGTAGACTGAACTGACCTCCCAGTAGACTGAACTGACCTCCCAGTAGACTGAACTGACCTTTGCACTGATTTGACTCAACTGGCGCACCTTCACTATCTTGCTCGCATGGGTCTCTGACAGGCTTCCGCCAAACACGGTGAAGTCTTGGCTGAACACAAACACCAGCCTGCAGTGTGGTGCGGTGCGGTGTGGTGTGGGGCGGTGTGGCATGGGGTCGTGTGGTGGGTGGTGTGGTGTGGTGTGGTGTGGTGTGGTGTGGTGTGTGTGGTGTGTGGTGTGGTGTGGTGAGGTGTGGTGTGGTGTGGTGTGGTGTGGCGTGGGAGGATAAGAGAGGTAGGAGTGAGCATGTGAAATGCACTAACACACGAGGCACAGCACTGTGGGGTCCTGGCTGAACATGAAAACGAGCCTGTAGTGTGGTAGGTGTGGTGTAGTGTGGGGAGGATAGGAGAGGAGAGATAGGGGTGGGAAGCACGTGAGTGAGAATAATGTAGATGAAACCCGTTAGCATGAGGCACGGCTCTGTGGGGTGTTGGCTGAACCCACACTCTAGGCAGTAGTGTAGTGTGGTTGCCGTGTGAATGAGGAGGAGAGTAGGAGAAGCAAGTGCGCGGGAATCAACCAAGTAAGCCCACCACCAATCCTACCTACCATGAGCACAACAGACAGCCCTATGAAGTAAAGGGAGCAACAGTAGGAGTGAATGGAGCAGAGAAGAGAAAACGAGTGGAGCGGGAAAGGGTAGCACACCAACGGTCACACGCCTTTAGCCACTCGCCGCGACTCAAAACTGAACGTTTTAACCAGCCTTGAACTGATGGTTCACACTAGAGCACTTACCTCCCATTGATGGTGCCGCTGCCAGTCACAACGCCTGGCAGCATGTGGGGGGAGGAATAGCGGAAGGGAGGGGATTGTGAGCGAACCGGAAAAAGAGTGGCGGAACGTCGCTCAGCCTTTGCTGATGGTGCTGTTGCCACTCACGACACGCGGCAGGACATGGCAACACGTGGCCGAACGGGTTGCGTGAGTGTACAAGAGACAAGGGAGAAAGGAAGCAAGAGAGGGTGCGCTGACGAATGGTGCGCTTGTGGCATGCGAGGGTTAAAAGATACACAGGAGGGGCTGAGGTGGGGAGGGAGGGTGGGAGGGAGGCAGGGAGGGAGGGAGGCAGGGAGGGAGGGAGGCAGGGAGGGAGGGAGGCAGGGAGGGAGGGAGGCAGGGAGGGAGGGAGACAGGGAGGGAGGGAGGAAGGGAGGGAGGGAGGGAGGGAGGGAGGGAGGGAGGGAGGGAGGGAGGGAGGGAGGGAGGGAGGGAGGGAGGGAGGTACGGTTCATCTACCACAACAACTCTCTCTAATCAGTGACATCTCTCCCTGCCAGTGTTTTATCTCTCACCACCCGCGTTTCATCTCTCACCGCCCATGTGTCATCTCTCACCATCGCCTGCAATCTGTGTCTCATCCATGCCAAAGTCCCGACAGCGATGCTGCACCAACATGTCTGCGGCACCACGCAGCACAGCACACCACAGCACAGCACACAGGGACGGGGGGAGAGGTGCAGTGCAGCACAGCACACGGGGAGAGGGGGGAAAAGCAAACACCGGGGGGGCAGAGGGTGAAGCAGAGCACATGAAGGAGAAAGTTCAAGACAGAGCACACGGGGAGAAAGTTCAAGACAGAGCACACGGGGAGAAAGTGAGTCGAAGAGGTGAGAGAGTGAGGGTGGGGAGAGGGGAGAAAGTTGAGGAGATGAAAGAGAGAGTGGTGAGAGTGAGTGAGAGTTGTTTGCACTCAGTTTGCACTCAGCTTGCACTCAGTTTGCACTCAGCTTGCACTCAGTTTGCACTCAGCTTGCACTCAGTTTGCACTCAGCTTGCACTCAGCTTGCAGTCTTTGTTCGTTCCCTGATCGCCCTGCCCCTGTTGCTTCTTCTCCATCCCAGCCTATCCAGCACGCACTTAAAACCTGCCTCTGCACTCACCGACCTCTCCAAACGGCCTGAATTGAACAATGTCATACCTCGCTCCCTGCTGTCATCTTGCTCTGCTCCCCCTGGTACCCCTGCCAGTGCTGTTCGTGCTGCTTCCCCTGCTCTGCGTGTGCTCTCGTGCTGCCTGCCATTATCCGTTCCCTGGCTGCCAGCTTGACCTGCCACTGTTATTTGCGCTGTTTCCCTGCAGAGTTCGTGCTGTGTGTCTTGCATCTTCTTGTCTCTCCACTCACCAATCTCTTCGAACAACCCTGGCTGTCAGCTTGCACTGCTTGTCATGCCAATTGCCCTGCCAGTGCTGCTCATGCTGCTTCGGCTGCTTCCCTGATCTGCTCGTGTTGCTATTCCTGCTCCTGCTGACTGTGCAAGCTATTCACGCACCGACCTCTTCAGTCAACCCTGGGACCAGCACAGTCATCACTCGCTCTCTCGCTGCCACCTTGCCTTGCCCTGCCACTGATGCTTGCACTGCACTGCCGCGCCACTCACCGAGTTCTTCAAACGACCCAGGGTCCAGCAGAGTCATGATGCGCTCTCTGGCGGTCAGCTTGCCCTGCTTGTGCTGCTTGCGTATCCGCTCAAACCCCCCGCCCTTGAGCGCCTCTGCCTGTAGCCGCTCCAGCTCTATCACTGACGGCTGGAGAGGTAAGCGGGGTGAGAGGGGAGAGCAGCGGGAAGCGAAGAGGGTAAGTAGGAGTATGTTTGGCCTGCCCTGCCTGTGCTAACTCTTTTTCCGCTCGAACCCTCCACCCTCCAGAGCCTCTGTCTGTAGCCGCTCCAGCTCAATCACTGAAGGCTGGAGGGGTGGGTGAGGAGGGGACGATACGGGACGCCGGAAGGTTTAAGGGTACGTAGATGTAACGCCTGTGGACTGTTTCAAAGCCATTCTGCTGCGCCTAAATAGCACCCTCGTTTTGACCCAGTTGGTAGCGAGGTGTTATAGTAGAGGTAGGAGGGCCCAACTTGCCCTGCTTGTGCTGCTTCTTTAACCGCTCGAATTCACTGTCCTTCAGCGCCTCCGCCTGTAGCCGCTCCAGCTCAATCACTGGAGAGGTAGGCGCGGTGAGAGTGGAAGATAGGGGAAAGGGTACGTAGAGGTAGGCAGGCCCGACTTGCCCTGCTTGTGCTGCCTCTTCATCCGCTTTATCCGCGCAATACACTGCAGGTGGGGGCAAAAGGGGTTGGAGGAAGAGCGGCGGAAGGGGACGGGGGTGGTGAGGAATGAGGTGAGATTCACGGTTCCCTGCACACGCTGCTCGTGCTGCTTTCGTGCTTCCCTATCCGCTCGAAGCCCCCATCTCAGCACGCCGCTCTATTTGGGGTGGGAAGTTCCTGCTTCCGAATCCCTGACGGAAGGGGTGGGTAGGGTCGGGAAGCGAAGGGAAGGGAAGGGAAGCAACGGGAATTGAAGGGAAGGGAACGGAAGCAACGGGAAGGGAAAGGACCACATATCTGTTGATACACCTCCTACCTGTTGTAAGGCATGTCACCTGTTTAAAAACGTGTGCAGCGGGAGCAGAAGGCGACGAGTCTATTCCTTCCGTCAGCTGCGGCCCGCATGCCACGCCGCTGGGCGACCCCGCCCCGGCGACTCCTGCTAGCGTCGACGACGACGCAACAGCACCCGCTGCTGCGAACGGCAAGAGCGGCGGCATCCCCGCTATAGGACGCAGCGCTGCTGCTCCGCTACAGGCATGAGGCGCGGCGAAGGGAGTGGTGTTTATAGCGGAGGGAGTGGAAATGGGTGGTGAGAGGCGAGAGGCGAGGGAAACGGGGCGGGATTTAGAGGCTCCGCGACGAGCGGAGCCCGTGAGAACACGCGCGAGCACCATGCCGATTGGCTATTGCCTGTAGTGAAGCTGCGGGAGATAATAACTAAAGGCTCACTGCAGGGGGGTGTTATGACATTGCAAATCGAGGGAATCAGTTGCATTTGACTGTTAAGCAGTTCTGATTGACTCTCGACTTCCTGACTGGGTGTATTACCCGCTGACTCACAACCCAGCTGCGTGACGCAGCTTTGTGGGGACCACCTGACTCGGCCAGCTTGCTAAATCAAAATAGGCTGACGCAGCACCAGCTCAGCCCGGTAACCTGTCGAGGATCCTCGCCCGCGAATTCGCCAACGCTTCTCTGCGTCCCCGAACAACGAATAAGTTACAACTAGATATTATGCTTACACATAATTCCGTGGACTGTATCACTATATATCTTGCTACGGATGAGTCACGACGAGCAGCAGTGTAAAGCTTTGTTACTGTAGAGTAGATCAATCAACACCACATCACACTAGACTGCAGATCACACTGCTTCAGCAACCCTAAACCCTTAAGAACCCACCAAACCAACCTTCTTCCACCCCTCCCCCACCCCCGCCCGCACCCATGGAAAGGCAAAACACAACCTTATACATAAACCACTCCACACATGCATCATTTCTATTCAATCATGATTGAATGCATCTATCTAGCACCACGTTCCCGCCATCACAACCTGAGCCTGCAGGCCGCGCTGCCTGAGCATGCCAGCGAGCGTGTTAAACACGGTCTGGCCAATCTTCTTGATCACCGCCGTCACAAAAGTGTTGAGCGACCGCACATCCTTCACCCCGCTCACCCCCACGCCCAGTGCAGAGTTGTAAAACTGAACGGCCGAGTCAGTGGGCGCGGCCTTGCACTTGATCCAGTCGAGCAGGTACGTCTTGACGCAACTGGGGTTCCTGCGGTTGTTGGCCGCCATGAGCACGTAGCTCTGGAAGGAGGTGGTGGAGCCGGGCGTGCCAGGGCCCCACACGGCCAGCACGCTGCTGCGCACGTCGCTGGAGGACTGCACGCTGTTCCACAGCGACTGCGAGCTGCAGTCGTCCTTGATCCACCACGCGTACCACCTGCAGTGGGAGAAAGGGGAAAATCGGGGGGAGGGGAGGGGAGGGGTGGGGGCGGGGGCAGGGAGAGGAAGCGAGGGGGACGTGAAGGTGGCCTCCTTGACGCTGTTCCACAGAGACTGCGAGCTGCAGTTGTCCTTGATCCACCACGCAGGCAGGAGGGTGAGAAGCAGCACGCACAACACTCAGTTGTGCAGTTGCATTGCAATCGACCAGCCAAATGACCAGCATATCTGGGTGGATTATTTCAAATCTGAATCGGGAGCCTCACCTGCTGGCGTAGCAGGGAGGGGCCACCGTCTCGCAGTCGGCGCACGAGCACGTCTGCGCGAGGATCGCGGAGGCCTGAAGCGCGACGACGACGGCGAAGAGGAGCTTCGCAGGAGCCATTGCGGAGAGCAGCGCGGGACGTTTGGCAAACTGAGAAATTAGGGTAACCGGAGATAGTATGGCTAAGGACTGCTAGAGCCTAGATTTGCAGCGGGTGAGAGCAGCTGGAGGTAGCAGGACGAGTAGTAGTAGGGCGAATAGCTTGCGATGGTTGGATCTAACTTTGGCTTGGTTCTTATACCCGGATTACTAGGCGTGCTACGCCTGGCTGCCATCGGAAAGCGGTCGGATCGGTACATGCGGGACACGATCATGTTACGATCCTGCCTTAGCTCGCCTCGTAGACTCGGATGACCCATCCTACTATGCCTCGCTGTGCGGAATGGTAACACGATGTGCTGTGCTGTAAATGATAGTTGCTACGTTGTCTTGCTAGCAGCGAGTTTCACAGCGGGGTGACCCCGTAAGGCGTGAACTACCGATTCTTCGCTGGCGGTTCTCACCGGGTTGACTCGGCGAGGAGGACAGCAGAGCAGCGGCGTGTGACTCAGTTCGGCGAGGAAAGGTTTGTTAGATACTAGTAAGAGACCGACGGAAGTGCGGGAAAGAAGAGGATAGGAGACGAGAAGAGACGAGAATAGAGAGAGGCGAAGAGAGTGGAAGCTAGGAGCGACAGCCTGTCGGCAGGAGGGGGAGGAGACAGGACAGGACTCCACTTGCTCCGACAGGGCCCAACGGTTAGTTGCTGGTTTAGATAATCTCCTCGAGTAGTGCGCTAACGAACGAGGGTCAAACGAGTAAACAGGAATCTAGGCGGCTGACTCTGCCCGCGAAATGTGGCACCGCTTTATGCGCTGGCACAGTACGTTGAATGTACCACTGCCTGAAGATTGAATGGTTCGCGACAAGGTTCTTTCATACAGCACACGAAGAAATTGGAAGGAAAATTCTAAACAGGTAAAATTAATCAGATAAAATTAAAGGGTTCTATAATTTAAAAAAAATAGTGAACTCACAAGAATAGGCATTGCACTCGTTTGCCACTAACCATACCATTGGGGCGATACTGTACTGAGCCCCTCCTTATAGAAGCGCAGGTGCGGTTGCTGTGATTCATCAGGGAAAAATAAGGGGTGCGTCGTTAACAATAAATATTCTTATACGTGTAAATGCATGGGATGGGACAATATAATGTCATGTAAGGATTTTTATTGAAATACAGCAGATTGTAGATTTTGTCGCTAACTGCTTTGCAGACTTGAAGAAGAATCTCGTTTTACTCGGAATGTTGTTAAACCCTCTCAAGCTTCTTTTAGGGTTTCCCTGAGTACTGCTACTTTGATGCTGCTGAGCGTGAGGCATGTGGGCATTGCAGCAGAGAGGTCACTGGTCAACCATAGAGGAGGTAGAAGAAGACGAAGAGGTAGACGGCCATGGTGAAGACGGCTGATATGTGCTGGAAGAATAGCACCGCTGATACCTCCTGCTCTCCAAACCCCCTCAAGCTGCACGCTGTGCCTGCATGCCATGGGCACACGTAAAAAGGTGTTCAAATGTAAGCTAGATGTGAATGCTGCACGGCGACGCAATCATGACATGAGCACCCATGTTCAGCATGCATGGGCGCCTGCGCCCTCCGCACAAACCCATCCCCTCGCACCTATCTGAATGGACGAGGGCATGCATGCTGCAGCAGCACACCAGTCACATGAACACCAATGGTTCAGCATGCATGGCGTCATGCACCCCTGGCACCCGGCACACCCATCCTCTCGCACCCATCCTCTCGCACCCATCCTCTCGCACCCATCCTCTCGCACCCATCCTTTCGCACCCATCCTCTCGCACCCATCCTCTCGCACCCATCCTTTCGCACCCATCCTCTCGCACCTATATGAATAGAGGAGGGCATGGCATGCTGCAGCAGCAGCACGAATCGAAACATCTTGTCGCCCGGTGGCAGCAGCCCCAGGCGGTCGGCGCAGAGCTGCTTGTGCGCGCACACACCTTGGCACACCTTGGCACACCTTGGTACACACTTTCTCACCTATTTGGATGGACGAGGGCATGGCGTGCTGCAGCAGCAGCACGAAGCGGAACATCTTGTCGCCGGGCGGCAGCAGCCCCACGCGGTCGGCGCAGAGCACAATGGCGATGCCCAGCAGCGGCACCACCACCAGCCGCGTCACCACCACCGCTAGTGTTGTGCGCATTGGCAGCGCAGACGCCCCTGGGCCTGTGGGAAGGGCATGGGTGGTGGAGGGATGTATGCGAGGCCCCCAAGGGAGTGGGGGAAAGGGGGAGGAGGTGGGGCACGGATGAAGGGGGAGGGAGGGGTGGGTGCATGCATGAGGGGGACGGGGAGGGGGATGCATCAATGCAGCCCAGGCGGTCGGCGCAGAGCACGATGGCGATGCCCAGCAGCAGCCGCGTCACCACCACCGCAGCATTGTTCGCATTGGCAGCGCAGATGCTCCAGGGCCTGCAGGCATGCATGAGGGGGAGGGGAGGGCGCGCATGAGGGGGAGGGGAGGGCGCGCATGAGGGGGAGGGTAGGGCGCGCATGAGGGGGAGGGGAGGGCACGCATGAGGGGGAGGGGAGGGCGCGCATGAGAGGGGAGGGCACGCATGAGGGGGAGGGGTGGGCACGCATGAGGGGGAGGGGAGGGCGCGCATGAGGGGGAGGGGAGAGCGCGCGAGGGGGAGGGGAGGGCGCGCATGAGGGGGAGGGGAGGGCGCGCATGAGGGGGAGGGGAGGGCACGCATGAGGGGGAGGGGAGGGCACGCATGAGGGGGAGGGGAGGGCGCGCATGAGAGGGGAGGGCACGCATGAGGGGGAGGGGAGGGCACGCATGAGGGGGAGGGGAGGGCGCGCATGAGGGGGAGGGGAGGGTGCGCATGAGGGGGAGGGGAGGGCACGCATGAGGGGAGGGAGGGCGCATGAGGGGAGGGAGGCGCGCATGAGGGGGAGGGGAGGGCGCGCATGAGGGGGAGGGGAGGGCGCGCATGAGGGGGAGGGGAGGGCACGCATGCAGCGGAAATGAGGGGAGAGGTGGGTAGGTGGGGAAAGAATGCATGAGGCGAAGGGGGCATGCAAGAGGGAGAGGAGAGGGCGATGCCGAGCAGTGGCACCACCAGCAGCCGCGTCACCACCACTGCCAGTGTTGTTCGCGTCGACAGTGCGGACGCTCCGGGACCTGTGGGCAGGGCGTGGGTGTATTTGAATTTGACAAAAAAGATACACAGACAGAGGAGAGGAGAGGAGAGGGCCATGCTGAGCAGCTTTTGAGTCGACTCAAAAGTCACCTCAATTTGACAAAAAAGATACACAGACAGAGGAGAGGGCCATGCTGAGCAGACAGAGGAGAGGGCCATGCTGAGCAGACAGAGGAGAGGGCAATGCTGAGCAGACAGAGGAGAGGGCAATGCTGAGCAGACAGAGGAGAGGGCAATGCTGAGCAGACAGAGGAGAGGCAATGCTGAGCAGACAGAGGAGAGGGCAATGCTGAGCAGACAGAGGAGAGGGCAATGCTGAGCAGACAGAGGAGAGGGCAATGCTGAGCAGACAGAGGAGAGGGCAATGCTGAGCAGACAGAGGAGAGGGCAATGCTGAGCAGACAGAGGAGAGGGCAATGCTGAGCAGACAGAGGAGAGGGCAATGCTGAGCAGACAGAGGAGAGGGCAATGCTGAGCAGACAGAGGAGAGGGCAATGCTGAGCAGACAGAGGAGAGGGCAATGCTGAGCAGACAGAGGAGAGGGCAATGCTGAGCAGACAGAGGAGAGGGCAATGCTGAGCAGACAGAGGAGAGGGCAATGCTGAGCAGACAGAGGAGAGGGCAATGCTGAGCAGACAGAGGAGAGGGCAATGCTGAGCAGACAGAGGAGAGGGCAATGCTGAGCAGACAGAGGAGAGGGCAATGCTGAGCAGACAGAGGAGAGGGCAATGCTGAGCAGACAGAGGAGAGGGCAATGCTGAGCAGACAGAGGAGAGGGCAATGCTGAGCAGACAGAGGAGAGGGCAATGCTGAGCAGACAGAGGAGAGGGCAAATGCTGAGCAGACAGAGGAGAGGGCAATGCTGAGCAGACAGAGGAGAGGGCAATGCTGAGCAGACAGAGGAGAGGGCAATGCTGAGCAGACAGAGGAGAGGGCAATGCTGAGCAGACAGGAGAGGTGCAATGCTGAGCAGCAGCCGCGTCACCACCACTGCTAGTGTCACGCGTATCGGCAGCGCTGAAGCCCTGGGACGTGTGGGCAGGGCGTGGGTGGTGGGGGGATGTCTCCGGGACCCCGAAGGGAGTGGGAGAAGAAGTGGGGCATAAATGAAGGGGGGAGGAGGGGAGGGTGCATGCATCAGGCAAACGGGGAGGGGATGCATCAATGCAGCACAGTGAGAGCCATGAGAGGCGGAGGCGCTACAATGGTTGGAAGCAGAGGCGCTACTTGCAGGTGACATGGCAGGGAGAAGACTTTTGAGTCGACTCAAAAGGTGACATGGCAGGGAGAAGACTTTTGAGTCGACTCAAAAGGTGACATGGCAGGGAGAAGACTTCTGAGTCGACTCAAAAGGTGACATGGCAGGGAGAAGACTTGAGGTTTATGAAAATGGTCGGAGGCTTGGACACAATGTGCGTGGCACGATAGCTGGGGAGCTTTAAAGCCTTGTGTGGGCGATGGTGGCGGGTGGGTGACGCGTGGCAAGAGAGGGTTGCACAGAAGATGCGATATCTGTTGCGAATGCATCTGCCAGACCCATGAAAATACTGCATCACATGCTAGACAGCTGAGAGCAATGGTACTGGCGCTGCTGGCCAAGCCAATAGGGGCACTCTGACCCAACGATGACTTGTCCACTAGAAATTCCAACTTTTCCCAGCAGATTGAAACTCCGGCACAGCGGCTCAGCACAGCTAATCGACACCGCACGACTGCACTGACCCTTGACGAGGTTGGCGCCGAGAACCAGCAGAATGCAGGGAATCATGGCCTGGCTGTGGGTGAAGCGCGACACACACACACACACACACACACACACACACGCACACACCCACACACACACACACACACACACACACACACACACACACACACACACACACACGCGGCAGAAAAAAAGAGAGAGGGTAGAGAAAGGGAGAGAAGATATCAGGAGGGAGAGAAGATATCAGGAGGGAGAGAAGATATCAGGAGGGAGAGAAGATATCAGGAGGGAGAGAAGATATCAGGAGGGAGAGAAGATATCAGGAGGGAGAGAAGATATCAGGAGGGAGAGACTCTGATCACATGTGATGGCCCAAGCAAGAGATGGAGCCGGTGTGAGGGCAGCATTGACATGTGCAGGAGATTCTTGCCAGCATCATTGCGCAGAGAGAGGCGGATATGAACCAGCACACACAGCAGCACAGAAGAGGCAGCACTGACCCCAGCACGGCGAGGGCGTCGGTGAGGAAGCGCAGTGCCCCGTCGCGGTGGAAGAAGAGGAAGTCCAGCTGCGGTACCATGCCCAGTAGCATTGCCAGACACTGAAGTATGTGCAGGGTGGCGAGCGATGGAGGTAGATAGGGAGAATGGGTGAGATGGGGGAGTTAGGGGAAGGTGACATGCAGCACAGCATCGGCAACAGAGGGTTGTAGTGACGGGAAGAGATGGGGGAGTTAGGGGAAGGTGACATGCGAGGGCCCTGGTGTGGTGGAAGAGGAGAGGAGGGAGTGCAGCTGCGGCACGGCACCATGCCCAGTATCATTGCTAGGCACTCCTGGGCACGTAGAGTTATAAGGGACCGGGAGAGATGAGGGATTGGGGACTAGGCGAGGTGCGGGATTGGGGACTAGGCGAGGTGCGGGGATGGCGGGAGATGGGGGAGGGGAAGGAGGAAGCGCAAGGGTAGAGACGGAGAAAAGGAGGTAATGGAGTTGGATTGTCCACTATGCAAAAGAGTGGGAGCGGTGGCAGGCAAAGACAGGAGACAAGCCACATGTGAACCACCGCGCATACACAACCCCCCATAACACTGCTTCTTGTGGGGTTCCCCCATTATGCATGGGCAGTCACGCGATCATGGGGGGGGGCTAACGCAGCAAGGGAAAGCAGCGTGGTAAGGCAGGAAGAGAAGAGCATGGCCCGGGCTGCTGGCGGGCCCGGACCAAGCTGGCCTGGCCAGGTATGGCAGGGAGGGACGTACAGCAGCGAGGACGGGCGGTCGGAATACATCGTAAATGTGCAACGCCTTGAGCACCTCTCCCACCTGCCATGCATGCACTCATGCACACACACACACACACACACACACACGCATGCACACACACAGGCACACACACGCACACACACGCGCACACACACAGGGGAGGGAGCACAGCGAAAGGAGCAAGGAAGAAGCTGACGAGCACAATTCAGAAATGGATGCGGGAGCGAGGAGAACAAGGAGAGGCGAGTGACACGTGCATATGTAAGGCCAGAACCTGTGCTGTGCGGCTCTGCAACACACACTCCGCTGATGTACCAAACGCTGCCTCACACTGCCTGCCTCGGCACGGCAGCTCACCGTGTTGGGAGCGCGCACGAGCAGCGCCACAGATGCTTTCCGCAGCGACCGGGATGCCGTGCGAGCCACGCTGCTGCCGAGACTGCTGCCGCCAAACACCCGCCCGCCTCGCACCGACCCTTCGCTGCGCTGCTGCTGCTGCCCCGCCTCCATGCCCCCTACACTGCCCAGCCGCGGCACCGCTGCCCCCGTGCGCCCCTCTGCCCCCCCTGCTGCCTGTGGTGTGCCTGCTAGCAGCGGCGCATGCAGGCCAGCAGTACCATCAGCGACAGCGCCCCCGCTGACAGCAGCAGCAGCAGCAGCAGTAGTGTGGTGCGCACGCTTGCCTTCCCCCGGCACCAGCGGGCGCGACGACACGGCCTCCACACCCACTCCCAGCGCCGCCTCCCACCCGCCCGGCACCTCCCACCCCTCCTCGCCCCCCTCCCCGTCCGCGTCGCCATCGTCACTGTCGCTGTCGTCCTCCTCGTGGTACGGCACCATGGGCGCATCCACGTACTTGTGGTCGATGCCGAAGTGGTCCAACGGCCGCACGTAACCCGGTAACCACTCCTCGGGGGGCGCCAGGATGTTGTAGACCGTGCTCCACATGACTATGGCCGCCATCTGTGGGGAAGAAGGGGGGGGGTAAGGTGGAAGGGGGTGGGGTCACAATGGGGACTGAGGCCCAGGATGTTGTAGACCGTGCTCCACATCACTATCGCCGCCATCTGCATCAGGGTTTAGCGAGGATGCGTATAGCCGGGTACAAAAACATAGAATGATGTTGCTTTTGAATGCCATACCGCCAATGCACATGCCAATGCACATGCCCTATGCATGCATTTCCATGAGCGCACCCACATGCCCTATGCATGCATTTCCATGAGCGCACCCACATGCCCTATGCATGCATTTCCATGAGCGCACCCACATGCCCTATGCATGCATTTCCATGAGCGCACCCACATGCCCTATGCATGCATTTCCATGAGCGCACCCACATGCACGCATGCACACACGCACTCATGCAGGCATGCACACATGCACACAGGCACACAGGCACGCAAACACATGCACACATGCAGTAATACAGTCATGCACTGATGCACACACGGACACATGCGCTGCACGCACACACATGCAGAGTGAGATGTATGTAGGCGGTGCCGACGTTACCATCATGCCTACATACGCTGCACCAGGTAACACGCATGCACCCCATCCCCCAAGCATGCACCCCATCCCCCAAGCATGCACCCCATCCCCCAAGCATGCACCCCATCCCCCATGCACGCACCCACATGCCCCCATGCACGCACCCACATGCCCCCATGCACGCACCCACATGCCCCCATGCACGCACCCACATGCCCCCATGCACGCACCCACATGCCCCCATGCACGCACCCACATGCCCCCATGCACGCACCCACATGCCGAGGGAGATGTAGGCGGTGCCGAGCTTGTTGCACTCGTTGTGGCCGCCAAAGGGGTTGCGCGCATCGGAGCACACCGCCGACAGCAGCACCAGCGGCATGTTGCCCATGTTGCCTGGAAGAAAGGGGGATGGGCGGGGGTGCGGCATGGGGGCAGGTCGGAAGGGGTGGAGAACACAGCGGCGGACAGCAGCACCAGCGGCATGCTGCCTGGGGAGGGGGAAGGGAGGCGCATGGGGACAGTTTTGACTCGACTTAAAACTCGCCCAAGGGCTTGCGTGCATCGGGGCACACAGCGGACTGCAGCACCAATGGCATGTTGCCTGGGAGAAAGGGGGAGGTGAGGGGGGAGGTGAGGGGGGAGGTGAGGGGGAGGTGAGGGGGAGGTGAGGGGGTTGGCCAAGAGACAAGGGAGGGGGGAGGGGAGAAGAGAAGGGAGCAAGAGGAGCAGCGAGTCACATGTTGCCCATGCTGACTGGGGGGGGTGAGAAGCACGGGGTTAGGGAGGACGGGAGGGCGAATCGGAGGGAGGAGGCGGGTTGGCATGAGAAGAAGCGGGTGCGTATGGGAGAGAGGAAGCGGGTGGGTATGGGAAGGGGCATGGTTGGGCATGGGAGGGGGCATGGGTGCGCATGGGAGGGGGGCATGTGAGCACCCACCAATGCCTGTGAGCACCCACCGATGCCTGTGAGCACCCACCGATGCCTGTGAGCACGAAGACGAGGCGGAAGAACTCCGGTGGGCAGTCAGTGAGCCACGCCACCAGCATGCCGAGCAGGCAGCCCAGCACGGACGCCAGAACCACGTTCACTGGGATGAACCACCTGCGGGGGAGAGAGAGGGATAGGAGGGTGGGGGAGGGCGGGGTTACCATCTGATATAGCGTGGTTACCATCTGATATAGCGTGGTTACCATCTGATATAGCGTGGTTACCATCTGAGACAGCGTGGTTATCATCTGAGGTAGCGTGGTTACCATCTGAGGTAGTGTGGTTACCATCTGAGGTAGCGTGGTTACCATCTGAGGTAGCGTGGTTACCATCTGAGGTAGCGTGGTTACAATCTGAGGCAGCGTGGTTACCATCCGAGGTAGCGTGGTTACCACCTGAAGCAGCGTGGTTACCATCTGAGATAGCGTGGTTACCATCTGAGGCAGCATGGTTACCATCTGAGATAGCGTGGTTACCATCTGAGGCAGCGTGGTTACCATCTGAGGCAGCGTCGTTACCATCTGAGATAGTGTGGTTACCATCTGAGGTAGCATGGTTACCATCTGAAGTAGCGTGGTTACCATCTGAGGTAGTGTGGTTACCATCCGAGGTAGCGTGGTTACCATCCGAGGTAGCGTGGTTACCATCTGAAGCAGCGTGGTTACCATCTGAGATAGCGTGGTTACCATCTGAGGTAGTGTGGTTACCATCTGAGATAGCGTGGTTACCATCTGAGGTAGCGTGGTTACCATCTGAGGCAGGGTGGTTACCATTTAAGGAGGTTTTCAAAGGAGATGGCTTCGCCCAGGTTGACGAAGATGATGGCCGGCAGGAACACTGTGAAGACCAGCTGGGGGCAGGGAGACAACACCACGAGGGTGGGGGGGAAGGGGAGACAACACCACGAGGGTGGGGGGGAAGGGGAGACAACACCACGAGGGTGGGGGGGAAGGGGAGACAACACCAGGAAGGGAGACAACACCACGAGGGTGGGGGGGAAGGGGAGACAACACCACGAGGGTGGGGGGGAAGGGGAGACAACACCACGAGGGTGGGGGGGAAGGGGAGACAACACCACGAGGGTGGGGGGGAAGGGGAGACAACACCAAGAGGGTGGGGGGGAAGGGGAGACAACACCAAGAGGGTGGGGGGGAAGGGGAGACAACACCAAGAGGGTGGGGGGGAAGGGGAGACAACACCAAGAGGGTGGGGGGGAAGGGGAGACAACACCAAGAGGGTGGGGGGGAAGGGGAGACAACACCAAGAGGGTGGGGGGGAAGGGGAGACAACACCAAGAGGGTGGGGGGGAAGGGGAGACAACACCAAGAGGGTGGGGGGGAAGGGGAGACAACACCAAGAGGGTGGGGGGAAGGGGAGACAGCACCACGAGGGTGGGGGGGAAGGGGAGACAACACCAAGAGGGTGGGGGGGAAGGGGAGACAACACCAAGAGGGTGGGGGGGAAGGGGAGACAGCACCACGAGGGTGGGGGGGAAGGGGAGACAACACCAAGAGGGTGGGGGGGAAGGGGAGACAGCACCACGAGGGTGGGGGGGAAGGGGAGACAGCACCACGAGGGTGGGGGGAAGGGGAGACAACACCAAGAGGGTGGGGGGGAAGGGGAGACAGCACCACGAGGGTGGGGGGGAAGGGGAGACAGCACCACGAGGGTGGGGGGGAAGGGGAGACAGCACCACGAGGGTGGGGGGGAAGGGGAGACAGCACCACGAGGGTGGGGGGGAAGGGGAGACAGCACCACGAGGGTGGGGGGGAAGGGGAGACAGCACCACGGGTGACACGAATGGGCGGCATGACTAGATGGCACGAATGGGGACAGAGGAGGATGGTGGCGGAGTGTGAAGCACGCCAGGAAGCACAGGCAGGCAGGCAGGCAGGCAGGCAGGCAGGCAGGCAGGCAGGCAGGCAGGCAGGCAGGCAGGCAGGCAGGCATGCAGGCGGGCATGCAGGCAGGCAGGCAGGCAGGCAGGCAGGCATGCAGGCGGGCATGCAGGCATGCAGGCAAGCATGCAGGCAGGCAGGCAGGCAGGCAGGCAGGCAGGCAGGCAGGCAGGCAGGCAGGCAGGCAGGCAGGCAGGCAGGCAGGCAGGCAGGCAGGCAGGCAGGCAGGCAGGCAGGCAGGCAGGCAGGCAGGCAGGCAGGCAGGCAGGCGGGCAGGCAGGCAGGCAGGCAGGCAGGCAGGCAGGCAGGCAGGCAGGCAGGCAGGCAGGCAGGCAGGCAGGCAGGCGGGCAGGCAGGCAGGCAGGCAGGCAGGCAGGCGGGCAGGCAGGCAGGCAGGCAGGCGGGCATGCTTCTCCTCACATAGATGGACAAGGTGTGGGCGTGTGGGGAGACGCCGTTTCGCATCTCCGGTTCACAAACAGTCGCAGCACGGCCAGCAATACTCCCTGGGCTGCCCTCAACCACCTTCTCCGCCCCTCTCTGTGCCCGCCTCTCTCTCCTCCACCTTTTGCCCCTCTGCCATGGCGATCCACTCTGTCATTCCATCCCTTTCTTCTCCGCGCCACATCCCTCCCGCCTCAACTCCACACCCCTTTCCCCCACCACCTCCTCCTATCTCCCTTCCTAATATACCGCCTGCCTCGCTCGCCCCCACTCCTCACCTTTGCTTCCGCATTACAACTTGTCTCCCTCCTCCGTCCCTCATCCTCCGTCGCCCTCTTTTCATTTTCACCATGCCTTTTTCTGCTCCCCTCTTTTCCTCAACGCCTCTCCTTCATCCCACTGCCCCCCATTCCTAATTTCCTCGACCCCCCAATGGCCTATCCCCAGCGCCCTATTCTCCCCCTCCCAACCAAACGCCCTACTACCCCAAACGTTCCAACCCCAACGCCCCACCCCCAGCGCTCTACGCCTGCGGCGCGTCTTCCTCCGCTTCTGCGCTCGGCGCGGTGAGAACGGGGGCGCGGCGAGAACGGGCGCGTGGACGAGGCCGCCGACGGTGACAGCGACCAGCGGCTGTAAAGCCCTGCTCCACCGCCCTACCCCAGCGCCCTGCCTCAGTGCCTGACGCAGCGCATTTCCTTATCGATTTGCCCCAGCGCCCTGCCCAGCACCCTAGCACAGTTCAACGTCCCAGCACCCTGCCCAAGCGTACGGGCGCACCTTACTGAGGCTCTTGCGCGCGTCGGCGTGCAGGACGTCGAAGTAGGGCAACGCGAAGATGAGCCCGGTGGCGGCGATGAGCAGCACCTTCACCACCGGCAGCACCGAACTCATCACCAGGAAACTCAGCGGCAGCGCCGCCGCCTGCAGCGCCTGATGCACCTCGCTCCCCGCCATCGCCGCCGTCGCAATCGGGAGGGGAGGGAACACAAGTCTTGAAGTACTATTACAGAAACAGGAAATGGCGAGAGGGGTGGGGTTGGAACGGGGTCGAATGGTATTTCACTCTGATCGCGGGGTTGCGCGTGCTGTGCGCGCGCTCTCGCAGCGGGGCTCGGCTCCGCACGCGGCGAGCCGGCGGGCGCGCTGGTCGCTCCCCGGGAGGGCACGCTTGCGGATGCGCGACGCGGTCGTGGCGGACATGCGACGGGAGGTTCAGGTGTACACGATATTTTATTCGAGTCTGATCGCCGGGATGCGGCGCGTGCTGTGCGGTATGCGTTCGGACACAGCCGCATCCATGAAGCGAGCGGCTGCTAGAGACTAATCTGGAATGTGGGGGTGGCGATGCGGTAGCTTCAAGTCCTTCCACTCAGCTCATCGGGTAGTAGCAACTAGCCCTAGCGGAAGCTAGCCGGACAGGCACCAAAAGGTTCATCGAGCGAGCTTGACGAAGGGCTCAAAGGATGAGGTGAGGATGTTTTGTGAAGGGTTGGAAGCAATGCGATGCGGTGTTTGAGACTAGGGTGGTAGCTTCCTTCTGTCGCACGGTCGGTTGGTCCGCGTCGCACAGAGGTTCTCGTGGGAATTCTGGGAGAGAGCCTCGGCTGGTAGGCTGAACCAAGCACAAGTCTCCCATTTGTAACCAATCGCGGAACAAAAACCAAACGCTGACGAATAGCACCCAATCTCGTCAAGGCGCGTGTACATTCACTTGTTCAGCGACGTTATTGTGCGACGAAGGTCGAGCCGGAGCTTGTTGGTCACCTTGGGATGAACACAGGGAATTGGCCAGCCAAACTGGGCCTTGCTGAACCTGGCACTATCGTGAAGGAAGGAAGCAACGAACGGGAAAACGCACCGCGTTGTAACATCAATTCGTCGTTTTTCGTCACCGACA
Organism: Closterium sp. NIES-65; assembly: GCA_948144175.1. NCBI lineage: Eukaryota > Viridiplantae > Streptophyta > Zygnematophyceae > Desmidiales > Closteriaceae > Closterium > Closterium sp. NIES-65. The sequence continues at coordinate 695,684 of CANXME010000032.1, read as the reverse complement.
ATGAAACCTGACTCATGGGCGACCCGCCAAACTCTTCAGTCGCACACATATCATTCCCAACATTTCGCGGGTGATTTCGCCGTCGCAACTCACTAGAGCCAAGCCCAGTGTCGCATGTCGCACTGTATAATTCAGTGGTCCCTAGTATGACGCACTGGAGCCAAGCAATGCATTATATGTGGCACATATAATGCATTATATAAATCGCGCTCCGAACCTCGGAGCTAAGATGGCGCGGCGGCTGCCATGCTTGGCTGGCGCTCGTGACTCGCGATATAAGTCACCAGCTCAGCGCATTTCATTCGTTCCGCCTTTTGCACTAGACTGTCCTTCATTCCACCCATCGTCTCGCTTGGTGATTGCAACCCTAAACTTACCGCTGAACTCAACACGCTCCACTGTTGCGCCTCTTCTCTCGCCTCTTCCCCAGCCTCTTTCTGCCGTCTCTCCCGCGGGAGCCTCGTCGTCATCATCATCATGGGGTCGATGCGCGCCTCTCCTGCCGGACTCCTGCTGCTCGCCGTTGCCCTCATCGCCGGTCAGTCTGCTTCTCATTGCCTTCTCCCATTGATTCAACATATATTGCTACTGGTCCGCCCTTGCCTTGATCCGGCGTAAGCTCTTTAGAACCGTGCCTTTCTTCCGAGTAATCCCTCCTTCCTGCTCGCTGTTCTCGACCTCTTATATACCTCGGTCCTCTCCTTTGTCGTCCCTCTCTGCTCTCTCATATCTTCTTTTTCTCTCTTCTCTTTACACCCTCTCCCTTGTCCTCTGCAGCAGTTCAGATGATGAAGGCAGCGAATGGTGACGACACGGTGAAACGGATGACACACCGTAGCATGCTGCGGAGCACGCTGAAAGGCGCGAACGGCGAAGGCATGGTGGCAGAAACAACGAGCAGGAAGGTCAATGCGAGGATTGCGCAGGAGATTACGGCTAGTGGTACGTTGAGTGGGCATGGTTCTGAAGAGAGGGATTCTCAAGGCTGCGAATGAGGCTGCATTTTTCTCAAGTGCAATCTCCCTTTCGGCGGATCTCAGTACAGTTTCTCGTTTCGTGCCCGTATGACTTGCGTCTGCCATGCGCACAGTTCTCGTTCCGATGCCCGTATGGCTTCCAGATTACCATGTTCTTGTCTCTTGCCACTTTCGCTTCGCCTCTGCTGCAGATCCTGCCTGTGCGGCGTTGGGCTGTGAGCCTGTTGGCGGCAAATGCGAGGTGGACAAAAATGGAGAGCGCTACTGCAACTGGGGTGAGTGCACGATGATCGTCTTTCTGCTGCCCTACCTCCTCTCCCTCTCACTTCTCTGGAACTCCACTCCTCTACCTGCAATCCCCACGGCGCTGCACTCTCACCCACCCCCCATGCATGCTTATCCCACCGTCTCTTTGCTCTGTTTCTCTTCTCCCTCATCCCCTCTGCCTCGCGTCCCCCCTCTGCCTCGCGTCCCCCCTCTGCCTCGCGTCCCCCCTCTGCCTCGCTTCCCCCCTCTGCCTCGCGTTCCCCCTCTGCCTTGCTTCCCCACTCTGCCTCGCTTCCCCCCTCTGCCTCGCGTTCCCCCTCTGCCTTGCTTCCCCACTCTTCCTCGCGTCCCCCCTCTGCCTCGCTTCCCCCCTCTGCCTCGCTTCCCCCTCTGCCTCTCTTCCCCCCTCTGCCTCGCTTCCCCCTCTGCCTCTCTTCCCCCTATGCCTTGCTTCCTCCCTCCGCCTTGCTTATTCCTCTGCCTTGCGTCTCCCTTGTTTGCCAATCCCCTCTCACGTACCACACTGCACCCATTCCCAACCCTCAGCCTCACCATGTGGCTCGTGCCCCGTGGGAGCCACCTGCAAAACCTACCTGAAGCCGAGCACAAACGAGCTCCTTCCTTACTGTTCGTGCCCTAGCGGGTATGGGATGACCGCGACGAGCTGTGTTCAGGGTGAGCATGCATGCTCTCCTCACCCGGCCCGCTCGCTCCTCTCACACTCACCGCACTCTTTGCTTCACCTTTCTCGCTCTGCCAAGTTGGCTGAACTGCTGATGCTTGTGGGAATGTGGCGATGCATGCATAAACGTATATACGTTCTTCCTTTGTGCTTAGTCCTTAGGCAAGAGTGACAACACTTCGCTGAGTGTTTCCTTTGTGCCCCTCTTTACCAGGTGGAGCTCCCACCGTCTCTTCCTTCAGCTACACAGTCGTTGTGAATGAAACAGCCAAGGACGCGGCATCTCGACCCTGGACCTTCCGCCTCAACCCCAACGGGTGCACTGAGATCCCAGCTGCAGTGGCTGTGGCTCGCACGGTCACATCATACTATAGCCTTCAAAACATTGGAGATGCTCCAGCTTGCCGCAAGGTTGCTTACTACAAAGCAGATAAATGCGAAGGCGAAATTGATATCACATCATCTTCACGCGATCAAGTCCCGTTTCTTGGAGAATATGTTCCAAACCCGCTGTGAGTGATTGATCCGCTGTGAGTGATTGATCGTGTTCCGCTTGCACTGTGAGTGATTGATCGTGTTCCGCTTGCATTGTGAGTGATTGATCGTGTCCCGCTTGCACGACTTCACAGCTTCTCCTCTTCATGCTTTTCACCAATCATAGGAGTTACCTTGTGGGTCATCCTATCCGTTTTGTCCTCCTTTTGTTACCTTTGACCAGAGGCATGCAGGTTCCTGGTTCAATTCTGTGCACTCAGTAGGATGGCTCGAAATGGCATCATGGCACCACTGGCTGTGTTGTCATGTGCACATGCTTCAACTTGGATGGTTTCTCCTCTCCAATCAACAACATCTCCTCTCCGTTCCAACCAACAAAGCCCTTCTCCCTTCCACTCAATGAAGACCAGTGCAGAGAGTTTGTACCAGCCATTGCACTGGCCCTAGGGATGTCTGAGAATGAGAAGCCTTTGTAGAGCCGCATGTGTTGTGCTTCAGAAGTTCAAACTGAACTTTTTACTGGGTTTGGTTCAAGTCCGTTTCGATTGCGGAATTAAGACTGTAGAACGCACCCTTGCTACACTACAATCACACCTATCATGACGTTTTCAACAGGCATTTTAATGGGGCGAAGTCCCTCTATTTCTACCGGAGCCTTCACATTAGGACAGTGCCACCACTGTAGAGCTGGTCAGGCACACATGCTGCACTATGGAGTGTAACAAGCTACACCTCAGGGCTGCGTGCAAGCCACTGCGTAGACTCAGGGCGCATTCCTACGGCCTCCTATCAAGAAACCTCCTATCAAGATTGTACCTTTTGCCTGGTAAAAGTACGGTAGCGAGAGATTTGGGGTTTAGGGATTTTTCCAGTGAGAGCTTGATAGGAGGTTTTCTTGATAGGAGGATAGGAATACGCCCTCAGAGGGTAGGAGGTACAGCTGCACAGGTGGGTGGTGCTGCAAGTTCAGAGCCAACTGACCACCTACACCATGCAAGCAGGAGAAACTCCTCTTCACGGGGCATGGGCGGCGGTGGCAGCACGGCGAGCGAGGAACATGAGTGACGGGTGGGCTGCCTCTGCATGCCTGCTGCCCCGCCCCTGGCCCTCCCCCCCGCCTCGCTTGCCTGCCTGCGCATGCTGCAGCAGGGGCACAGGTGGCGGCCTGGCAAGGCCCTTTGTGTTGCTGTGAGGGGTGGTGGTGGGGTGCAGGGGCACTGGCAGCTGCCACGCGTGTGGGGGGTGCATGGGGGGTTGTGCCTGCTGGGCTGCCAGCACGGGGCTTATGGGTGCAAGTGTGGTACGGGCACATGGGGCATGTGGGGCATGTGGGGCATATGGGGCATGTGGGGCATGTGGGGCATATGGGGCATGTGGGGCATGTGGGGCATATGGGGCATGTGGGGCATGTGGGGCATATGGGGCATGCGGGGCATGTGGGGCATATGGGGCATGTGGGGTATGTGTGGCATGTGGGGCATGTGTGGCATGTGTGGCATGTGTGGCATGTGGGGCATGTGTGGCATGTGTGGCATGTGGGGCATGTGGGGCATGTGTGTGTGCGGGGTGAAGAGTGGGAGTAGCAGGGGAAGGTGAGACAGGAAGAGGATTGAGTGCACAAGGTGCTGTGTTGGGTGCAGCAGAGGGTGCAAACGAGGGCAGAGCATATGGGAGCGCACTCCTTGACACGTCCACAACTGGCACTGGCTGCCCAACGCCTCCACCTCCCACTGTGCTGTTTTGCACACCCTCCCCTGACCATGCCTGCGAACCATTCACAGCTGCTGCTGCTGCTCCCAGTGGCTGCTGTCCTGTGCTGCCCGCACTCCCACCCGCACTCCCAACACTAGCTGACCCCCCCCCTGCACCCACCCCCCCTCCCACGTCCGTACCCGCCACCGCAACTGCCACCTGTTCCGCTACAACCCGTGCGCCCATCCCACTGCCTGTAGCAGCAGCAATGACATGAGTGGCAACAGCAGTACTGGCAGCAGCCACACCAGCAGCAGTGGCGGCATATCTGACAGCTCCAGCACCAGTACCAGCATCAGCAGCAGCAACCCTGCCAGCAGTGGCAGCACTGGCAATGCCCTTTGCACCACCTTCTCTCCCACCCGCTGCTGCCCTCATCCCCCCTCTCCGTGCGCCCAACCCATCCCTCCCACCCACCTTCGCCCCCTTTCTCCCCAGCCCTCTGCCTGCCTCTCTCCCCCTCTCATCCCTCCCTTTCTTCCCCCCTGCCCTCCAATCCCCCCCCTTCGTCCGATCTCGCTCGCCCTCGCTGCTGCGCTCATAAGGGGGCGACGGGGTGGAAGGCACCCACGAGGCTGAAGAGGCCCAAGAGGCATGTGAGGCCAACGAGGCGGCATCCACGGACATCACATCAGCCGACATGCGCCCGATGATGCTCGCCACCTCCTCCACTCCCGCCCTCACTCGCTCCGCCTCCTCCCCTCTCCCCACTCGTCCCTCCTCGTCCCACCGTCTTCCCGCTGCCCCATAAACCACGCTTCCCCCACCTGCTCCCCCCATCTGCGCCATCCCCCATGCCACTGCTGTCTCCTGCTCCCCTTCCATCCCTCCTTCCTCACTCCCCTCCTCACTCCCCTCCTCATTCCCCTCTTCATCCACTGCCTCCATTCCCCCCACGCCCCCTGCACCTACACCTGCACCTGCTGCTACCTCTGCTCCATTCACGTCTGCCTCCTCACCGTCTCTCCTGCCCACACCCTCGCCCTCCACCCCTCCATCCTCTCCCGGTCTACCCTTCTTCCCCTCCCCCTCTCCTCCACCACTCATACCTGTTTCTGTCCAGTCGACACTACCCCCCTCCCCCTCGTTTCCCTCCGTCCATTCCTCCTCCTCCTCCTCCTCCTCCTTCTCCTCCTCCTCCTCCTCCTCCTCCTCCTCCTCCTCCTCCTCCTCCTCCTCCTCCTCCTCCTCCTCCTCCTCCTCCTCCTCCTCCTCCTCCTCCTCCTCCTCCTCCTCCTCCTCCTCCTCCGCCTCTCCACTCGCCTCTCCACTCGCCTCTCCACTCGCCTCACTAGCCATCATGCACTCAATATCCACACTGCTCCTCAGCATCCCTCTGAACTGAGCTGCAACGTCCACCGCTGTCACTGTTCCCTCACTCTCCAATCCCTCACTCCATCTCCCCATACCACGACCACCCTCACCCTTTCGTGCCTTAGTCACATGACCACCAGCACCACTATTCCCATTTGCTTCAGCCCCCGCACCCCTGCTTCCCTTCCCTGCCCCAATTCCCATACTCCTCACCCTCGTCCCCCTTCTCTCATTCTCTTCGCCTATCCCTCTCCCTCTCCATCCGCCTCTCCCTCTTCCTCTCTCTCGGCTCCTTCCTGTGGAGCTGCCAGCAAGAGTGGCGATGATGGTGGCGGGGGAGAAGAGAGCGTTGCTGTGCAGCGTCACAAGGGGGGAAGACGCCACATGGGGGATGGATGGCAGGGCCATGGACGCAAGAGGGGAGGACAGCACAGCCGCAAGGGCACCTGGAGTTGACCTTCCCTGCCCCATCAAGTCTCCCTTCTCTTCCGCGGCTTTCTCTTCCTCTCTCCCCTCAGCTTCCCCCCCTTCCTCCTTCCCTCCCTCATGTTCCCCTTCCTCCCCTCCCTCCTGCTCTCCGTCCTCATTTTTTTCCTGTGCCAACCCTTGCACGAGCACTTGGGGAATCGTCCGGCCATCTGCCAGTCCACCATTACCTTGCTGACCACGAGCAGGACGTGCAGAGTGGTGCAGAGAAGGTGCGGAGTGGTGCACAGGAGGTGCGGAGTGGTGCACAGGAGGTGCGGAGTGGTGCAGAGGAGAGGATGGGTCGTCCAATGAGGTGTCATGCCATGCTGATGTCAGCCCTGACATCATACCCACATGCACCTCCACGTTCTGATGTCCACGCCCATGCCCATGCCCAGACCCAGACCCAGACCCATCCACACGCCCATCTGCTGGCATGTGCCCATCTCGCCCGCCCCCCACCTCACACTCGTACTTTTCCCCCACTGCTCGCCGTTTCACACCCCTTCTCCCCTCTTCCCCATCACCACCCACCCCACTCCCTCCCTCCGTCTCACTCCCCTCCTCCACAACTCTGTTGCCTCTCCGACTCTCTCCCCCACTGCTCATGTGCTCCTCTGCTCTACCTGCCTTGCACCTCGCCCTCCTCCCTGTGCCACCTGCAGTCCTGTTATCCCCACCTTCATTGTTCCCAGGTAAAGTAAACGGTGCTGCCAGACAGTCGGTGCCTCTATTGCTTCTGCCTTTACTGCCGCTGCTACTGCTACTGCTGACGCTGCTACTGCTGCCGCTGCTGGTGAGGATAATGCTTGGGGTACCAATGCTGCCGCTGCTGCTGCTGCCGGTGCGGGCGTGGAGAGCAACGGCACAGGGAAGCAGCGGAGGCGCGAGGCGGGCGCAGAGGGGCGGAGGGAGGAGGCGGCGCAGGAGGGGGGTCATGAGGAGGGCGAGGAGGAGGAGGGGGAGAGGGAAGGAGGCGGCGAGGAAGGGGAGGTATGACCACCCGAGCAGCAGGCCGGCTGAGAGGCACTCGAGCGAGGTGAGGCGGCGGAGGAAAGGGAGGGCGGACGGGGGGAGTGGGGGGAGTGAAGGGCGACGGGAGGGGTGGGCGAGAGAGAGGAGGAGGTGGAGGTGGAGTGAAGGGGGGAAGAGGAGGATGGCCAACTGCCAGGGGGGCAAGAGGTGGGTGGGAGAGGCAGAGCGAGGGAAGGAGAAGGAATGTGTATTACAGCACAAGGAAACACATGGCGCGACTATAAGCACGGGAGGGTGGATATGGGATGGGAAGCATGCACATGCGGATGTGGATCGCTGATCACTGAAGGCCCACAGACAGGGGCCAAGCTGCCCGCTGACTTCTGCGGGTACGTAAGGAACCCCTCTGCAGGGACAACATGCTCTCTGTATGCCACTCTGCATGCAAAGGAGACGGTTGTTCAAGAGGGGGGCCACTGCACCGTAGTAGTCATACCCACAACGAAGGACGAATCACACCCCCTTTCATGTGACTACACCTTTCATTTCTTATGAATAATCACCAGTTACTGCAATGCTAGTGCAAGAGCGTCATTCACAGCCATGCACGAGAGTGGCCGAATGCTTCATTCCATGTAAAACACCTAAAGCACTCACCGCCATGCACGTGCCGATGAGGGGTGCGACGGGCACGAGGGTGAGGAAGCGAGCAGGCGTGGCAGGCAGGGCGAGCAGCGCCAGCAGAGCCGCCAGCAGCCCCCCCACGGTGCGCCACTCACACACCAGCGCCGCCAGGGGGGCAGGGGGGTGGCGTGGGGCGTGGGGAGCACGAGTGGCTGGCACAAAGGAGTTCGCCTGGCTGCCAGCTGCGAGCGGCACGAGTGGCATGAGCGGCAGCAGCATGGAGTCGAATCCGGATCTCACTGTGGTGCTGGCATGGCGGGACGACTGCTTGTGTGGCCGGGCTACATGAGGGGCCGCACTGCAGCGTTGAGTGGCAGTTGTGACTGTGGCACGTGTGGCAGGTGCAGTGGCGGGTGCATGCTTGAGCAGGTATGAGAGGCGGATGGTGCTCTGGCGGGGAAGGAGGGCACACGAAGGGGGGGAAAGGGGAAGGGGGGGGCAGCAAGATGGGAGTGGATGAGTGCTGGTGTGAATTGTGTGAGTGCACCCATGTGCCATTGGTGGCTGGCCGTGCAGTGGAACCGTTTTGGAGAATCCGGAAGAACAGGGGCGAGTCTCGTAGAGAAGAAAGGCAGAAAAAACTCAAAGTGGGCGGTGGCAGGATGTGGCACACAAATGGGGCGTATGGATATGGAAGGGTGCACAGGCAATAGTTACCAGATATGGAATGCGGATGGCAGGAGGGAGGCCGAGCAGGAGACAGAGAGCCACCACAACGGCAGTCACACACAGGTCCCACTCCCTCACACTCACTCTCTCACACCCTCTCTCACTGCTCACTACCATTCCCACTGTCCCTGCTGCACCCCCCTCTCCTGCATCCACTCTCCATCCCTCTTCATCCTCCTCGTCCTCCCCTCCACCTCCACCAAACTCCCACCCATCATTTCCCCCCACCACCTCCTCAACCCTTCCCCCACCCTGCTGATGCCCTTCTCCTGTGCCTCCTGCTAGTTCCCCCACGACCATACCCCACTCCACGTCCCCTGCCCTCTCCGCCTCTCTACCCTTCACTCCCCACCTCGTCACCCCTGCTCCCCTCCACTTCCTCGCACGGTCTGCTCCCCAAGCCTGCTCTGCCCTCACACGCTGCCCACACCCCGCAGCAGCATGCAACTGTGCCTGAGGTGTTGGAGAGTGTGGGGTGCGGTAACGGGCGGTAGCGAGGAAGAGGGGGGGGTTGGGAGGAAGGGGGTCACGACTCACGCAGGGGAGTGGAAATTGAGAGTGTAACAGGGGGCATGGACGAGGGAAGTGGAGGAATACGTGAGTCAAGGAAGGAGGAGGGGATGGGAGGGAGGGAATGGGTGATGGCAGGAGGAAACAGAGTGTGGTGTATGGGAAAAGCAGGGACGGGGAAAGAGGAGGGATGAAGGTGATGAAGGCAACTTAAGAGGGCGTTCATCGTTGGCATGCTTTCGCTCAGACGAGGGAGAGAACAGCACCAGCACAACACGCACCTCATGCTGCAGCGCTGCTCCTCACCTCATGCTGCAGCGCTGCTCCTCACCTCGTGCTGCAGCGCTGCTCCTCACCTCGTGCTGCAGCGCTGCTGTGTTGTGCGCGTGGAAGAGCAGCGCCGCCAGCAGCGCTCCCGGCAGTGCCGCTGCCAGGGCCGCCCCCACTGACACGCCCCCCAAGTGCGCGCCCCACGGGATGGGCGGGATGAGGGGCGGGGCGACCTGCAGTGGCAGCTGGTAGGCGAGCAGCGGAGGGAGATGGAGGAAAGGGGGCACCGCCAGGAGCACTGGGGGAAAGACGAGGGGGAGGAGGGGTGTGCGATGGAAAGGAGAGGAAAGAGAGGAGTGAGAGGGGAATAGAGACGTACAAGGCACATGCGCCCCCAAGGCACATGCGCCCCCAAGGCACATGCGCCCCAAGGCACATGCGCCCCCAAGGCACATGCGCCCCCAAGGCACATGCGCCCCCAAGGCACATGCGCCCCAAGGCACATGCGCCCCCAAGGCACATGCGCCCCCAGGCACATGCGCCCCAAGGCACATGCGCCCCAAGGCACATGCGCCCCAAGGCACATGCGCCCCCAAGGCACATGCGCTCCAAGGCACGTGCGCCCCAAGGCGACCTTCCTAACACACCGGTTGGGCCGGCAGGTTTGAGCGCTGTGGCTACAACCCCTCAGAGAGCGCTGTGGCTACACCCCCTCAGAGAGCGCTGTGGCTACACCCCCTCAGAGAGTGCTGTGGCTACATCCCCTCAGAGAGCGCTCCATGCCATGCCAGGAGCTTCGGCGGCCAAGTTCGGCAAGAAGCTGGTGGTGCTGCCTCCCTGCAGGCAGTCGCGTGCCCTCCCTCCCTACTTTTCATACCCTCCATACCCTCCATACCCTCCATGTCCTGCACCCACCAGGTCTCAGACTAGTCTGTCATGGAACCAACCTTACAGACATTCATCTCTCCATGCGTCAAGGCAACAGCAAGAAGCAGGGATATAAAACAAAGAGTGGCAAGGCTGGGAGGGGCCAGCTCTATCCTCAGCAGCGAGTCCCCTGGTCCGGGTATGCCTCGGACCGAACCTGTTGGGCAGGCTTGGGAGCAACTCGAGATGGGCCAGCGCAGGCCCATACCGTGCATGCTCCCTTTCTATCTCAGGCAAAAACGTAGAAGCGAGTGAGAGAGAGCACCAGAGAGTGATGGAGAGAGCACACGTAAGTGAGGGAGAGAACATGCCTGCAGAGGCGAGGAAGGCCAGTATGAGAGCATAGTGGGCAAGTGAACCACGGATGTAGCCACTCAGAACATGCCACGTGGCAGCTCTGCTAAGCCACAGTGCAATGATGACCCCCGCCGCCGCCACACACACCGTCGCAAACGCCACCGCCTCCCCTCCTGCCACCGCCTCCCCTGCTGCCTGCCTGAAACCCTCCGCACCCATCTGCACCGCACCTACAAACAGCACTCCGCTCGTCACCACACCCTCCACCCGCCACATGGCAGCACCCCACTGGTCCGCCACCCGGCACGCATTCCCCCCCGCGGCGAGCAGCAGGAAGACAGCCGCCCAGAGCCCCACCCACCCCGCCCAGGGCAGGAAGGGCACCCCCAGTGCACCACTCACCCGCCACAGCGCGCCCATGAGCGCCGCTCCCAGGGGGCTGGGCGCGGGGGCGGTGGCAGGCAGGGCGGAGAGCAGAGAGAAGAGGGCCTCAGCGAGGGCGGTGGAGAGGAGGGCGTGGCGGGGCGCCAAGGCATGGCGGGTGAGCAGCGCCAGCAGCTGCCCCACGGCCACGCAGTGCAGCAGGGAATGCAGCGCGCAGGGGAGGATGGCGAGAGCTGCCTGGTTGCTGATGCCACACCCCCCCACGCAGGTGGCGCCTGGGGGAGGTGGTATCTGAGGGACTGGTAGTGAGGGATCGTGCTCTTTGCTGCTGCTGCTGGGGGTGGTGAGTGCTGGTAGTTGGAACACGGCGGAGGATCGCAGGGCAGTGATGACGTCATGAAACAGCCAGCTGGCGCCGTGTGGTTGGTTGGAAGTCCGCTGTATGTATCTAAACTCTTCTTGCTCCTCGTGCTCCCCACGCGCCTCCCCTTCGGCCCCCACGTCCACCACCACCATGCCTTGTCCCATCCGCTTACCCCCCTCGTTTCCCTGATCATCCTCTTCCACCCATCTGCTCTCCTTGCTATCCCCGCTCACCCCTCCCCCTGCCCCTCCATGTCCCCCCACTGCTCCTCCCCCCTCATCCCCCAGCCCTCTCCCGTCCGCCTGCGCGCCTCCTCTTCCCACGCCTGCGCCCTCCCTGCGCCCAGCGCGGAGGTAAGCGGGGAGGGCGGAGGGCAGCTTGGGCGCGCTGTTGGGCGCGGCGGAGGAGGGGAGAGGGGCGGACGCGGAGGTAGTACTACTGGGGGATGCGGGGGTGATTTCCGGAAGGCGGTGAGGATGCGCTGACAGCGGCATCATACTTGGCGATTAATCGCCCGGCGGAAAAGGGGCGAAATCCAGTCCAGTCCAGTTGCGCTGGACGGCAATCACTGCAGTCCCGTCCGTGCGATGAGTGCGGTTCATGAGAAGGCGAAAGCTAGGAGGCACCGAAAGGCTCGGTGTGCGTTGGCTCGGCCGCGCTCCTCCACCGCCTCCGGCCATTCCCACTCTCTCGTCCACTGACACAGCGGCTCGCCAGCAACAAGGGTCGCACAGCAAGAGGCCAGGGGCAGGCGGCGGGGGGTGGGGTTGTGCGACGGGGCCTTGAGGGGCGACGGCTGAGATTCGCGCAGGAGAGGTCACTGCTGCTGAATGGACGACGAGAGATTCGCAACACGCCATTCGAGAAGCGCGAGATGGGACGACGCGAGAGGGAGAGAGGGTCCGGGAGACATGCGACATGGGAGCGACACGCACACGCAACTCAGCGAGTCACGACACTTGGGGATTGCAACCGCAGAGGAGTCGAGCCGCGGGAATTACCCGTCGGGGGAGCCGTGCGGTGCTGGCGCAATGCCGTGGCAACGGAATGTGTATCGGCGCGCAGCGAGTGAGACTCACTCGACTGGACGACGGCGAACGACTTGGCCTTAGGTTCGAGTCTGCGACGAATTCAGCGAGGCGGGCACAGCGAGGAATGAGAGGTGTGGTGACGGTTGACGGGCGTGACAGCGTGACGGTTCTTAGGAGAATGCGAAAGACCCATACGCGATAATGGGTGGGTGTATGTTTATCTACTTAGTCGGGAATTCGGCAGGGAATGTGTAGTGATGTAAAGAGTGCAATTGAGTGATCGAGCTAGAATTGCACTATCGAGGCAAACAATACCGTCTGGCCCCCGATAGTAGCGCATACGCGCTTACAATAAATTCATTTTTTAAGGCGCTTATAATTGAGTAACGGCCATAAGCGCCAGCGCATTTGTAACGGCTCAATTGAACTTTATTTTTAAAGATACCAAACTGAAGCCCTCAATAAGGCGAATACAACAGTCAGGCCCTCAGATATCAGCGTAAAACACGCTGATTACGCTGATTTTGTAGCTGTGATTTTCGTTTTCCCTGAAAATTCAGCATAATTATAATTTTTAAACACATCGATGTTTTTCAAAATTGTGTATTGTGAAAGCGAAGCTGACTGTACCGAATATTTGGCAGCGTCGAAGCGCGCTAAACGCCCTTCTCCAACTACAAAAACCGTGGGTTGGAGTTCATTCCCTCCACCCACGTTTCTCGTTTTCCAACGGCTCAATCAACATTTCCGTTCGAGTAGTTCTTTTCCCCGTCCAAGCTGGCTAGAACTCGCACCCTTCCCAGAGGCGAGTCACCCTCAACACTTCTGCAAGACATTTTCAACCACAATCGATCTACAATGGCGTCTACGCCGGCACTTAACCGCGTCAATTCGTCTGCGCCGGTTTCCGACTCCGACCGTAACGCCCGAGAAATGACGGGCGATCGCCGTAACAAGCGGCGGGCAGAGGAAGGATCGCCCGCCCCAACTGCCGTGGACGTGCTGTTGGGCGGGCTCGAGGTCAACAAAAACTCGAGCCCGCCCCAGCAGCAGCACCCCTCGGCCCCTGTGGCGCCTGTGGCGCCTGTGGCGCCTGAGGCGCGTGTGGCGCAAGTGGCGACGGCGGCACCTGCAGCACCTGGGGTGCCACACGCGCCTGACGCGGAGCACACGCCGGCGCCTGTGGCTGGACCGTCGCGTCAGCGCCAGAGGCGCCGAACATCGACTTCTTCTGACGCGACGACCCCGGCGTTGACCAACGCGTTGACTCCGGACCAGGTCGCTGCGCTTCTGTCCCTGTTACAGCAACAACCCGCCAGCGTTACAGCTACGGAAATTGCACAACCCGCGGCGTCTGCATCTGCTAACAAGGAAAACGCAAAAAAAGAAAAAGGAGCGCGAGGAACAACGGCGAACCGGCACAACAAGGAAGCACCAGCCAGCATCCCACCTGCGCCAGCGGCCGACAACGACACCGACGGCTCCGACGACGATGATGGTGAGGCTCCGGTCCATACCGCAAATTTTCATTCCATGGAGCATCTTCCCCCCCTCCCCTCTACTACTAACACCACTTGGTCGGCGGCGACGTTCAACGACGAGCACGTGCGGGCGAAAGCGGAGATTCTGGAGGACATGCGGGCCTACCTGAAACACGCAGAGCACAAGCTGCAGCACGGCGACTCGGCGGGCGGACTCGAAATGGTCGTCGCCGCCCTCGACGACATTTCCGCGCGCTTCGACATGTTTCAAGTCGAAGACGCATCCGACGACCGCGTTGCCAAGCGCTACAAGATGTACCTGGAGAAAAGCCTTCTCACCTCGCGGCCGTTCAAGCAAGCCGTCGCGGACGTGGCTGCCATGGACCGAGCGGCGGGCGCTCACGCTCGCTCCCACCGTGGTGGAAACCACGGCGCCAAGGCGTTCGCCCCAAAACGTGGCCCTCCAACCTCGGGCAACTTCCAAGGCTTTCGTGGTTCGTGTTTCCGCTGCGGACAGCCAGGCCACGTCGCCAATGCCTGCCCTCGGAATGGGCATGGGGGCCAAGGACCCGCACCGGTTGTGTAAGGTTCGGGCTATGGTGAAGCGCGCCTCTAGGCGCGATGCACGGTGCACTTTTGAGTGCTTAGACCGTGGGCAGCCTAGTAGGGCTTGCGGTGGCCATGGCCAGCCCTAGGATAGGGTGGTAGAAGTTGGCCATAGGCCTAGCTTTGGGGAAGAGGAAGAATGCCTCTCGGTCCCCTAGGATAGGGTAATAAAGTATGGCCGTAGGTCTAGCTTTGGGGAAGAGGAAGAATGCCTCTCGGTCCCCCGTATGCCCCAGTTGATGGGATGAGAAACATGCTAGTAGGCATGACAATGTATGACCATGAGAGATAGGGATTTTATTAAAGGCCCCTCTTGTTTGTCACGGATTAAAAAAAAAAAAAAAAAAGGAGGAGAAGGGGAGAGGGAGAAAAAGAGAGTACGTACGCTCCTCACTCAAACCGCCACCATGCATGGCAAGGATGAGCAGCCCTGGTTCAACCGTTGGAAGCCCAAAAAGGGTGAGAAGGAGCAAGGGGGGGGGAGTAGGGCATAGCGATGTCGCCTAGCCCAAGTAAAGGCACGCGCGAAAAGACACGAGCTCATGACAAGCGAAGCATGCAAATGCTCAAACAACAATGGAAACACATCCAAAAAGAGAGGGAGAGAGAAAGAGCGAGAGAGAGAGAGAGAGAGAGAGAGAGAGAGAGAGAGAGAGAGAGAGAGAGAGAGAGAGAGAGCACACGAGGGAAGCATGATCATGGTCCCAAGCATCAATCCTCCAGAAAAAAAAAAAAAAAAAAAAAAAAAAAACGAGGGGAGGGAAAAGGAGAGAGTATGAGAAAGAGTTTGCCAAGGTGCGATCGGACGCCCTATATGGAATGACGACAAACCGTCCGTATGGTCCTCACTGTTGACGGTTCATTTTTCGCGCATGCATGTATATGTCACACGCATGAACTAATTAAGGCGTGCAACCTGATTGTTCGCGTTCATTTCCTTGCCGTACATACAGGAGCACAACAATACGAGGTGCCTCGCGACGATGGCCCGTACGAATTCGCCGTCACGGACAAAACCGTCACACGGATGTGCGGTCGGCTTCGCTCGACCTTTGCGTGGTGGAGCTCATGGTGCCCTTGCAGCCTCGTCCTATCCATCATCGCCAACGGTTACTGGCTTCCATGGAGCCACGGCCCACCACAGGCCTTTCGGGAGCGTAACCACGCTGGTGCATACGCGCATGCGTCGTTCACACGTACTGCCATCCAAGAACTCACAGAGACCGGAGCTGCAGTCGAGACAGCCGCAAGCGAGCTTACGTGCATAAGCCCACTTAACGTGGTCGAGCAGAAAGAAAAATGCAGGCTCATCCTCGACCTGAGAAAAGTCAACACGAACCTCATCGTCCCAAAATTCAAGTACGAAGGACTCAGCCGTGTGGCAGACGTGGCACGCGCTGGGGATTGGATGTTTTCTATTGATCTCAAATCCGGGTACCATCACATCGATATCCATCCTTCATGCTGGAAGTTTCTCGGTTTTGGATTCGATGGGCGCACTTACGCCTTTCGTTCATTGCCGTTCGGTCTTGCGACAGCCCCATTCATCTTCACGCAACTCATCAAGCAGCTAGCCCGTCGCTGGCGGGAGCAAGGCATCCGAGTAGTACCATACGTGGACGACATCTTATTCCTTTGCCAGTCAAAAGCTCACGCGCAGGCTACTTGCCACCGTGTAATACTGGACCTTAAAGCAGCAGGTTTGGTGATAAATGCGAAGAAATCACAGCTGTCACCATCGCAACACCTTCGATTCTTGGGTGTGGAGCTAGACACGGCCACAGGCCGATTTACCATCGGTCCCGAACGACGAGCCTCACTACATGCAACCATTCGGAACCTGTTGAGCGCAAGCAAGGCATGTCGACCCGTCTCAGTCCGCCAAGTGGCCAGAATCACAGGCATGCTCGCGTCAATGGGCGTCGCGCTGGGCGCAACAGCTCGTGCTTTCAGCCACGCCATGCTACAAGTGATCAATGACGCACCTTCATGGAAAAGCAGCGTGATCATCCCCCCAAACGCGGCTGAGGAGCTAAACTTCTGGCTCGAAGAGTTTGACAGGTTCAACGGTGCACCGTTTCACGTTCGAAACAGCTACGACGCTGTCATCCATGTGGATGCTAGCGCTCACAGTTGGGGCGCCACTTTGACCACATTTCCTGGCGGCCTCGAAGAAGCTAGCGCAACAATGCCAGAGCCGCTGCGAGCGACGTCCAGCACACGGAGGGAGATCGAAGGTGTGCTTTGGGCACTCCAAACATACTCCAGCAAGATCACGCACAAACATGTTCTTGTGCGGGTGGACAATCAGGGCGTCTTCTTCATCCTTCGCAAAGGTGGCTCGCGCAGCCCCGACCTTACCACGGCCTGCCAAGACATCATTCGACTATGCATGGAGCACGGCACGCGTCTAATCATCGAATGGATCCCACGGGAGCTAAACTCACACGCCGATGAGCTCTCAAAAGCAGTCGATCATGACGACTACTCGTTGAAGACGCCGTGGTTCCGCATCTTAGAACGGCGTTGGGGTCCCCATTCCATCGACCTCTTTGCAAACTCCCGCAACTCCCAGCTGCCACGCTTCTGCACTAAAATTCCTCATCCACAAGCCACCGCAGTCGATGCATTCTCGCTCGCATGGACATCAGAAAATAGCTTTGCGTTCCCCCCGCCCCATTTAGTTCCGGCCGTCCTCCATCACGCACAGCGCACCCGTGCATCGCTCACATTGATCATCCCACACTGGCCGGGTGCAAACTGGTGGCCACTTTTACAACCTTCCCCACGCAACTGGGCACCGTACATCCACGCGCACATTCCCTTGACACACGGCAGCCAATGCCTGGCAGCTGGAACACATTCCGCTGCTTTTTCAGGCACTGGATTACCACACAGCCCAATCATCGCACTTCGGGTGGTTTTTGACTAATTGAGAATGTACGCGCCTTGTGTCCAGATCCGCTCCCAAAGCTACACAACCAACTCATCAACATGCTCACACAATCGCGAGCGAATTCGACAATCCGTACATACGAACCGTACTGGGCCAAGTTTCGGGCCTTCTGCACAAAGGTGGATCTTCCATTTCTTCCCGCATCCGACATGACCCTCGCGCTATACTTGGTGCATGCAATCCAACGCAAAGCAACCTTGTCTGTAGTGCAGCTCACGTGCTCGGCAGTCAGCTTCGCCCATCGCATGACTGGAAGCAAATGCCCGACTGTCGGACCTTTACCACCCAAGTGCGGGACTACGCGAAACGACACTGCCCTCGCCCTAGTCGTTTGAAGGAGCCCGTATCAATCCAACAAGTTCGGGACATGTCCGCGAACTACTTGCAGTCGGACAATCCCGCTGAATTTCAGAAGGGGTTGATCCCTATCCTCATGTACTCCGGATTTTTGCGATACTCCGACCTCGTTGCCATCCAGTGGCAAGACATCCAATTCGACGATGCAGTCATGTGGATCCTCATCCCACACTCAAAAACGGACCAGGCTGGTCGTGGAACCTGGATTCCCATCGCCGCAACGACGGACCCTTGTTGCCCCGTGCGCTGCACCCAACGCTTCCTCCAACTCGCTGGCTATGGCCCTCATTCCGAGGGGTCGTTGATTCGCGTTTTCAGCCACGCTTCAGCCAACAAGGGCCAGGCCAAGCCACCCTCGTACACAACGATCCGAAACTGGTGTAAAGAAGCATTCGCCAAAGTAGGACTTGGGGAGCAGCAGCTCGGCACGCACTCCTTCCGAAAGGGCGCGGCAACCGTAGCCGCCAACATCGGCGTGCCGGACAGAATCTTCAAAAGGATGGGCAGGTGGCGAAGTGACACCGCCAAAGAGATGTACGTCACACCATACGTCGGACATCTTATCAAGGCATCCCGCGACCTACAGGACCCGACATACGCGCTGCCCCCAGAACAGCACGCAGAGGCACTCTTACGCAACCGCAAGCCACCACTGGCCATGTCTCAGAGGCCCCAGTTGCAATGAGAACGATGCCAAATTATAAGGACAAGAAAGCAAGCTTTCTCAATATTATAATTTTTAAACACATCGATGTTTTTCAAAATTGTGTATTGTGAAAGCGAAGCTGACTGTACCGAATATTTGGCAGCGTCGAAGCGCGCTAAACGCCCTTCTCCAACTACAAAAACCGTGGGTTGGAGTTCATTCCCTCCACCCACGTTTCTCGTTTTCCAACGGCTCAATCAACATCCCCACCACCCACCCCGGACCAACTACAAGACCACAGCTGCTTGGACGGACGACTCCATAGCTAGTAATATTTGCATGTACTAGCATGTGTTTACGAACGATGCATATGTTGTAATAAGCCAGTTGCAATGAGAACGATGCCAAATTATAAGGACAAGAAAGCAAGCTTTCTCAATTGCTTCAATTTTGCACTGAAATTTCAGTATAACCAACCTTGCCACACAGACCATTTTGCGTGTTGCTGTACACGTAACACTGACGAATCAGTATGGTGATGTGAGTCACACTAAAAAGGAGTTGACCGCGTGGGGGGGGAGGGGTTGGGGGCAGGGCCTCAGATTCCAGGAATTTTACCGTGATTTCCTGCTGTTTGACCCCTGTTATTTATTGTAACCCTGATGAATCAGCCTTTTTGTTTTTACAACCCTGATGAATCAGTGTTTTTCTTTTCCTAATCCTGATTTTCCAGTGTTTCTAGTTTGTCGACACTGACGAGTCAGTGTTGTATCGGAGACGACCCTGAAACCGAAAACTCCGTGATTCTCGCAGTTTTGCGCGCCGTCATCATGCATGAACCCACCCTGCACCGACGCCACCCTGCGGCGCGCCCAGATACAGTTGAACGGGTTAATTTCGGGCTGTGTTGGCAAAACGCGTTAAGAGATTGGCTGTCCCAGCTGAAGCAATGTACCGTTGTCACGTTGGATAACCTACACTTGTCATTACTTTCCATTGATGTGCACAAACAACCAAGCCTAGTGGCCCAGTGGGCCAGTGGTCTGCCTTGTTCTTTCCACCAAGGCAGGGCGTGCTGGGGCGGCCCGCTCAGGCACCCCACGTAGGGGGTCTCGTGATTCTGCCATTCCAGCTCTCCAGACTTCATCCCTTTCCGAAACATCAATCTCTGCAGTCTCCCTGAAGCCTGCTCGGCAGGCTCTCTCTCTCCCAGGGTTTCTCGTTACTACTCACCGATTCAGGAAGGTGACGTGAACGCGCCATGGCGATCACCGGTGAGAACAGCTGCGGTGATGATGACGACGATGCACTTTATGCCGCCACCGAGATGCTGGAGGCCAGAATGGGACTAGATTTTCTAGTTTCCGAGCTCTCCCATGAAAAAGAGAAGCCAGGTCCCGTCGCCTCAGTAGCAAACACTGGTGAAGCGTCTGGCCTCTGCTGCGGAGACGATTGTCCCCAACCCGCGCATACTGCAAAGCCGGCCGTGCCGTCAGCAGCCGGACCGAGCGTCCGCTTGCGATCTCGTGCGTCGTCGTCGAAGCCTCCGCCTCGTCACAAGCAGGCCGTGCTCCGTTGGGCCGATCCTACAGATCCTGGACGTCCTATCGCTGATGCCGGCGAGTCGGTAAACCACGTTACGCCCACGCCATCTAACTCTAAAAAACCGTCACTAACCACTCTGATTTACGAAGAGGCCCTTGAAACGTTCAAGTCGACGTGGTCGACCGACTACCCGTGGCTCATCCTCATAAAAAACACTGCTGGCATGCCTGCGTTCAAGTGCAGATTGTGCATCGACTTTGAAGGTGATGGTGGCAAGTGTGGCAAGAGTGGGCACGGTGCAACCGATCTTCAGACCCAAGCCTTCAAGCGGCATGCCGCGACGAACAAGCACCAGTTGGCCATCAATCACCAGAAGCAGATGCTAGCTCAGGCTGGGAAGCAGCCGCGAATTGACGAGCATACGCTCGCCAAAGATGACGAGACGACCCACGTCATCAGCCTTCTGAACTCCCTTCACTTCACCACCCAGAACCATCTGCCCATGGAGACGTGGGTGCGCCTCGTTCGCTACATGGCTCAGAACGAGGTCAGCGGCTTTCCCAAAAAGGGATACGGCACTTACTACACCACGTAAGTGCTTACAAGCGCATGCATTAATAGCCTCTCCTGTTCACAACCACGTAAGCCTAACAAATATGTTCGGTGTCTTGCAGGTACGTCTTTGGGGAACTAACACAGGCAACGGTCGTGTGGCTGCAGACAACACAACTCGAACACGTCCTACAAAGCCACTACATCGGCCTCAGCTGTGACGAGTCTACGGACAGATGCCGTGGGAAGCATCTCATCATCTATGCCACATTCATCCGCGACGGGGCAGTAGTCACCGAGTTCTTTGCCCTCCTAACCGTGGACAGGGCAGACGCCGCATCGCTGGTGGCGTTGCTCTTATCCCATGTCAATGCCGTCGGCATTGACCTGCGCCGAATCACGGGAATCAGCATCGACAGGGCGAGCGTCATGGTTAGATCCAAAAACGGGCTGGTGGCGAGGCTGAGGACGCGCGTTCCGCATCTGGTGTCCTGCCACTGCATCGCTCACAGGTACGGTGGTTGATGTAGTGTCCGATGCGACTGGTATTAGTTATTCGAATATGGTGTCCTTCCTTCTACTTAACCAAATGCGACTGTTTTTTGTTTTAATCGCAGGGAAGCACTCGCGGCCAAGGACGCAGCAGAGTCCCTAACGGAGTTTGGCATGGTCGACAGCTTCATCCGCTGGCTCTCCACCTACCTCGGCTCATCAGGACCCTGGCACCAGCGCTTCCTGGACCTTCAGGATGTTTTCACTCAGACTAACCTGGAGCTCCAAGGAATCAATGATGTGCGTTGGCTCTCACGCGGCGATGCAGTCTGCCGACTTCTTGCAGTCCTTCCGGGGGTCGTCGTGATGGTGCACGAGCTGGGAAACAAGCCCATGCACCAGATGGTGACCAGCTACAGATTCCAGTTCATGCTGCGCTTCCTCACTGACGTGCTGGAACAGCTGAACGTGCTCAGCAATACGTTCCAGCATCGACAGGTGAGATCCTGCTTTTGCCTGTGCATCCCTGTGTGCCGTGAGGACTGTGGGTTTAGGGCCGCTAGCTACGGCTAGTTCTGCTTCATGATTGAAACCTGGCTGTGCTTTCCCTACTGTTTTTGTGTGGTAGATTGACCTACTGGCGATTCAAGGCCAGATCCATTGCACGACAACCCACATCAACAGCCATTATTTGGATTGTGGCGACGACTTCGGCGGCGGCCTGAGCGAGAAGTTGTCGCCCTTCATTGCACGACATGGACCGAATGGGGTGCGGAGAGTGGAGGTCGAGTGGGTTGACTCCGACCCACTTCTCACTGCTACGTTATGCGTGATTCCCCCCTTGAAGGCTACCCCATTGCAGGGACCCATGAGCGATGCGTGGAGCAGTGCACGGCGATGGCGGAGGCGCTCGTGCATAACCTGGATGAGCGATTGGGTTCACTCGACAAGCTGAGCGGTGTGAAGCTGTTCATGCCCGACGAGTGGCCCCATGGACGGCAGGAGCGTTCCATGGTCTGCACGGAGCACCTTGAGTCCCTCACGATGCTCTTTAGGGCCCAAGAGTGCGACGAGATCGTTCCAGGTACGTACGTCTCTTTGGTCTGTGCATCGTTGTTTGTGCTGCTTTGTTGTGTAGCACCTAAACACTGGCACCACTTGTCTGGTGAGCCTTGCCTACCTTGTTCTTTTCCTTGTGCTTGCGCACTCCCTGACTCCCTCCAGGCGTCAACAAGAAGAAGGCGTTCAAGGAGCTCCGCACGTTCTGCACGGTTCTCGCTGGAGCCCCGAAGTCCGAGAGAAAGTTCTACCCGGGTCTCTCGGCAATGCTGAAGTCTCCTGACTGGGAGGACGCATACCCCAACCTGGTGAAGCTGTGGATGGCTGTCGCTGTGCTACCATTGAGCACAGTCGAGTGCGAGCGGGGGTTCTCGCATCAAAACATCATTAAGAGCTAGCTGAGGGGTGCCATCAAGGATGCGCGGATGTCGGACCTCATGTGCATGGCATTGCTGCCGTACGAGCCCGACTGGGCGGAGGTGGTGAAGATCTGGAGGGCGTACAAGAAGCGCAAGCCCATCAAAACAGTGGCAGCACCAAAGAAGCAACCTAGTGCTAAGGGGAAAGAGAAGGTGGACGAGGATGATGCTGGTGGTGCTGGCTCTGGGTGGGGGACAGAGACCCCCGTGCACAGGCACGGTTCTATGAGCGATGGTGGTGGTAGTGACGAAGATGAATACATGTGTGTAACGTGAATTGTGTGTGCGGTGTGAGCGCCAAGTGGTCTGTGCCTGTAGTTAGATTAGAAGCTCATTAGAACCATATTTGAACTTTTCTTAACTTATTATACTTGTGATAGTTGTTGTGGATTCTCACCGCCAGTGTTTTTTTTTAACTCACGCTGATGTGTTAGGGTTTTTTTTTTCTATCCCTGAGAAATCAGTGTTTCTCCATTTACAATCCTGATGATCAGTGTTACAGCCCCAAAGGACCCTGAGTGCTCAGGGTCACCCAAAACGAATCTGAGGCCCTGGGTGGGGGGGTGATAGGGTACGCGTGTACAATCTGTATCTTTCCGTGATTTCTGAAACCCCACCCACACACTTGGCATTTTTTTGCATGCGTTGCACAGATATCACGTGCACGCCGAAGTGTTTAGCCTCGCTGGAACCTATCACAGCAACAACACCACACACCTCGTACTGGGGTTTCAGCTATAGTTTTTTGTTATTACATTGTTGGTTCAGTTTACTTATGATTTTTACACTGGCAAAATCAGTAAAAAAAAAGAACCGTGAACACTGATTTGGACATCTTGTTGGCCGGGGCACGTTGATCCATCAGCATACCCTCAAACCAATCTGAGGGCCTGACAACAGTGTACCATGCGCGTGGGGTCGTACACGGAATCACGGCGAAAATTGCCGTGATTCGATTTCCCACCGCACAAAACCCGTTCCGGAGCAACGCACCTGCGAGCGCTGATGAGAAACCTGGCGTGCGGCCCAATTATGTTGGCATGTGCTGCCAGGCAGGAGCATCTCGGTAGAACCATCCAGAAGGGGATGGAATCTGCCATGCCAGCGCAGCATGCGTGGTGCCTCGAGCCCTCCTCTGTGGGTTCAGGCAGGGGTGGACTCGTCTCTCATCGACGAGGACCCCGAGCCGCAAACCAGAAGGGCCCCCCTTCAATCTCTCATTTCAACACCCACTCGTGCATTTTTTCATTCATTCTTCTCTTTCTCGCCCGCTTGGCTACAAAAGCAGTGGCAAAATTCAAAGGCACTCATTTTCTTCTCAAGAAGAAACCTAGTAGGCCTGCGTACCGAGTTGATTCTGACGGGTGGTATATCCGCATACCACCAGACCCACCTGAGCCACCACAACCTCATGCGCCTCCTGCACCGCATGCTCCTCCGGCGCCTCCTGCGCCTCCCCTGCCCCCCGCTCCTCCTGTTCCTCCGTCTCCTCCGTGTCCGGTGTCCCCTCACATCACCGACAATCACCCCGTTCTCACGCTCCTGCTCCCATCGATGTTCAACGAGTACCTTTCGAAACCGGATTCTAACAAGGGCCCTGATGTTTACGTACCCACTCCGGCACTAGCACCACGTTGGGGCTAGCCAGAAGACTGCACGTGGGACAAATCTGCAGTCGGCGCTGACGACGACGTGCAAGACGCCGACGAAGATTGGCGCGTTGAGGGCGACGCCGGCACCGAGGGTGACACAGAGCCTGACGCCGAGGCCGACACTGAGGCCGGCACTGCTGAGGATGTGTTTCCTAAGGGCGCTTTAGGCGGTGACGACGACGACGACGTCGAATACTAGTCACGCGATGGCCTCCCTCAGAAACTTCCGATACCTTCTTATCCTCCACGTAATCGAAAGCGACCTCAGCCTTCTTCACAGAACTGTGATGCCTGCCCCCCCTCTCCCAGGCCCAACGACCACAAGAGTCAGGCCTATACTGCCGCCGAGAAGTTGAAGTGGGTCGCGCAGCTGGATGTGGCGGTGTCGGTGCGCGCTTTGGCTCGCGAGAGTGGCATCCACCGCAAGTGCCTCGCCAACTAGAAGCGTGCTGCAGATTTCCTCAAGGAAGCCCACTCTTCCAGGAAGCGCATGCATGGTCGCAGCAAGGCGTCATGGTACCGGCCGATAGAGATCAAGGTGTACGAGCGACTGCTCGACTGGCGACGCAAGGGAACCGCGGTGTTCGTCGGTCCCTTGTGTCAAGATAGCAAGCAGGAATGATTGCATTGAGCAGCATGAGGAGTACAAGTAGGAAACCCTAAAGTGTTGTACCCCATATGAGCTAACCCACTACAACCTACAGAGACTATAGAATACAAGTTTGACACACCCCCATAGTCAAAGAGGGGGAGAACAAGAGGTCACAAGACCAGTCAAGAGAAACAAAACAAGCTCAGGGTGGTTCACAACGTCACCACACAATCTGAGCACAAGCAAAGGGCCACAAGGCCAGTCCACATGCAGAGATATATATATAGAAAAGCAACAGTACAGTGATCACTACCTAACAAGAGCAGGCATGTAGGTATATAGTATAGATCACAGTACAGGCAAGGTCAAGAAGGAAGTAAGTGAGAAGACGCAGGAACAAGGCCAAGTGCGGTACAGAAACGCTGATGGTCACGAGGCAAAAGTGCCTTGGTGAACACATCAGCAGTGTTCGCCTAAGAGGCCACGTAAGCAAGGCGAAGCTGACCACGCTGCTGCAATTCAGAGCAAGAAAGTAGCGAAGAGCGATGTGCTTCGTTTCGTGCTCCAGTCTCTGCTCGCGACACAAGGCAAGCATTGCCTTGTTGTCCACGTACAGAACTGGAGGAGAACGGGGCGCCTCACCCAGGTCGGTCAGCAGGTAGGTGAGCCAACGCAGCTCTTGCGCAGCCATGGCCCCTGCGTAGATCTCAGCCTCACAACTAGAGCTGAGAACAGAAGACGAGCGGGTAGACCGCCAAGAGACACAACCAGAAACCAAGGCTGAAGGTGTAACCCTGTGACGACCGCTGCGTAGCCAAGTCGTCAACCCAAGAAGCGTCTCCGTGACCAGTGAGAACAACTGAACCCCGTCCTCCAAGCACGAGCCCCATGCCTGACGTACTGCACAAGTAGGGCATCACCCTCTTAGCTGCCTTCCAGTGCTCTGGTCGGTGTCTCCCGGGCGCAACGTAGCGTGCTAGGATGCTAAGAGGGTAAGCGAGGTCAGGGCGAGTGAAGGTCATCAGGTACATGAGGCAGCCCACAAGCTCTGGATACGGGCCACTCAGCTCTACGGACTCATCCGAAGGCAGGGCTGAGAGCGAGTGACCGGTAGGCAGAGGACTGGACTGTGGCGAGGAGTACTGAAAGTCGAAGCGCTGAAGGACCTGCGGCACCATGTGTGACTAAGTCAGGGTAATGGTGCGGCGTGCTCTGTCCCGAGTGATCTGCAAGCCAAGATAGCTGCGCAGCTCACCCAGGTCTGTGCACGTGTGTCTCTTCTGCAGCTCCGACTTCACTAAAGTCAGTACATCAGTGTCAGCAGTGGCAAAAACCAAGTCGTCGACGTACACAAGGATGTAGAACGGCGGCAGCGAGGTGTCGGTGCGTAGAAACAACGACGGGTCAGCAGTAGAAGGAGCAAACCCAAGTGCCGCCAGTGTAGTCCTCAGTGTGTCGTGCCACTCACGGGGTGCCTGGCGGAGACCGTAGACTGGCCGCCGGATGCTCCACTGGGTACCAGGAGGAAATGACCGAGTGAAGCCAGGTGGGCGGCGCAGCCAGATCTCCTCGTGCAGGCTGCCCTGTAGAAAGGCTGTGCTGAAGTCAAGAGAATGAGGCTCGTAGTCACGCTGAGCAGCGACATGCAGTAGTACCCGAAGAGAGGTCATCTTCGGGGTGGGAGAGAAGGTATGAAAGTAGTCAACTCCCTGCTGCTGACAGAAGCCTCGAGCTACGTAACGCGCCTTGAAGACAGGCGGAGAACCCGGCGGCCGCTTTACCCTGAAAATCCACATGCCACTGACGATGTTCGCCCCAGGTGGGGGAACTGTGAAAATTAGGAGGTAGAAAGTTTAGAATGAAGAAGGAGGGGGTTCACTAGAAAGCAGCAGGATACTTATAGGAAACCCTAAGGGGTTGTACTCGCTATAGAGTACTTCACAACAGGCTAGAGAACAATAACATTCTGATACACCCCCATAGCCAAAGTCGGGTGTAATCAGCAGAGCAAGCAAAGCAGAACAAGCTTAGGGTGGATCACAATGTCACCACACATTCTGAGCACAAGTACAAGAAGCAACAGTTTAAAGTTCACAATTATGAGCAAAGCTAGTGGTAGTCACAGCGGGCAAGTGAGGTGGAGGAGGGACTGTGAGAGGAGAGGAGATAGGAGGCGACGGCTGAAGTTGCAGACACACGGGCAACAGGAGCCACACTGGCACAGCGGCTACCGGAACAACGCTCCGGACTACTCGAGTAACTGGCTCCGCGGCTAAAACTAGCGGCAGACGAGCAACGGACCCACGGGCGACAGGAACAGCTGGCTGCGACTGGGCTACCGGAGCAACTCCCCGGACTACAGGTGCTGCTGGCGACACGACGGCAACCTACGTTCAACCTCCCCAAACAGTCCCACTCTCCCTGACACACACCCCCTGCTTCACCCCTAGCTCCACTCCCCCTTCACCCACCTTAGTACCACTCCGACGGCTCCAACAGGTCCACCCCCCTCAGCGGCACCTGCAGCACTGGGAGATGGAGGAGGACGAGGAGCAGGGGACGGCACACAGAAGCTGCACCCCCATACCCCCCACCCCCAAACCCTAATTCAGGAGAACGGGCAGCAGCAGGGGTGGGGCGCCATCAGAGGCACGAGGGACAGCGGGCAGCGCAGGGGCAGCGAAGAACGGGCCGCCCACGGGCCTGGCACAGCCGCCCAAATTGCGTGCAGGCGGCCCGAGCCGCGCGCGGGCCTGACGCAGCCCGTACGGGCCGTGCGCGGGCCTGTCGCAGCCCGTACGGGCCGCGCGCGGGCCTGGCGCAGCCCGTACGGGCCGAGCGCGCGCCTGGCGCAGCCCGTACGGGCCGCACGCTGGCTGTACGGGCCGCGCGCAGGCCACGACGGGCGACAGGGGGCGACGCGCGGGTCCTCGTCGCCCGTCGCAGCGCCTCCCGAGGGCGGCGCACGGCGGGCAGAAAACCGCCGCGCGCCTCGGGGCGCATGGCGGGCAGAAAACCGCCGCACTCTCCGAGCGCGCGGCGGGATGAAAAATCCGTCGCACGCCACGGGGCGTGCGACACACTGAGTGGCAGTAGCAGCGGAAGCAATGAGGTGGTGTGCCCACCCACAGGATCGACCCAAGGGGATCGACCTGCTCTGATAGCATGTGAAAATTAGGAGGTAGAAAGTTTAGAATGAAGAAGGAGGGGGTTCACTAGAAAGCAGCAGGACACATATAGGAAACCCTAAGGGGTTGTACTCGCTATAGAGTATCCCACTGCAGGCTAGAGAACAATGACATTCTGACAGGAACCTCGTCGATGTAGGTGCCTGTGGACTTCCAGGAAGCCATCTCTGCATCCATGGCTGCCTGCCACTGTGAGGAGTAGGGACCCTCAACCGCCTCCGCGTAAGAGCGCGGAGTCGGGATGTCTAGTGCATCCGGGTCTCCCTCAGGGGCAAGCAGCATGGACACGAGATGAGGTGAAGCAGCAGCCAAACACTGGAACTCCTCCTGCTTGTCCTCAAGGACGTCCGTGCCAAGGGCACACTCACCCCCGACGGACGGAGGACAGACACACTCAGACCCAGCAACAAGACTAGCAGCGTAGTCTAGACGACAGCAAGCAGCAAAGTCAACAAGCTCAGCAACAAGAGCAGACGCAGCATGAGACTCAAAGGAAGGGTCAGTGACAACAGTAGCAAGGAGACGCGTGACAGTAGGACAAGCAGCATGAAGGGAGTCAGACTCCGGGTCAGCAAGGGCAGGAAGAGAGGACTCTGGAGGAGACGGCAGAGGGTCACGCTGCGGAGCAGTGGAAGGACGCAGAGTCATCCGGTGCGTGCTGGAGACAGGGGGAGAACGCTGACGTGAACCACGAGCACCAGTGCGAGCAACACGGACAGGCGATGCAGGACGAGACGCATGCTCACGACGCTCGACATGACCTCCAGTCGGACCAGTGTAAGGAGACGGAGATGGCAGTGGGGAGGCAAGCTGTAGCTGTGACGACGACTGGACACGCTAAGGAGGGGACACGACTAGGAGAAGACGGGGGACGAAGAACCTGCTCAAGAAGCGGAACGAAGTACGGCCGCGGCCGCTCAGCACCCCCAGAACCAGCAGGAACGTCACCAGCACCCCCAGCGCCAGCTCCAACTCCAGCAGCACCACCAGCAGCCCCAGCAGCAGCAGCACCACCAGCACCTCCAGCAGCTCCAGAACCAGCGGCAGCTCCAACTATAGCAGCACCACCCTCAGCAGCTCCAGCACCTCCAGTACGAGTACCTCCGGGACCAGTGGCTCCAGAACCTGCAGCGCCAGCTCGTCCAGGACCGGCTACACCAGCAGCAGCACCCCCAGACTCAGGGTCTCCACCAGTAGCACCCTCAAGCTCAGCACCTCCAATCCCAGTAGCTCCAGTACCTCCAGTACGAGCACCTCCGAGACCAGCACCACTCCCAGCTCCAGTGACTCCTGCAGAAGTACCTCCAGCGGTAGAGCCCCGAGCTCCAGAAGCGCGACCCTGACGGCGACCGTACCAGTCGCGCACCTGCTGTGAGGTGAGAGGCACACGCAGACGAAGGCGGCTAATCCAAGGGGACCGCGCAACAGCAGACCTAGAACCCTCAGCACCAGCACCCGCAGCAGATCCAGGACCTCCGGCGCCAGCACCTGTAGCAGCTCCAGTAGGAGAGACACCAGCACCAGCGCCTCCTGCAGTAGGGCCCCTAGCTCCAGCATCGCGACCCTGGCGGCCAACGTACCACTCACGCAGCTGGTGTGAGGAGAGAGGGAGTCCACGACAAGAGTGCAGCGGTGAGGTACCAGCAGAGCGACTGCGGAGATGGTCACCCCAAGGAGACTGCTCACCAGACGCCACAGCGCCCCCAGGTGCAGCACCCCCAGACTCAGTACCCCCAGGCTCAGTACCTCCAGTCTCAGCACCCCCAGGCTCCGCACCTCTAGGCTCCACACCTCGAGGCTCCACACCTCCAGGCTTCGCACCCCCAGGCTCAGCACCTCCAGGCTCAGTACCCCCAGGCTCAGCACCCCCAGAAGCAGCACCCCGAGTAGAACCAGCCGCAGCAGGACCTGAGTCACCAGTAACCTCAACCGATGTAGTCAAGGGAGGAGGGTCTACCTGAGACACACGTGATGGAGCAGGACCGGGAGCAGGGAGGGGGTCTACCTAGGGAGCACCTGGAGTGAGGAAGAGTGGCGGGGGGGGGAGAGGGGCAGTGCGGTAGGGGAAGAGACGGTAAAAGGGAACCGACTCGTCAAACGTGACGTCCTGAGAAGGGAAGACACGACGCAAGGTGGGGTGGTAAAACTGCCAACCAGGCGCGTCAGGGACAAAGCCAAGGAAGACACAGGGAACAGCGCGAGCGGAGAGTTTGTCCGCGGAGGTATCGCGAACAAAGGCACGAGCATCCCAGACCCGGAAACGTGACGCATCGCCAACCTTTCCCGTCCACCGTGGTGTGGGCGAGGTCTTCGTCAAGAAGACACGGGGCCAGAGGTTGAGCTGATGCGCGGCGCAGTGGACCGCAAACGGTCACAGAAAGTGGGGGGCAGCCGCATGGATCATGGAGGTACGAGCCACCTCCATGACTAAGCCAATGCGGCGCTCAGCAACCCCATTCTGCTGCAGAGAGGCCGGAAGCGTGTACGTATGGCGAATGCCGTGCTCCGCACAGAAGGCTGCCAAGAGGTCGGAGGAAAACTCTCCACCTCTGTCAGAGTGCAGGCGCAGGAAGGGAAACTCCATCCCGAACCGCTCGCGGAGCTGGAGACGAGTAGTGCGGATCCAAGGGATCAAAACAGCAGGGACCTCACCCTTGGTGCGCAAGGGGAGGACCGTGGTGTAACGCGTGTAGTCGTCGACGACCAGCAGGAAGTACCGCTCGTGGCCCGGTCCACGGACGCGGGCTGGGCCCCACACGTCCAGGTGGAGAGTCTGCAGGGGAGCCTCTATGGGAGGGAACGAGGAGGAGTGAGGAGCGGCGCGCTGCCGCCCCTCGACACAGAGAAGTCAGGGAGGAGCAGGCGAGGGTGGGAGGGAGAACCCTGGGAAGACCAGAGACAAGGACACGACGGTGCATGCTGCGAAGGCACTGCACTGAGGGGTGACCAAGGCGGTGGTGCCAAAGGAGGGTCTGGTGCGACAAGGCGCGACACGAGCAGGAGGCCGACAACTGACCTGACGCAGACGCAGCCGCAGCTACCTGAGGGGACGCAGTGGTCGGTGTGTACAAGCCCGACCCCGTCTGCCGAGTGAAGGTAGCCAGGTGACGACCTGTCAGAGCACACGTGCAGTGTGTCACACGCTCGTAGGCAGGGGTGAACTGGTGAACCTCCGCATCCTGGAGCGCAGAACCCGCCACCAAGTTCGTAGAGAACGAGGGGAGGTAAAGACCCGACAGTGTGCCGGACGGGACAGGAGGACAAAGGAGGACAGTGGAGGAGGTCGCACGGACTGGATCCCCAGAGGGGTTTGACAGGGAGACCGGAACCGGCCGACTGAGCGGCGTGAGGGTGGTGCTGTCGCGAAAGAAGAAGCGAGAAGCACCAGAGTGAAGTGTGAAGGTGTAGAAGGCCGCAGCAGGCGCAGTACCAGAGAGAGCAGACTCACGAGCACCTGGAGCAGCAGTCTCATCCGGACCTAGAGCAGGAGACACACTAGCCCCTAGAGCAGCAGCCTCACCAGGACCAGGGGTAGCTGACGCACTAGCACCTAGATCGGTAGTCTCACCGGCACCTGGAGCAGCAGACTGAATACCGGGGTCAGGCGGCACACACAGGTAACAGGCTCCCTCGGCACTAGTACACAATGCATACATTGCAGTGAGAATAGCATCATAGTAAAGAGCAAAAATATCTACCCTCTGCCTAAGCAGCTCCACCCAGTCAGGGAGCTCAGCGTCATCGCCAAACCCTGTACGCCAAGCGTCGCTCAGACGGGCGAAGCAGCGGGATTCTGTGTGACCACACGTTCCGCAAGGCTGACCAGTCCAGAACACCCGTGCTAATAACGTACGGGCAGCGAGCACTACTCAGCGACCCTCTACTCTGAGCGTACCACTCACGAAGCTGCTGGGGCGAAAGAGTCTCGCGCGGACGACGCTGCTGCTGCACAAGGCCACTACAAGAAGCTTCCAAACTACCCACTCCAGGACGACTCCCACTACTGCCACCCCGACAACCCCAACTGGCGTACCACTCACGAAGCTGCTGGGGCGTAAGGGACACACGCGGACGGCCCTGAAGCTGCATTTGGCCACGCCAAGAGCAGTAGTAGAGGCAGGAGCAGCAGTAGCACGGGCAGGGAAGTGCTCACTAGTGGTGGGAAAGGCAGGGACAGGGCCGCGACGGTCGCTGCTGCAGGGGCGGCTGCTCCAGGGGCGGCTGCTCCAGGGTCCAGGGGCGGCTTTTGCAGTGGCGGTTGCTCCAGCGGCCAGGGGCGGCTGCTGCAGTGGCGGCCACTCCAGGGGCCAGGGGCGGCTGCAGGTGCGGCTGCTCCAAGGGCCAGGGGTGGCTACTGCAGTGGCGGCTGCTCCAGGGGCCAGGGACGGCTGCTGCAGGGGCGGCTGCTCCAGGGGCGGCTGCACTAGGGGCCCAGCGTGGGGTAGGGCAGGGCGATGCGGCGGGCAGGGGCGACGCCGCGGGCAGGGCGATGCGTCGGGCAGAGGCAAAGCGGCGGGCAGGGCAACGCTGCGGGCAGGGGCGACGCGGCGGGCAGGGCGACGCGGCGGGCAGGGGCGACGCTGCGTCAGCAGCTGGGCGCGGCCGCGTCAGCAGTAGGGCGCGGCCGCGCGAACCCGCAGCGGGCTGCGCGAGGACGGCAGCCGCAGCGCGCGGGGCTGCACCGCGACGCGCTGGCAGCGGTTGCGACGCGCGGGGCTGCAGCGCGACGCTACTCGCGGGTAGCGAACGCGACGCGCGGGGCTGCAACGGCCGCGACGCACGGGCAGCGGACGCGACGCATGGGCTGCTGCAGAGCGCGACGCGCGGGGCAGAAGCGCACGACGCACGGGCTGCAGTAGGGCACGACGCGCGCGCTGCAGCGAGGGCGTAGGGCAGGGCGCAGGCGCAGGGCAGGGCGCCGGCGCAGGGCAGGGTGCTGGCGCAGGGCAGGGCGCTAGCGCAGGGCAGGGCGCTGGCGCAGGGCAGGGCGCTGGCGCAGGGCAGGGCGCAGGCGCAGGGGAGGGCACTGGCGCAGGGGAGGGCACTGGCGCAGGGCAAGGGCAGGGCATACGCGAGATAGTGCGATGCAAGGTAGTGGGTTAACGCAGTAATCGCAGTCGGAAGCTAAGTATGGTGGGCCCGAAAAAAAAAACGGTCCTACGGACCTACTGCTTTGAAACCATGTCAAGATATCAAGCAGGAATGATTTCATTGAGCAGCATGAGGAGTACAAGTAGGAAACCCTAAAGTGTTGTACCCCATATGAGCTACCCCACTACAGCCTACAGAGACTATAGCATACAAGTTTGACACCTTGCAGGAGTGGTCCCGGAAGTTTATGAAAATTCTCTATCCCCTCATGATGTGGAAAGGGAGACAAAGGTGGTCGGACCGGTTTCGACAGCGGTGGAATCTCAGCGTGCGAATGAAGACGAAGGTCGCCCAGAAAACCGCCGCCCGTAATAATAACAGTTGTTTTGTATGCCATGTTCTGCACTTGTGCGCTAATCGTAACCGTGTTACCCCGCCTTCTGTAACACCGTTTCGCAAATGTCGTGGAGCAGTGCAAGAAGTTCTGGCAAAACGTCTGTGATAAGCATCGCGAGCGCGACATCGAGACGATCTGGATTATCAACGCCAACCAGATGCCGCTCTGGCTGGAGATGCCTGCCACCACCACCTTCGATCAAACCGGTATTCGGTCCGTGCCCATCAGAAGCGCGGGGTACCAGAAGGAGCGCGTGACCATGATGTTGGCGTGCACGATGGGCGGGGAAAAGCTGAAGCCGAAGACAGTGCCGAAAGGCGTTTTCCCGCCGGGCAAGATATGTTTATTGTTTGTATGCTTTTTGTGGTCTCGTTTATTTAAGGGAAACTGATTGTCTGATGTTTGTTGTGCAGTGTGAAGAAATGAGTAATGATGAACTAGGAAATGAGTTGGGTACAAATATGAAACCCTAGAAAACTGTACCCCAGACTGTCTACCCCACTACAACCTAGAAAGCCTATAGCATATAAGTTCGACACACCCCCATAGGCAAAGTGGGGGGGAACAAGGGGTCACAAGACCATTCAAGCAAAGCACAGCAAGCTCAGGGTGGATCACGACGTCACCACACATTCTGAGCACAAGTTCAAGGGCCACAGGGTCAGTTCATATGCAAGCATATATATATAAAGCTAAACATGCAAGTGCAAGTATATATAGGTCACAGTACAAGCAAGGTCAAGAAGTGAGCAAGTGAAGCAAGGTAGGTACAAGACCTAACAGAGTACAGAAGCGCTGATGATCACAAGGCGCAAGTGCCTTGGTGAAGATATCAGCAGTGTTGGCCTGAAAGGCCACGTATGTAAGTCGCAGCTGACCACGCTGCTGCAGCTCACGAGCAAGGAAGTAGCGAAGAGCAATGTGCTTCGTTCTGTGCTCTAGTCTGTGCTCACGACACAAGGCCAGCATGGCCTTGTTGTCTACGTACAGAACTGGAGGAGAACGTGGCGGCTCTCCGAGGTCAGTCAGCTGGTAGGTGAGCCAGCGTAACTCCTCTGCAGCCATGGCTCCCGCGTAGATCTCAGCCTCACAGCTGAAGCTGAGAACAGAAGAAGAGCGGGTAGACCGCCACAAAACAGAACCGGAACCAAGGCTGAAGGTGTAACCCTGTGACGACCGCTGCATAGCCAAGTCGTCAACCCAAGACGCGTCTGCGTGACCAATGAGGACCACTGGACTCCGCCCTCCAAGCACTAGCCCCATGCCCGACGTACTGCACAGGTAGCGCAACACCCTCTTCGCTGCAGCCATGTGCTCAGGGAGGTGTCTCCCAGGAGCAACATAGCGTGCCAGAATGCTAAGAGGGTATGCAAGGTCAGGTCGAGTGCAGGTCATCAGGTACATGAGGCAGCCAACAAGCTCTGGGTACGGGCCACTCGGCTCTACGGACTCATCCGAAGGCAGAGTTGAGAGCGAGTGGCGAGTAGACAGAGGAGTGGCCTGAGGCGAGGAGTACGTGAAGCCGAAGCGCTGAAGGACCTGCTGCACCATGTGTGACTGAGTCAGGGTAATGGTGCGCTGTGCTCTGTCCGGGGTGATCTGCAAGCCAAGGTAGCTGCGCAGTTCACCCAGGTCTGTGCACGTGTGTCTCTTCTGCAGCTCGGACTTCACGTGGGCGAGTCCAGCAGTGTCAGCTGTGGCAAAGACCAAGTCGTCGACGTACACGAGGATGTAGAACGGTGGCAAAGAGGTGTCGGTGCGCAGAAACAGCGACGGGTCGGCAGTAGAAGGAGCAAACCCAAGAGCCGCAAGTGTAGTCCTCAGTGTGTCCTGCCACTCACGGGGCGCCTGGCGGAGACCGTAGAATGGCCGCCGGAGGCTCCACTGGGTGCCAGGAAGAAAAGACCCAGTGAAGCCAGGTGGGCGACGCAGCCAGATCTCCTCGTGCAGGCTGCCCTGTAGGAAAGCAGTGCTGAAGTCAAGAGAGTGAAGCTCGTAGTCACGGTGAGCGGCTATGTGCAGCAGCACCTGAAGAGTGGTCATCTTCGGGGTGAAAGAGAAGGTCTGAAAGTAGTCAACTCCCTGCCGCTCAACTATGCGGCTAACCACACGCGGCCTGACATTGCCTTTGCTACATCCAGGCTTGCGAGTGTGGTTTCACGCCCCAGTCATGAGCAGCTGGAAGCGGCCAAGAGGTTGGTCCGCTATGTGAGTGCAACGGCATCAGTGGGTTTGGAGTACAGTGCTGTGCGACAGAGGCTATAGAGGGGTGCAGCTGATTTGAGCAAGGGGGAGATGCGCTTGACTTGCTACACCGACGCTAGCTTCAACTCAGTGAAGACAGATGGCACCAGCATTGGAGGCTATGTGTGCCTCTTTGGAGGTGGTGCAGTGAGCTGGCGCAACAAGAAGCACAACGAGGTGGGGTTGTCCTCGTGTGAGACAGAGTACATGGCCCTGCATCATGGGGCAAAGGAGGTGGTGTGGCTGAGGCGTTTGTTGGAGGAAATCGGAGTGTGTCAGACGGAGCCGACTGTGATTTTCTGTGACAATGAGTCGGCGGTGAAGCTTGCGAAGAATGCCTGTCTTCATGGCTTGACAAAGCACATCAGGCCAAAGTGGCACTGGACAAGGAGGCTCCTGGACAAGGAGGTGCGGCTGGAGATTGTGAAGACCCAGCAGCAGGCGGCTGACATTCTCACCAAACGCCTGGCAGAACCTGAGCATTGGAAGGGCATGAAGCTTGCGGGAATGAGTGTGCATTGAGGGTGCATGCTTGAGTTATGGCATGTGGGATGATGGTTGGCAGCCAGAGGGGGAGTTTGTTGTGTGATGCAACCATATGCATTCACGTCTGTCTGTCTCCCATCATGTGTTTGTGCGTTGCATGCGTGGTGTGAGCGTGTGCAAGAATTTGTGTTTGATGTGGTTTGGTTTTTCAGAGTGAGTGTATGTTATTTGGCTTGAGCAGATATCTGAAGTGATTCCTCTACTCAAGAGCTTTACGACGAACCAAGAATCGTCGCGATCGGAGCACAACAAAGAAAGTTACGAACATTGGAGTTCGTATGCTTATATATTTTGGTTGCAGCTACTTTGGGAAGTTGTGGCATTGACTCAATATGGGGTACAGACTTGTGGGGGATGGGAAATTCGAACCCATCACTGTAGACACTTGCCAAGTGGTTGGGTGAAACCAAACCAGGTTGGCAAGTGTGGCCAAGTTGGGCAAGGTGGATGGCATGGGTTGGGAAAGTGACAAAAGTGAAAGTGGGGTTGCCTATGGAGAGGGGAATTGTGTGGCATGGGGTTTCCTTGGTTGGGGACTCTCTTGGGACCTTCCCTCTCGTCCTCCTCATCCCATCCCACCTAGTTCATTGCCACTCCAACTCTCTTGTGTAGTAATTGTGAACTTGTGAGTTAATTGTGATTGAGTTAAATTTCTGTGGCAGCATACCCCCTAGTGCGCCAAAACGCATAACTAGAGATATTCTTCATATTTTGATACGATTCAAATTGGGAAATGTAGCCACGGTCTAGGGCTACAACATAGTCGAATTTCGTGAGATTCTAACAGTGCACGTTTCGTCGACAACGTTTCTTGTGAAGTCGACGTTTCTGTCCAGAAATTGAGACCAACGATTTTGAGAAATTTGAGTACCTAATCTTCATAGATTCCGTCCTTAGTCTGTAACAACTGGTATCAGAGCTGATTAAGGACTTTGTGGAGAGTCTACTGAAGTGTGAAGACCCTCCTAGACTCACCATGGCTTGTGGGCGTGCCTAAGTGGAGTTCTGGAGGTTGGATGTGACTTCCGCTAAGGGGAAACTCTGCCGAAATTTCGTTGGCGCCGACACTTGTGAAGATTCTGTGGATCTACATTGTGACCAGCAAAGGGGGGAGCTGAAACCTCTGATTGGGAGCAGAGGAGATGAATCAAGGGAGTGGAGATGCAGCTGAGAAGAGGACTGAACCGCCACCATCCAAGATCGAAGCTTTGGATGGCTCCAACTACGAGGAATGGAGCGGGCGGATGCGGAGCGCCTTCAAGCGCTACAAGCTGCTGAAAATAGCAATGGGAGAGGAGAAGATGCCGGGGGAAGGAGAAGAGCGCGGTGCTGTACGACCTCATCCTTCAATCGCTCAACGACGACATATTCCAGCACATCAAGGATTTGGTGGAGTTGGATGATTCTGGACCGAAGGCGTGGAAGCTGCTACGCGACGTGGTTCAACCCAACACGTTGCCGATGGTGATCGTATTGGAGAAGGAGCTGGCTCCCCTCTCCATGCGGCCGGGAGATGATGTGAAGCCGGCCCTTGACAAGATCAAGGACACCTATGCGAGGATGGCAGCGGCGGGCAGCAAGGTGTCGGAAATGCAGCAGTGCACCAAAATCATCTCGGTGCTTGACAACTCGTGGGACAACCTTATCCCCACCCTCAACGCTCAGCAGGACAAGTGGACGCCTGAGTGGCTACGGTAGCAAATCCTGCAGGAGGACTTCCGCAGGCGCCACACGGGAGGTGGTGCTGCCAACAAAACTGCTGAGGGGTATGGAGCTGCAGGAGGCAGCAGGGGGAGAGGGGGAGGGAGAGGCCGAGGCCGTGGGAGAGGCTTTGGCAGAGGAAGAGGCCGAGGTGACTACAATGAGGGGCATGAGAGCTCTGGTGGCAGGGGGAGCACCCAAATGGAGGGTGCGTGCTGGTACTGCAAGAAGGCTGGACACCCGTGGTTCAAGTGTTTCAGCCGGCCTGAGGGATGGGCCCATCCAGGCATGAAGCCGCCACGTGGTGAACGTGCACGAGGTGGTGCTGTGCAAGGTTCAGGTGCACAAGGTGATGGTGCACAAGGTAAAGCCGACGCTGGGATGTTCCTCATGGTTGAGGATGTGCAAGGGAGTGGGGGTGATTTGGGCTCAGTTGGGAAGGTTGTGATGCACCCCCTCACTCATTTGGTGATCGATTCAGATTGCACGAGTCACATGACTCCATGGGCAGATTTGCTTGATGAGGTGAAGCCCCCTGGGAAGATAAAATTTGTGGCTGCCGCTTCAGGTGCCTTGCTCCCTGTGATTGGTGTTGGGAATGCCAAGGTTATGGGAGCTGTGTGAGCTGCCTCCAGGGAAGAAGGCCATTTCTTCCAAGCTGATTTTCAGGCACAAGTACGGACCTGATGAGGAGCTGACCCGCTACAAGTCAAGGCTTGTGGCTAAGGGGTTCCAACAGACAAAGGGGAAGGACTTTGATGATATCTTTGTTCTTGTGGGGAAAGGCACTACACTGAGGACGATGTTGGCAATGGCTGCAAACCGTGGCTGGAAGATCAAGCAGATGGACATAATCATTGCCTTCTTTAATGGAATCATTCTGGAGGAGCTGTACATGCTGCAGCCTGAGGGGTTGGATGATGGGAGCAGCAGGGTGTGCAGGCTCAAGAAGGCCATCTATGGCCTGAAGCAGGCTCCTCGCGCATGGTACCACAAGCTGGAGGAGACACTGCTGGCCGGGGGGTTCAAGAAGAGCGAGTGTGATCATAGCCTGTTCCTGCTGCAAGAGAAGGAACAGTTCCTCATACTCCTGGTGTACGTGGACGACATCCTGCTCTTCTCTGAGTCGTCTGCGATGATTGAACGTGCGGAGGAGATGCTGGAAATGCAGTTCAAGTGCTCCAAGATGGGAGATGTGAAGTAGTACCTTGGGATGCACGTGGAGAGGGACCTTGACAAGGGAGTGTTGAGGTTGCACCAGAGGAAGTATTGTGAGGGGCTGGCTGGGAAGTATGGGCTGCAAGATGCAGGAAAGCCAGCCACCCCACTGCCTTCGGGGTTCACTGTGGAGCCCTGTGCTGATGAGGAGGTGGTGGGGGAGAGTGAGAGGAAGTTGTTTCACTCCATGGTGGGGGCACTCAACTATGCGGCTAACCACACGCGGCCTGACATTGCCTTTGCTACATCCAGGCTTGCGAGTGTGGTTTCACGCCCCAGTCATGAGCAGCTGGAAGCGGCCAAGAGGTTGGTCCACTATGTGAGTGCAACGGCATCAGTGGGTTTGGAGTACAGTGCTGTGCGACAGAGGCTACAGAGGGGTGCAGCTGATTTGAGCAAGGGGGAGATGCGCTTGACTTGCTACACCGACGCTAGCTTCAACTCAGTGAAGACGGATGGCACCAGCATTGGAGGCTATGTGTGCCTCTCTGGAGGTGGTGCAGTGAGCTGGCGCAACAAGAAGCACAACGAGGTGGGGTTGTCCTCGTGTGAGACAGAGTACATGGCCCTGCATCATGGGGCAAAGGAGGTAGTGTGGCTGAGGCGTTTGTTGGAGGAAATCGGAGTGTGTCAGACGGAGCCGACTGTGATTTTCTGTGACAATGAGTCGGCGGTGAAGCTTGCGAAGAATGCCTGTCTTCATGGCTTGACAAAGCACATCAGGCCAAAGTGGCATTGGACAAGGAGGCTCCTGGACAAGGAGGTGCGGCTGGAGATTGTGAAGACCCAGCAGCAGGCGGCTGACATTCTCACCAAACGCCTGGCAGAACCTGAGCATTGGAAGGGCATGAAGCTTGCGGGAATGAGTGTGCATTGAGGGTGCATGCTTGAGTTATGGCATGTGGGATGATGGTTGGCAGCCAGAGGGGGAGTTTGTTGTGTGATGCAACCATATGCATTCACGTCTGTCTGTCTCCCATCATGTGTTTGTGCGTTGCATGCGTGGTGTGAGCGTGTGCAAGAATTTGTGTTTGATGTGGTTTGGTTTTTCAGAGTGAGTGTATGTTATTTGGCTTGAGCAGATATCTGAAGTGATTCCTCTACTCAAGAGCTTTACGACGAACCAAGAATCGTCGCGATCGGAGCACAACAAAGAAAGTTACGAACATTGGAGTTCGTATGCTTATATATTTTGGTTGCAGCTACTTTGGGAAGTTGTGGCATTGACTAAATATGGGGTGTGGGGGCTGGGAAATTCAAACCCATCACTGTAGACACTTGCCAAGTGGTTGGGTGAAACCAAACCAGGTTGGCAAGTGTGGCCAAGTTGGGCAAGGTGGATGGCATGGGTTGAGAAAGTGACAAAAGTGAAAGTGGGGTTGCCTATGGAGAGGGGAATTGTGTGGCATGGGGTTTCCTTGGTTGGGGACTCTCTTGGGACCTTCCCTCTCGTCCTCCTCATCCCATCCCACTTAGTTCATTGCCACTCCAACTCTCTTGTGTAGTAATTGTGAACTTGTGAGTTAATTGTGATTGAGTTAAATTTCTGTGGCAGCATACCCCCTAGTGCGCCAAAACGCATAACTAGAGATATTCTTCATATTTTGATACGATTCAAATTGGGAAATGTAGCCACGGTCTAGGGCTACAATATAGTCGAATTTCGTGAGATTCTAATAGTGCACGTTTCGTCGACAACGTTTCTTGTGAAGTCGACGTTTCTGTCCAGAAATTGAGACCAACGATTTTGAGAAATTTGAGTACCTAATCTTCATAGATTCCGTCCTTAGTCTGTAACAACTG
Organism: Closterium sp. NIES-65; assembly: GCA_948144175.1. Classification (NCBI taxonomy): domain Eukaryota; kingdom Viridiplantae; phylum Streptophyta; class Zygnematophyceae; order Desmidiales; family Closteriaceae; genus Closterium; species Closterium sp. NIES-65. The sequence goes on along the minus strand of CANXME010000032.1, from coordinate 655,073 downwards.
GTATCAGAGCTGATTAAGGACTTTGTGGAGAGTCTACTGAAGTGTGAAGACCCTCCTAGACTCACCATGGCTTGTGGGCGTGCCTAAGTGGAGTTCTGGAGGTTGGATGTGACTTCCGCTAAGGGGAAACTCTGCCGAAATTTCGTTGGCGCCGACACTTGTGAAGATTCTGTGGATCTACATTGTGACCAGCAAAGGGGGGAGCTGAAACCTCTGATTGGGAGCAGAGGAGATGAATCAAGGGAGTGGAGATGCAGCTGAGAAGAGGACTGAACCGCCACCATCCAAGATCGAAGCTTTGGATGGCTCCAACTACGAGGAATGGAGCGGGCGGATGCGGAGCGCCTTCAAGCGCTACAAGCTGCTGAAAATAGCAATGGGAGAGGAGAAGATGCCGGGGGAAGGAGAAGAGCGCGGTGCTGTACGACCTCATCCTTCAATCGCTCAACGACGACATATTCCAGCACATCAAGGATTTGGTGGAGTTGGATGATTCTGGACCGAAGGCGTGGAAGCTGCTACGCGACGTGGTTCAACCCAACACGTTGCCGATGGTGATCGTATTGGAGAAGGAGCTGGCTCCCCTCTCCATGCGGCCGGGAGATGATGTGAAGCCGGCCCTTGACAAGATCAAGGACACCTATGCGAGGATGGCAGCGGCGGGCAGCAAGGTGTCGGAAATGCAGCAGTGCACCAAAATCATCTCGGTGCTTGACAACTCGTGGGACAACCTTATCCCCACCCTCAACGCTTAGCAGGACAAGTGGACGCCTGAGTGGCTACGGTAGCAAATCCTGCAGGAGGACTTCCGCAGGCGCCACACGGGAGGTGGTGCTGCCAACAAAACTGCTGAGGGGTATGGAGCTGCAGGAGGCAGCAGGGGGAGAGGGGGAGGGAGAGGCCGAGGCCGTGGGAGAGGCTTTGGCAGAGGAAGAGGCCGAGGTGACTACAATGAGGGGCATGAGAGCTCTGGTGGCAGGGGGAGCACCCGAATGGAGGGTGCGTGCTGGTACTGCAAGAAGGCTGGACACCCGTGGTTCAAGTGTTTCAGCCGGCCTGAGGGATGGGCCCATCCAGGCATGAAGCCGCCACGTGGTGAACGTGCACGAGGTGGTGCTGTGCAAGGTTCAGGTGCACAAGGTGATGGTGCACAAGGTAAAGCCGACGCTGGGATGTTCCTCATGGTTGAGGATGTGCAAGGGAGTGGGGGTGATTTGGGCTCAGTTGGGAAGGTTGTGATGCACCCCCTCATTCATTTGGTGATCGATTCAGATTGCACGAGTCACATGACTCCATGGGCAGATTTGCTTGATGAGGTGAAGCCCCCTGGGAAGATAAAATTTGTGGCTGCCGCTTCAGGTGCCTTGCTCCCTGTGATTGGTGTTGGGAATGCCAAGGTTATGGGAGCTGTGTGAGCTGCCTCCAGGGAAGAAGGCCATTTCTTCCAAGCTGATTTTCAGGCACAAGTACGGACCTGATGAGGAGCTGACCCGCTACAAGTCAAGGCTTGTGGCTAAGGGGTTCCAACAGACAAAGGGGAAGGACTTTGATGATATCTTTGTTCTTGTGGGGAAAGGCACTACACTGAGGACGATGTTGGCAATGGCTGCAAACCGTGGCTGGAAGATCAAGCAGATGGACATAATCATTGCCTTCTTTAATGGAATCATTCTGGAGGAGCTGTACATGCTGCAGCCTGAGGGGTTGGATGATGGGAGCAGCAGGGTGTGCAGGCTCAAGAAGGCCATCTATGGCCTGAAGCAGGCTCCTCGCGCATGGTACCACAAGCTGGAGGAGACACTGCTGGCCGGGGGGTTCAAGAAGAGCGAGTGTGATCACAGCCTGTTCCTGCTGCAAGAGAAGGAACAGTTCCTCATACTCCTGGTGTACGTGGACGACATCCTGCTCTTCTCTGAGTCGTCTGCGATGATTGAACGTGCGGAGGAGATGCTGGAAATGCAGTTCAAGTGCTCCAAGATGGGAGATGTGAAGTAGTACCTTGGGATGCACGTGGAGAGGGACCTTGACAAGGGAGTGTTGAGGTTGCACCAGAGGAAGTATTGTGAGGGGCTGGCTGGGAAGTATGGGCTGCAAGATGCAGGAAAGCCAGCCACCCCACTGCCTTCGGGGTTCACTGTGGAGCCCTGTGCTGATGAGGAGGTGGTGGGGGAGAGTGAGAGGAAGTTGTTTCACTCCATGGTGGGGGCACTCAACTATGCGGCTAACCACACGCGGCCTGACATTGCCTTTGCTACATCCAGGCTTGCGAGTGTGGTTTCACGCCCCAGTCATGAGCAGCTGGAAGCGGCCAAGAGGTTGGTCCACTATGTGAGTGCAACGGCATCAGTGGGTTTGGAGTACAGTGCTGTGCGACAGAGGCTACAGAGGGGTGCAGCTGATTTGAGCAAGGGGGAGATGCGCTTGACTTGCTACACCGACGCTAGCTTCAACTCAGTGAAGACGGATGGCACCAGCATTGGAGGCTATGTGTGCCTCTCTGGAGGTGGTGCAGTGAGCTGGCGCAACAAGAAGCACAACGAGGTGGGGTTGTCCTCGTGTGAGACAGAGTACATGGCCCTGCATCATGGGGCAAAGGAGGTAGTGTGGCTGAGGCGTTTGTTGGAGGAAATCGGAGTGTGTCAGACGGAGCCGACTGTGATTTTCTGTGACAATGAGTCGGCGGTGAAGCTTGCGAAGAATGCCTGTCTTCATGGCTTGACAAAGCACATCAGGCCAAAGTGGCATTGGACAAGGAGGCTCCTGGACAAGGAGGTGCGGCTGGAGATTGTGAAGACCCAGCAGCAGGCGGCTGACATTCTCACCAAACGCCTGGCAGAACCTGAGCATTGGAAGGGCATGAAGCTTGCGGGAATGAGTGTGCATTGAGGGTGCATGCTTGAGTTATGGCATGTGGGATGATGGTTGGCAGCCAGAGGGGGAGTTTGTTGTGTGATGCAACCATATGCATTCACGTCTGTCTGTCTCCCATCATGTGTTTGTGCGTTGCATGCGTGGTGTGAGCGTGTGCAAGAATTTGTGTTTGATGTGGTTTGGTTTTTCAGAGTGAGTGTATGTTATTTGGCTTGAGCAGATATCTGAAGTGATTCCTCTACTCAAGAGCTTTACGACGAACCAAGAATCGTCGCGATCGGAGCACAACAAAGAAAGTTACGAACATTGGAGTTCGTATGCTTATATATTTTGGTTGCAGCTACTTTGGGAAGTTGTGGCATTGACTAAATATGGGGTGTGGGGGCTGGGAAATTCGAACCGATCACTGTAGACACTTGCCAAGTGGTTGGGTGAAACCAAACCAGGTTGGCAAGTGTGGCCAAGTTGGGCAAGGTGGATGGCATGGGTTGGGAAAGTGACAAAAGTGAAAGTGGGGTTGCCTATGGAGAGGGGAATTGTGTGGCATGGGGTTTCCTTGGTTGGGGACTCTCTTGGGACCTTCCCTCTCGTCCTCCTCATCCCATCCCACTTAGTTCATTGCCACTCCAACTCTCTTGTGTAGTAATTGTGAACTTGTGAGTTAATTGTGATTGAGTTAAATTTCTGTGGCAGCATACCCCCTAGTGCGCCAAAACGCATAACTAGAGATATTCTTCATATTTTGATACGATTCAAATTGGGAAATGTAGCCACGGTCTAGGGCTACAATATAGTCGAATTTCGTGAGATTCTAATAGTGCACGTTTCGTCGACAACGTTTCTTGTGAAGTCGACGTTTCTGTCCAGAAATTGAGACCAACGATTTTGAGAAATTTGAGTACCTAATCTTCATAGATTCCGTCCTTAGTCTGTAACAACTGGTATCAGAGCTGATTAAGGACTTTGTGGAGAGTCTACTGAAGTGTGAAGACCCTCCTAGACTCACCATGGCTTGTGGGCGTGCCTAAGTGGAGTTCTGGAGGTTGGATGTGACTTCCGCTAAGGGGAAACTCTGCCGAAATTTCGTTGGCGCCGACACTTGTGAAGATTCTGTGGATCTACATTGTGACCAGCAAAGGGGGGAGCTGAAACCTCTGATTGGGAGCAGAGGAGATGAATCAAGGGAGTGGAGATGCAGCTGAGAAGAGGACTGAACCGCCACCATCCAAGATCGAAGCTTTGGATGGCTCCAACTACGAGGAATGGAGCGGGCGGATGCGGAGCGCCTTCAAGCGCTACAAGCTGCTGAAAATAGCAATGGGAGAGGAGAAGATGCCGGGGGAAGGAGAAGAGCGCGGTGCTGTACGACCTCATCCTTCAATCGCTCAACGACGACATATTCCAGCACATCAAGGATTTGGTGGAGTTGGATGATTCTGGACCGAAGGCGTGGAAGCTGCTACGCGACGTGGTTCAACCCAACACGTTGCCGATGGTGATCGTATTGGAGAAGGAGCTGGCTCCCCTCTCCATGCGGCCGGGAGATGATGTGAAGCCGGCCCTTGACAAGATCAAGGACACCTATGCGAGGATGGCAGCGGCGGGCAGCAAGGTGTCGGAAATGCAGCAGTGCACCAAAATCATCTCGGTGCTTGACAACTCGTGGGACAACCTTATCCCCACCCTCAACGCTCAGCAGGACAAGTGGACGCCTGAGTGGCTACGGTAGCAAATCCTGCAGGAGGACTTCCGCAGGCGCCACACGGGAGGTGGTGCTGCCAACAAAACTGCTGAGGGGTATGGAGCTGCAGGAGGCAGCAGGGGGAGAGGGGGAGGGAGAGGCCGAGGCCGTGGGAGAGGCTTTGGCAGAGGAAGAGGCCGAGGTGACTACAATGAGGGGCATGAGAGCTCTGGTGGCAGGGGGAGCACCCGAATGGAGGGTGCGTGCTGGTACTGCAAGAAGGCTGGACACCCGTGGTTCAAGTGTTTCAGCCGGCCTGAGGGATGGGCCCATCCAGGCATGAAGCCGCCACGTGGTGAACGTGCACGAGGTGGTGCTGTGCAAGGTTCAGGTGCACAAGGTGATGGTGCACAAGGTAAAGCCGACGCTGGGATGTTCCTCATGGTTGAGGATGTGCAAGGGAGTGGGGGTGATTTGGGCTCAGTTGGGAAGGTTGTGATGCACCCCCTCACTCATTTGGTGATCGATTCAGATTGCACGAGTCACATGACTCCATGGGCAGATTTGCTTGATGAGGTGAAGCCCCCTGGGAAGATAAAATTTGTGGCTGCCGCTTCAGGTGCCTTGCTCCCTGTGATTGGTGTTGGGAATGCCAAGGTTATGGGAGCTGTGTGAGCTGCCTCCAGGGAAGAAGGCCATTTCTTCCAAGCTGATTTTCAGGCACAAGTACGGACCTGATGAGGAGCTGACCCGCTACAAGTCAAGGCTTGTGGCTAAGGGGTTCCAACAGACAAAGGGGAAGGACTTTGATGATATCTTTGTTCTTGTGGGGAAAGGCACTACACTGAGGACGATGTTGGCAATGGCTGCAAACCGTGGCTGGAAGATCAAGCAGATGGACATAATCATTGCCTTCTTTAATGGAATCATTCTGGAGGAGCTGTACATGCTGCAGCCTGAGGGGTTGGATGATGGGAGCAGCAGGGTGTGCAGGCTCAAGAAGGCCATCTATGGCCTGAAGCAGGCTCCTCGCGCATGGTACCACAAGCTGGAGGAGACACTGCTGGCCGGGGGGTTCAAGAAGAGCGAGTGTGATCACAGCCTGTTCCTGCTGCAAGAGAAGGAACAGTTCCTCATACTCCTGGTGTACGTGGACGACATCCTGCTCTTCTCTGAGTCGTCTGCGATGATTGAACGTGCGGAGGAGATGCTGGAAATGCAGTTCAAGTGCTCCAAGATGGGAGATGTGAAGTAGTACCTTGGGATGCACGTGGAGAGGGACCTTGACAAGGGAGTGTTGAGGTTGCACCAGAGGAAGTATTGTGAGGGGCTGGCTGGGAAGTATGGGCTGCAAGATGCAGGAAAGCCAGCCACCCCACTGCCTTCGGGGTTCACTGTGGAGCCCTGTGCTGATGAGGAGGTGGTGGGGGAGAGTGAGAGGAAGTTGTTTCACTCCATGGTGGGGGCACTCAACTATGCGGCTAACCACACGCGGCCTGACATTGCCTTTGCTACATCCAGGCTTGCGAGTGTGGTTTCACGCCCCAGTCATGAGCAGCTGGAAGCGGCCAAGAGGTTGGTCCACTATGTGAGTGCAACGGCATCAGTGGGTTTGGAGTACAGTGCTGTGCGACAGAGGCTACAGAGGGGTGCAGCTGATTTGAGCAAGGGGGAGATGCGCTTGACTTGCTACACCGACGCTAGCTTCAACTCAGTGAAGACGGATGGCACCAGCATTGGAGGCTATGTGTGCCTCTCTGGAGGTGGTGCAGTGAGCTGGCGCAACAAGAAGCACAACGAGGTGGGGTTGTCCTCGTGTGAGACAGAGTACATGGCCCTGCATCATGGGGCAAAGGAGGTAGTGTGGCTGAGGCGTTTGTTGGAGGAAATCGGAGTGTGTCAGACGGAGCCGACTGTGATTTTCTGTGACAATGAGTCGGCGGTGAAGCTTGCGAAGAATGCCTGTCTTCATGGCTTGACAAAGCACATCAGGCCAAAGTGGCATTGGACAAGGAGGCTCCTGGACAAGGAGGTGCGGCTGGAGATTGTGAAGACCCAGCAGCAGGCGGCTGACATTCTCACCAAACGCCTGGCAGAACCTGAGCATTGGAAGGGCATGAAGCTTGCGGGAATGAGTGTGCATTGAGGGTGCATGCTTGAGTTATGGCATGTGGGATGATGGTTGGCAGCCAGAGGGGGAGTTTGTTGTGTGATGCAACCATATGCATTCACGTCTGTCTGTCTCCCATCATGTGTTTGTGCGTTGCATGCGTGGTGTGAGCGTGTGCAAGAATTTGTGTTTGATGTGGTTTGGTTTTTCAGAGTGAGTGTATGTTATTTGGCTTGAGCAGATATCTGAAGTGATTCCTCTACTCAAGAGCTTTACGACGAACCAAGAATCGTCGCGATCGGAGCACAACAAAGAAAGTTACGAACATTGGAGTTCGTATGCTTATATATTTTGGTTGCAGCTACTTTGGGAAGTTGTGGCATTGACTAAATATGGGGTGTGGGGGCTGGGAAATTCGAACCCATCACTGTAGACACTTGCCAAGTGGTTGGGTGAAACCAAACCAGGTTGGCAAGTGTGGCCAAGTTGGGCAAGGTGGATGGCATGGGTTGGGAAAGTGACAAAAGTGAAAGTGGGGTTGCCTATGGAGAGGGGAATTGTGTGGCATGGGGTTTCCTTGGTTGGGGACTCTCTTGGGACCTTCCCTCTCGTCCTCCTCATCCCATCCCACCTAGTTCATTGCCACTCCAACTCTCTTGTGTAGTAATTGTGAACTTGTGAGTTAATTGTGATTGAGTTAAATTTATGTGGCAGCATACCCCCTAGTGCGCCAAAAAGCATAACTAGAGATATTCTTCATATTTTGATACAATTCAAATTGGGAAATGTAGCCTCGGTGTAGGGCTACATCATAGTCGAATTTCGTGAGATTCTAACAGTGCACGTTTCGTCGACAACGTTTCTTGTGAAGTCGACGTTTCTGTCCAGAAAATTGAGACCAACGATTTTGAGAAATTTGAGTACCTAATCTTCATAGACTCCGTCCTTAGTCTGTAACACAAATTGAGAGGAAGTGGTCCCTGACTAAGCGAAGGGAGTCAAGGAGCCGGGTGACTATGTAGTAGAGGGTGATGTACATGGAGGGGGGGTTCTTGGCGCAGAACTCAGCAGGAAGCGCATCGCGGTAGCGGGTGTCACTAGTGCAAAGGTGCGTAATGAGGTTAGCGACTGTGGGAAAGGCGGTGAGGTCAGGGAACAGGTACGGCAGTATGAGGCGGCTAAGAGCAGCAATGACAGGGGAAGAGTAGCGAGCAACGACAGCGTCGTACAAGGTCGTAGCACTCTTATACTGACTAAAATGCGCACGCTCAGTGGTCGGTAAGTGGCGACGCACAGCAAGACGGGCAGCAGCATCGCGTGTGGCCCACAGTGAGCGAATAGTGTTGTCAGCATCAGCAGGAGGGGCAGGAGAGGCACCAGAAGTGAGGTCAAAGAGGGAGAGTCCGTCTGCCCTATCGCACTGTAGGAAGAGCTGCAGATCATCTACCCAGACCTCAAAGTCAACAGCCCGACCCTCAGCATCAAAGGTAAGGACACTGGGGGTAGCCATGATGGCAGGAGTCTAGTGGTGAGAGCTGTAGACTAAAGGCAGCCCAATGGCAGGGGCGCTGCTCGAAGTGCTCTTACCAGTTCGGGTGGGTAGTGCCGAGGTGCACCGATAGGGACAGGGCCGCAGCTGCGGCGGCTCGGCGGCGGCGGCTCGGCTGCTCAGCGGCTTGGCGTCTCGTCGGCTCGGCGGCGTGGCGGCTCGGCGGCTCGACGGCTCAGCGGCTCGGCAGCTCGGCGGTGCGGCGGCTCTGCGGCTCGGCGTGGCGGCTCGACGGCTCAGCGGCACGGCGGCTCGGCGGCTCGGCAGTGAAGGGGCCGGGGAGGAGCCGTAAAGGGGCGGCGACGGGGCCGCGAAGGGCGTCGACGAGGCCGCGGGTGGGCAGCGATGGGGCCGCGAAAGGGCGGCGACGAGGCCGCGAGAGGGCGGCACTGGGGCCGCGAGAGGGCGGCGACGGGGCCGTGAAGGGGCGGCGACGGGGCCGCGAAAGGGCGGCGACAAGGCCGCGAGAGGGCGGCACTGGGGCCGCGAGAGGGCGGCGACGAGGCCGCGAGGGGTGGTGGCTGGGCCGCGAAGGGCGGCTACGGGGCTGCTAGGGGTGGCAACGGGGCCGCGAAGGGCGGCGTCGGGGCCACTGAGGGCGGCGATGGGGCCGCTAAGGGCGGCGACGAGGCCGCTAAGGGCGACGACGGGGCCGCAACGGGCGGCGACGCGGCCGCGTAGGTGGGGCCGCGAGGGGCCGCTAAGGGTGGCGACGGGGCCGCTAGGGGCCATGAGAGGGGCCGCTAAGGGTGGCGCGACGGGTCGCTAAGGGGAGGGCGGCACGTAGGGCGCGCCTTGGTCAAGGTCGACTCGATCTCAGGGCAGGATTTTTTTTTTTTACTCGATTTTCAGTGGTGGGCCCTAGGAAAAATTCCCACTAGGGAACGTGCTCTATACCATGTCAAGAAATGAGGAATGATGAACTAGGAAATGAGTTGGGTTCAAATATGAAACCCTAGAAAACTGTACCCCATACTGTCTACCCCACTACAGCTTAGAAAGACTATAGCATATAAGTTCGACATGCAGATGTGGTCGTGGCATGCCACGAGAACGGGTGGATGGACGTGGAGGGTGTCATTCAATGGATTGAGGAGTGCGTCAAGCCCTACTTACAGCCCGGGTTTGAGAGGCATGCGCGGAGCTCGATGCTCGTACTTGATTCCTACAGAGGTCACCTCACCGAGGGGGTGAAGGAGAAGTTTGGTGAGCTCTACCGCGTGCCGGCGGTCATCCCGTCGGGCTGCACGGAGGAGGTACAGCCCCTTGACGTCTCCATCAACAAGAGCTTTAAGGCGAGGCTCTGCCAGCAGTTCAGAAGTGGTTTCAGGAAGATAGCTTAGAACAACGAACCAAAGCAAGTTCGGCAGCCACACGATTAATCAGTATCCTAGTTAATTGTCCCAACTTTGTTGTGCTAACTGGATATTATGTGTTTGTGTTCGTGCAGAGAACTTGAAGAAGCCGCCCCCAGAGGTGGTCGTGAGGTGAATCTCACGGGCCCGGAAGGCCGTGCCCGCCGACCTCATCAAGCGCACCTTCCTCACATGTGGCATCAGCAACGTGCTTGACGGCAGTGAGGACAGGCTCACCATGGCACACAGGCGGAGCCAGCTGACAGCGGAAGTGGACGTCGATGATGCCATCACCGCTGATGGCTTCTTTGGCAACAACTTCAAAGAACCCGAATCTGACGAGGAGGAGCGGTAGATTTTACTAGATGGTAGATAGGCTAAACTACGAAATGTGTAGTTAGAAAAAACTGTCATTGATGAAATTGTAGGTGAAAATTTTATCATGTTAATGTTTAGTGTTACTTGTTAGTGTTTTTTTTTCCTTTATTGAGACATCCAGAACATTAAAGGGGTGCGCTTATAAAAAGTACAGCCTCCAGAGGGGGTGCGCTTATAATTGAGGTTCGGCCATAAGTGAGGAAAGTTACGAACGAGAAAATGATTCCATTGAGCAGCATGAGGAGTACAAGTACCAAACCCTAAAGTGTTGTACCCCATATAAGCTGCCCCACTACAGCCTACACAGACTATAGCATATGTGTTTAACACACCCCCATAGGCAAAGTGGGGGAGGATAAGGGGTCACAAGACCAGTCAAGCAAAGCAAGGCAAAGCAAGCTCAGGGTGGATCACTAATAGTCACAGCTCCACCTCTGCCGCCGCTACCTCCACCACCGCCTCCACTTCCGCTACCCCCGCTCGCACCGCCACCACCGCCACCTCCTCTGCCTCCACTGCCGCCACTAGCGCCCCCACCCCCGCCACCACTCCCACCGCCACTACCACCCCCTCTTCCCTGCCTCCATCGCCTCCTCCACTGCCCCTGCCACCTCCTCCAGCGCCCTTGCCCCCCTTGCCCTTGCCTGAGCGGCGTCTCCCGCTAGGGGTTGACGCCGCGCTGACTGACTCAAGACCAACGAGGTCTGCCGCAGCAGCAGAGGCAACAGAGGGCAAGAGTGGGGAGGGTGAGCACCCCTAAAAGAGAGGGGTACAAGGGTCACCACGAGAGGCTCATACAGCAACTATACCCTTCTCTGCTTCTAGGAGGCGCTCCTCGAGGAGGTCAACGGTGAGAGTGGTGGGGCAGACAGAGAGGAAGTGTACCCTGACCGAACGAAGGGTGTTAAGGAGCCGCGTGACTATGTAGTAGAGGGTGATGTACATAGGGGGGGGGTTCTTGGCGCAGAAGTCAGCAGGAAGCGCAGCGCGGTAGCGAATGTCACTAGTGCGAAGGTGCGTAATGAGGTCAGCGATTGTGGGAAAAGCGGTGAGGTCAGGGAACAGTTTCGGCAGTATGAGGCGGGTAAGGGCAGCAGTGGCAGGGGAAGAGTAGCGTGCAACTACAGCATCTTACAAGGTCTTAGCACTCTTGTACTGACTAAAATGCGCGCGCTCAGCAGTAGGCAAGTGGCGCCGCACAGCAAGGCGGGCAGCAGCATCGCGGGTGGCCCACTGTGAGCGAACAGTGGGGTCAGCATTAGCAGCAGGGGCAGGAGAGGCACCAGAAGTGAGGTCAAAGAGGGAGAGACCGTCTGCCCTATCGCACTGGAGGAAAAGCTGCAGGTCATCTACGCAGACCTCAAAGTCAACAGGCCGACCCTCAGCGTCAAAGGTGAGAACACTGGGGGTGGCCATGACAGCAGTAGACCAGTAGAGAGAGCAGCAGGGTAGGGTAGTGCAGGGGCGGAGGCGCTGCTCTTACCAGACAGGTAGGGCGGGCCGAGGCAGACTGACAAGGACAAGGCCGCTACTGCAGTGACTGCGGCGGCTCGGCAGCGGCGGCGTGACGGCTCGGCGGCTCGGCTGCTCGGCGGCTCGGCGGCTCGGCAGCAGGGCGGCTCGGCGGCTCGGCTACTGGGCGGCTCGGCGGCTCGGCTGCAGGGCGGCTCGGCTGTAGGGCGGCTCGGCTGCTGGGTGGCTCGGCGGCTCGGCGGCTCGGCTGCAGGGCGGCTCGGCTGGGGCTGTGAAGGGCGGCGTCGAGGCCGTTGAAAGGGGGGCGGCGACGGGGCCGCAGTAAGGGGCGGCGACGGGGCCGCGGTAAGGGGCGGCGACGGGGCCGCGTAAAGGGGCGGCGACGGGGCCGCTGAAAGGGGGCGGCGACGAGGCCGAGGAGGGGCAGCGACGGGGCCGCGGAAGGGCGGCGACAAGGCCGCTAAGAGGCGGCGTCAGGGCCGCTGAAAGGGTGGCGACGAGGCCGCTGAAAGGGTGGCAACGGGGCCGCTGGAAGGGCGGCGACGGGGCCGCTGGAAGGGTGGCGACGGGGCCGCTGAAAGGGCGGCGGCGAGGCCGCTGGAAGGGCGGCGATGGGGCCGCTAGAAGGGCGGCGACGGGGCCGCTAGAAGGGCGGCGACGGGGCCACTGAAAGGGCGGCGACGAGGCCGATGGAAGGGCGGCGACGGGGCCGCTTAAAGGGTGGCGACGCGGCAGCTGAAAAGGTGGCAACGGGGCCGCCGAAAGGGTGGCGACGGGGCCGCTGAAAGGGGGGGAGGCGGCGATGGGGCCGCGAGGGCGGCGCGACGGGGCCGCGAGGGGGGTGCGACGGGGCCGCAAGGGGCCACTGAGGGGCCGTGAGGGCGGTTCGACGGGGCCGCGAGGGCGGCGCGACGGGGCCGTAAAGGGGCCGCTAAGGGACGGCGACGGGGCCGCTAAGGCGGGCGCGACACTAGACGCGCTTCGGGCAGGGGCGGCACGCGCCCCGGGTAGGAAAAAAAAGTCGTGGTGGGCCCTAGGAACAGTTCCTACGAGGGAACCTGCTCGATACCATGAGGAAAGTTACGGACGAGAAAATGATTGCATTGAGCAGCATGAGGAGTACAAGTACCAAACCCTAAAGTGTTGTATCCCATATAAGCTGCCCCACTACAGCCTACACAGACTATAGCATATGAGTTTGACAATAAGCCCCATGCTCCAAATAGAAGCGCCGGTGCCCTTAATAGGACGGCGCATGTATCGGGGAGCCATACAGGCAAATGCATGAGCAAATATTTATATAGCGAAATCATCACGGCTCTGATGCCGAGGTTGGGAAATGTCGAGGCGTAGAAACGGGTCTCACGTTACCTGCTGAGCCGGGTGATTTTAGGCACGATAGTTCGTGGTGTTGGTGTCAAATGATGTATATGCTATATATGTTTAGGCTATAGTGGGGTAGCCAATATGGGGTACAACCCCTTCTAGGGTTTCATATTTGTACCCAACTCTTTCATAGTTCATTCATTCCTGCCTAGTATTCTGACATGGTTTCAGAGTAGGAGGTCCCTAGGACCTAACTCTGTGGGCCCACTGTCCTTTTTTTTTTTTTTTCCGCCGCGTCACGCCCTACTGTCGCCCCTAGCGGGCCCTAATGCTGCGTCGCGCCCTACTGCTACGTCGCGCCCTGCTGCTGCGTCGCGCCCTGCGGCCGCGTCGCGCCCTGCTGCCGCATCGCGCCTTGCTGCCACGTCGCACGCACTGCTGCTGCGTCGCCCCACTGCTGAGTCGCGCGCGCTGCAGCTGCGTCGCCCGCCCGCCGCGTCGCGCGCCCTTCACTCGCGTCGCCGGCCCTGCTGCGTCGCGTGCGCTGCTGCCGCGACGCCCGCCCTGCTGCGCCGGCCGCGCCCTGTTGCGCCGGCCGCGCCTTGCTGCGCCGGCCGCGCCTTGTTGCGCCGGTCGCGCCCTGCTGCGCCGCCCGCGCCCTGCTGTGCCGCCCGCGCCCTGCTGCGCCACCCGCGCCCTGCTGCGCTGGCCGCGCCCTGCTGCGCCGCCCGCGCCCGGCTGCGCCGCCCTAGCCCTGCTGCGCCGCCCGCACCTTACTGCGCCGGCCGCGCCCTGCTACGCCGCCCGCGCCCTGCTGCGCCGCCCGCGCCCTTCTGCGCCGCCCGCACCCTACTGCGCCGCCTGCGCCCTGCTGCGCCGCCCGCACTCTGCTGCGCCGCCCGTGCCCTGCTGCGCCGTCGCCTGCCCTGCATCGCGCGCCCTGCTGCTCATCACCGCCTAGCACTATGGCCACCCTTCGTGTTCTTTCCTTCGACACTTAGGGTCGCCCTGTAGAGTTCGATGCCTGGCTCGATGACTTGCAGCTCTACCTCATTAGCACCAGCAAAGACGAGATCTCCCTTTTTGATCACACCTCCGGTGCTCTAGCCGCTCCTGCTGACACAGCTGCCCTTTGCGAGCGCTCTCAGTGGCTGACACGCGATGCGGCTGCCCGCCTTGCTATTCGCAACCACCTGCCGCTGGCCGAACTTAAGCACTTTGGCGAGCACAAAACCGCTAAGGCCCTGTACGACGTTGTAGTTGCTCGCTACTCCTCCCCTGCCACTGCTGCGCTCAGCCGACTCATGCTGTCATACCTGTTCCCCGAGCTGACGAGCTTTGCCACCGTAGCCGACCTCATCACCCACCTTCGCTCTAGTGACGCTCGTGTCCGTGCTGCACTCCGCAAGGGGTTTGTTGCCCAGCACCCCCCTCCGATGTACTGGACGCTCCACTTTATAGTGACCCGTCTCCCTGACACCCTTCGCTCAGTCAGGGACCACTTCCTAGCGCGCTGTCCCTCCGACCTCACCATAGACCTCCTAGAGGAGCACCTCTTAACCGCTGAGAGCAGCATTGTTAGTGTGGCTGCTGCTCGTGGCGCTCCTCGCACCCCCATCTTTGAGGGGTGTGCTTCTTCCCCTCTTGCCCCCTCCTACGCCACTGCTGCCACCGTAGACTTCCTCGGAGCTGACTCGGTTGGTGCTGCCTCCACTTCTACTGGGCGACGCCGCACCGGCAAGGGCAAGGGGGGCAAGGGCGGTGGTGGCGGTGGCGGTGGAGGAGGAGGTGGAGGAGGTGGGGGTGGCGGTGGGAGTGGAGGCAGTGGCGGCGGGGGTGCTGGTGGGAGTGGTAGCGGCGGTGGTGGTGGTGGCGGCGGTGGGAGTGGCTGTGGTGGCGGTAGCGGCGGTGGTGGCGGTAGCGGTTGTGGTGGAGGCAGCGGAGGCGGTGGTGGTCGTGGTGGAGGCGCTGGTCAGAGACAGCAGCAGCAGTGGTCCCTTACGCCTCAGCAGCTTCGTGAGTGGTTGACTCAGAGGGGTACGTCTGGGGCTACTCGCTGTCCGTATGTCATTCGCATCGGTGAGCGTGCTGGTCAGACATGCGGCAAGCCCCACCCCCAGCAGCGTTGCTTCTCTCGCCTTAACGACGCCTGGCGTGAGGAGATGGGTGCAGAGGTTGAGACCCTTCGCTGGTTTGAACTGCTGAAGAAGGGTGTAGACATCTTTGCTCTAGACTATGATACTATTCTTGCTGCCATGTATGCATTGTCTGTTAGTGCTGCGGGTGACTGCTTCCTGTGTCTGCCGCCTGATCCAGGTATAGAGCCAGTAGCTCTTGGTGCTTGCAAGTCTGAGCTCTCAGGTACCGCGTCTGCTGCCTTAGGTACGGGTGAGTCTGCGCTGTCAGGTACTGCGCCTTCTACTGCCTTGCACACCTTCACTCTTGACTCAGGTGCTTCCAGGTGTTTCTTCCGCGACAGCACAGCCCTCACACCGCTCCCTGCACCAGATGCAGTCTCCCTGGCTGACCCCTCGGGGGGTCCAGTCCTTGCACGGTCTACCACTGTGCTTCCTTGCCCATCGGTCCCGTCTGGTTCGCTGTCAGGTCTCCACCTCCCCTCGTTCTCTATGAACTTGGTGAGCAACGCTGTCATTCAGGACCACTAGGTTGATACCTTCACCCCTGGAGGACAGCGTGTGGCGATCTTTACGTGCTCCAGGACTGGGCGACACCTGGCCACGTTCACGCGTGCGCCAGGGTCGAGCCTTTACACACTGACCACTGTGTCTCCCCAGGTAGCTGCTGTCGGTCAGGCATCTACGTCAGGTCAGCTAGACTCCCCCTGCTCGTGTCGCTCCCTGTCGCACGGGACCGTACTCTGGCACCACCGTCTGGGCCACCCCTCCCTGCCCCGTCTTCGTGACATGCACCGTCGCGTCCTTGTGTCTGGTCTTCCCCGGACCCTGCCTCCCCTCCCTGCTTCGCCTGCCCCGACCTGCCTTCCTTGCGTCAAGGGGCGGCAGCGCGCTGCTCCTAACTCCTCCTCGTTTCCTCCGACAGAGGCTCCGCTGCAGACTCTCCACATGGACGTGTGGGGCCCCGCCCGTGTCAGCGGACGGGGTGGAGAGCGGTACTTCCTGCTGGTAGTTGACGACTACTCGCGTTACACCACGGTCTTCCCCTTGCGCACCAAGGGTGAGGTCCCTGCTGTCCTGATTCCTTGGATCCAAGCGGTTCGTCTCCAGCTACGCAGGAGGTTTCAGACCGACCTCCCTGTTCTGCGTCTGCACTTTGACAGGGGCGGAGAGTTCGCCTCCGACCTCTTGCGCGGCTTCTGTCAGGAGGAGGGCATCACCCAGTCTTACACGCTTCCGGGCTCACCGCAGAAAAATGGGGTTGCTGAGCGCCGCATTGGCCTGGTCATGGAGATCGCTCGTACCTCCTTGATCCATGCGGCGGCTCCCCATTCTCTGTGGCCGTTTGCGGTCAGGTACGCCGCACAGCAGCTCAACCTCTGGCCCCGTGTCTCCGTTCCGGAGACCTCGCCCACATTGCGGTGGACGGGGGAGGTTGGAGATGCGTCGGTGTTCCGGGTCTGGGGTGCCCGTGCTCTTGTTCGCGATACGTCCGCGGACAAGCTCTCCTCCCGCACCCTTCCCTGTGTCTTCCTTGGCTTTCCAATTGACGCACCTGGCTGGCAGTTTTACCACCCCGCCTCGGGCACTGTCCTGTCTTCTCAGGACGTCACCTTTGACGAGTCACTCCCTTTCTACTGCCTCTTTCCCTACCGCACTGCCCCTCTCCCTCCCCCGCCGCTCTTCCTCGTTCCAGGTCCCCCTCCGGGTAGACCCCCTTCCCCCCCAGGGTCCTGCTCCTTCAGGTGTGTCTCAGGTAGACCCCCCTCCCTTAGCTGAGCCTGTCGAGGTCACTAGCGACTCAGGTGCTGCTGAGGGTGGTCCTTCTCGTCTAGAGGTGCTGAGCCACTGCGTGCGGTTCTGGAGGGTGTGGGGCCTGAGGGTGCTGAGCCGGTGCGTGAGGTGCTGAAGGGTGTGGAGCCTGGGGGTGCTGAGCCGGTGCGTGAGGTGCTGGAGGGTGCGGAGTCTGGGGGTGCTCTGCCGGGGCGTGAGGTCCTGGAGGGTGCAGAGTCTGGGCGTACTGAGCCTGAGGGTGCTGGACTGTTTCTCACCGGCCCCTTACACCAGCGGAGTTGCGAGAGTGGTTTGCGGTTCGTAAGCGACTGAGGAGGCGTCCTGGAGTTGACAGTACTGCTGCTGGTGCTGGAGCTGCTGGAGGTGCTGCCGGAGCTACCGGTGGAGCTGGTGGTGCTGCTGGAGCTAGTGGAGGGGCTGCTGGAGTTGCTGGTGGTACTGCTGTTGGTGCTGCTGGTGCTGGAGCTGCTGGTGGTGCTGCTGTTGGCTTTGGGGGTGGTGGAGCTCCTGGAGGTACCACTGGAGCTGCTGGTGGTCCTGCTGTTGGCTCTGGGGGTGCTGGTGGTGCTGCGGCTGGTGCTGCTGGTGCTGGAGCTGCCGGTGGAGATGGTGGAGCTGGTGGTGCGGCTGTTGGTGCTGCTGGTGCTGGAGCTGCTGGAGGTGCTGCTGGAGTTGGTGGTGGTGCTGCTGGTGGTGCTCCTGCTGGTTCTGGGGGTGCTGAGCGGCCGCGGCTGTACTTCGTTCCGCTCCTAGAGCAGGTTCTTGGTCTCCCGCCTTCTCCTAGTCCTGCTCCTCCCTTAGAGTGTCCACCGCCTGTCCAGTCCGAGTCACAGTTACAGCCCGCCTCCCCACTGCCTGCTCCGTCTCCTTACACTGGCCTGACAGGAGGTCTTGCTGAGCGTCATGAGCCTGCATCTCGTCCTGCGTCGCCTGTTCGTGCTGCTCGCACTAGCGGTCGTGGTTCGCGTCAGCGTTCTCCTCCTGCCCCCGGCACGCACCGGATGACTCTGCGTCCTTCCACTGCTCCACAGCGTGTCCCTCTGCCGTCTCCTCCTGAGTCCTCTCTTCCTGCCCTTGCTGACCCGGAGTCTGACTCCCTTCATGCTACTAGTCCCACTATCATGCGTCTCCTGGCTACTATTGTCACTGACCCTTCCTTTGAGTCTGCTACTGCGTCTGCGCTAGTTGCCTAGCTTGTCGACTTTGCTGCTCGCTGTCGTCTAGACTACACTGCTAGTCTTGTTGCTGAGTCTGAGTCTGTCCGTTCTCCGTCCGTCGGGGGTGAGTGTGCCCTAGGCACATACATCCTTGAGGACAGGCAGGAGGAGTTCCAATGTTTGGCTGCTGCTTCACCTCATCTCGTGTCCATGATGCTTGCCCTTGAGGGAGACCCGGATGCACTAGACATCCCGACTCTGCGCTCTTACGCAGAGGCGGTTGAGGGTCCCTACTCCTCTCAGTGGCAGGCGGAAATGGACACAGAGATGGCTTCCTAGAAGTCCACAAGCACCTACGTCGACGAGGTTCCCCCACCTGGGGCGAACATCGTCAGTGGCATGTGGATTTTCAGGGTGAAGCGGACGTCGGGTTCTCCGCCTGTCTTCAAGGCGCGTTATGTGGCTCGAGGCTTCAGTCAGTGACAGGGAGTTGACTACTTTCAGACCTTCTCTCCCAGCCCAAAGATGACCACTCTTCGGGTACTACTGCACGTCGCTACTCATCGTGACTACGAGCTTCACTCTCTTGACTTCAGCACAGCCTTTTTACAAGGCAGCCTGCACGAGGAGATCTGGCTGCGCCGCCCACCTGGCTTCACTTGGTCGTTCCCCCCTGGTACCCAGTGGAGCCTCCGGCGGCCAGTCTACGGTCTCCGCCAGGCACCTCGTGAGTGGCACGACACACTGAGGACTACGCTTGCGGCTCTTGGGTTTGCTCCTTCTACTGCTGACCCGTCGCTGGTTCTACGCACCGACACTTCTCTGAGGCACTGACTCTAGTGAAGTCGGAGCTGCAGAAGAGACACACGTGCACAGACCTGGGTGAACTGCGCAGCTATCTTGGCTTGCAGATCACTCGGGACAGAGCACGACGCACCATCACTCTGACCCAGTCACACATGGTGTAGAAGGTCCTTCAGCGCTTCGACTTCCAGTTCTCTTCGCCACAGTTCACTCCTTTGCTTACAGGTCAGTCGCTCTCAGCTCTGCCTTCGGATGAGTCCGTAGAGCCGAGTGGCCCGTATCCAGAGCTTGTGGGCTGCCTCATGTACCCGATGACCTGCACTCGCCCTGACCTCGCTTACCCTCTTAGCATCCTGGCACGCTACGTTGCGCCCGGGAGACACCATCCAGAGCACCGGAAGGCAGCTAAGAGGGTGATGCGTTACTTGTGCAGTACGTCAGGCATGGGGCTTGTGCTTGGAGGACGGGGTCCAGTTGTCCTCATTGGTCACGCAGACGCTTCTTGGGTTGACGACTTGGCTACACAGCGGTCGTCACATGGTTACACCTTCAGCCTTGGCTCCGGTTCTGTTTCTTGGCGGTCTACCCGCTCTTCTTCCATTCTCAGCTCTAGCTGTGAGGCTGAGATCTACGCAGGGGCCGTGGCTGCACAGGAGCTGCGTTGGCTCACCTACCTGCTGACCAACTTGGGCGAGGTGCCTCGTTCTCCTCCAGTTCTCTATGTTGATAACAAGGCAATGCTTGCCTTGTGTCGCGAACAGAGATTGGAGCACAGAACGAAGCACATCGATCTTCGCGACTTCCTTGCTAGGGAGCTGCAGCAGTGTGGTCGGCTTCGTCTTGCCTACGTGGCCTCTCATGCCAACACTGCTGATGTGTTCACCAAGGCACTTCCGCCTCGTGACCATCAGCGTTTCTGTATTGCACTTGGCCTTGTTCCTGTGTCTTCTCACTTACTTACTTCTTAACCTTGCCTGTACTGCGATCTATATTGTATACCTGCACTTGTTTAGTAGTCATCACTGTACTGTAGCTTTTGCATATATATACCTCTACATGTGGACTGGTCTTGTGGCCCTTTGCCTGTGCTCAGATTGTGTGGTGACGTTGTGATCCACCCTGAGCTTGCTTTGCTTCTCTTGACTGGTCTTGTGACCCCTTGTTCTCCCCCACTTTGCCTATGGGGGTGTGTCAAATGATATATATGCTATATATGTCTAGGCTGTAGTGGGGTAGCTAATATGGGGTACAACCCCTTCTAGGGTTTCATATTTGTACCTAACTCTTTCATAGTTCATTCATTCCTGCCTAGTATTCTGAGAGTTGGGAATAGTATTTGGGTGAGTGTCGCAGTCGCCGCAGGTATCCCGTGAAGACGAACGACGGTGGCAATGAAGAGCCAAGCTGTTTCTTCGTCTGATATTGATTATTTGCATGATGCAAAATGTGCCATTTTTTTTTAACCGATCGACGACCACGGGGAAAGCGTCGTTTTTACTTGCCCCAGCTGGTAACCCCGTCAAAAAGTCCATCGTCACCTGCTTTCAAGAACACTCTGGAGGTGGAATCGGCCGCAACTGCCCCCTGGCCTCTGCCGTGGCGATTTCATGAGTTGACTGGTGGGATATGAAGCCACATGCCTTTGTACTTAACTGAACATTTTGGGCCAGTAATAATACAACTACACCTGCTGTCGTGTTTTTTTTACCTCGAAGTGTCGTGCGGTAATTCCGTCGTGAGCCGCTTGTAGTAATAATTCCCGCAGGAAAGAGTAACTTGGTACCCAGTTGAGATCGGCGCCAACTTTTACGTAATACACCCGTTGTGCTGCTGCAAACTGCTACGAGTTGCCACCAGTGAAGAATGGGTTTGCTTCATAACCGTGGTTGGATATGCCTGTGATTAGTGGGCTGGTCTAGGCGAGTAGTACAGCGTGCATTTGGGCAGTTGACCGAGTAAGTGTGAGGAACCTTTCTGTATGTGACCGTGTAATAGAGAAACGAGTCCAGGAAAATCAATCAGCAAATCTGTCATGGGTTGAGGTGGGGCTGTGCACGAAGTTACTGTAGGGATCAGTGATATGCTCGTAATGTCACGTCTCCGTCGGCCAAGTAGCAGCGCCACACTTTGGTGGACGATCGCGAACATTTCGCGGTCATGTATCGGGATTTTTTTCTAAGGCAGGTGAAGTTTGTGGGACTCGTATGCGATGGACTACACGCTCTCGCTGAAGTTCCATGCAACACTACTCCGATGGCAATGTTGCTAGCATAGGTAAACTCTTAAATGGGTTGTGTGGGTCAGCGTAGGTAAAACGAGTGGCGGGTACAATATATTTTTCAAGGCAAAACGTGCTCTTCTCCCCCCACTTAAAGGCGAACCCCTTTCGCCGCAAGTAGGACCCCCATTAGCAGTGTAGCGTTTTTTGAAGCCCTACTTAGCAGTCTTGCGTTTCTAGAAAACCTAGCACGCGAGTGTAACTTGCGTTTTTGAAAATTTTGAAACCACATCACGATTCTGACTTTTTTTTTAGGCGAGAGAAACCGTGACACGGGTGGGCTACAAGTAGACTCGGAGGTGGGGGAAATGTCAAACATTATATATGTTGTGCTTGTTTAGGCTACAGTGGGTTAGCCTATAGGGGGTACACAATTCTAAGGTTAGGTACTTGTACTGATTTCACAGTTAGTTCAATCATTCCTGTTCGTTCATTCAAACATGGTTTCAGAGCAGGTACTTCGCTAGGACCGTTTTTTCTAGGGCCCACCACTACTGCCTACCTACCTGCGCCCTAGTGCGCCTCGTGTTTTCACGGCCCCCTAAGGCCCCGCGACCCGCCCCTTAACGGCCCCGTCGCATCCCCTTAGCAACCCTGTCGGCCCCGCGATCGCCCCTAGCGGCCCCGTCGGCCCCGCGCTAGCCTCCCTAGCGGCCCCTTAAGGCCCCGTCGCCGCCCTTTAACGGCCCCGTCGGCCCCACGCTCGCCCCTAAAGGCCCCTTACGGCCCCGCGCTCGCCCCTAGAGGCCCCTTATGGCCCCGCGCTCGCCCCTAGAGGCCCCTTACGGCCCCGTCGTATCCCCCTAGCGACCCCGTCGGCCCCGCGATCGCCCCTAGCGTCCCCATCGGCCCCGCGCTCGCCTCCCTAGAGGCCCCTTAAGGCCCCGTCGCCGCCCTTTAACGGCCCCGTCGGCCACGCGCTCGCCCCTAGAGGCCCCTTACGGCCCCGCGCTCGCCCCTAGAGGCCCCTTACGGCCCCGCGCTCGCCCCTAGAGGCCCCCTTACGGCCCCGCGCTCGCCCCTAGAGGTCCCTTACGACCCCGTCACCTCTCCTTAGCGGCCCCTTGCCGGCTCCGCGTTCGCGCCTTAGAGACCGAGCCGCCCCACGTGAGACCGCCACGGCCCCTCCAGGACCGAGCCGCCCAGTCCGAGCCGAGCCGCGCGACCCAAACCGAGCCGCGCCGCCATACCCGAGCCGCGCCGCCCTACCTGAACCGAGCCGCGCCGCCCGTACTGAGCAGCCCCTCTGGACCGAGCCGCCCTACCACACTGCTTACGGCTTCTAGGGTGCTCCCACTGCTACTGCTACTTGTCAGAACAGCTTATGCTTTTATGTAGGCTGTAGTGGGGTATCCCATAGGGGGTACAACCCAATTAGGGTTAGTACTTGTACCCTCTTCATTCATAGTTCATCCCATTCTCGTTTCTTCTCATGGTTTCAGAGCAGGTTCCCTAGTGGGAACGCTACCTAGGGCCCACCACAAAACTTTTTTTTTCCTGCCCGGAGCGCGCCTCAGACTAGACCGAGTCGCGCGCGCCCCGTGTGCCCGTCGACCCCACGCGCTGCCCTAGCGGCCCCTCCTTGCGCCACCTGTCGACCCCGCGCGCCGCCTTAGCGGCTCCTTGCGCCGAGCCGTCGACCCCACGCACCGCCCTAGCGGCCCCCCCTGCACCGCCCGTCAACCCCGCGCGCCGCCCAAGCGCCCCCCTGCGCCGCCTGTCGACCCCGCGCGCCGCCCTAGCGGCCCCCTGCGCCGCCCGTCGACCCCGCGCGCCGCCCTAGTGGCGACTTACGCCACCCGTCGACCCCGCGCGCCGCCCTTGCGGCCTCGCCGCCCTTACCTGCGGCCCCACCGCCCTTACCTGCGGTCCCCGCCGCCCTTACCTGCGGCCCCACCGCCCTTCATCTGCGGTCCCCGCCGCCCTTACCTGCGGCCCCACCGCCCTTCACCTGCGGTCACCACCGCCCTTACCTGCGGCCCCACCGCCCTTCACCTGCGGTCCCCGCCGCCCTTACCTGCGGCCCCACCGCCCTTCACCTGCGGTCCCCGCCGCCCTCAACTTCGGCCTCCCCGCCCTTACCTGCGGCCTCGCCGCCCTCACCTGCGGTCCCCGCCGCCCTTACCTGCGGCCCACCCGCCTTCCCTGCGGCCCCGTCACCTCGCCGAGCAGACGACCGCTGAGCCGCCCTGCAGCAGCACGGCCGAGCCACCCAGCAGCTGAGCAGCCGAGCAGCCGAGCCGCCCAGCAGCCGAGCAGCCAAGCCGCCCAGCAACCGAGCAGCCAAGCCGCCCTGCAGCTGAGCAGCCCAGCAACCGAGCTGCCCTGCAGCCGAGCCGCCGTGCAGCCGAGCCGCCGTGCAGCCGAGCCGCCGTGCAGCCGAGCCGACGAGCCGCCGAGCCGCCGAGCCGCCTAACCGCCGAGCCGCCGAGCCGCCCGAGCAGCCCCGTCCGGTGAGCACAGTGCCTCTTTCACTGCACTGCCCTCACCCTACTGTCGCACTGCTAGTCTACTGTGGCCATGGCTACCCCTAGTATCCTCGCTTTTGACGCTGAGGGTCGAGCCATTGACTTTGACGTCTGGGTAGATGACCTGCAGCTGTTTTTACAGTGCGATAGGGCAGACGGTCTCTCACTCTTTG
This sequence comes from Closterium sp. NIES-65, assembly GCA_948144175.1. NCBI lineage: Eukaryota > Viridiplantae > Streptophyta > Zygnematophyceae > Desmidiales > Closteriaceae > Closterium > Closterium sp. NIES-65. The sequence continues at coordinate 631,521 of CANXME010000032.1, read as the reverse complement.
ACCTCACCTCTGGCGCCTCTCCTGCCCCTACTGCTGATGCCGACGCCACTGTTCGCTCCCAGTGGGCCACACGCAATGCTGCTGCACGTCTTGATGTGCGTCACCACCTCGCTACCTCCGAGCGCGCGCACTTTAGTCAGTACAAGAGTGCTCAGACCTTGTACGACGCTGTAGTTGCACGCTACTCCTCCTCCACTGCCACTGCTACACAGAGCCGTCTCATGCTACCGTACCTCTTCCCTGACCTTGCTGCCTTTCCCACAGTCGCTGACCTCATTACGAACCTCCGCACTAGTGACACTCGCTATCGCGCTGCGCTTCCTGCTGACTTCTGCGCAAAGAACCCCCCCCCCCCATGTACATCACTCTCTACTACATAGTCACTCGCCTCCCTGACTCCCTTCGCGTAGTCAGGGACCACTTCCTCTCAGTCTCTCCCACCACTCTCACTGTTGACCTCCTCGAGAAGACCCTCCTAGCGGCCGAGAAGAGCATAGTCGCTGTAGGGGCCTCTCGTGGTGACCCGCGCACCCCCATCTTTGAGGGGTGTTCCCCCTCCCCCCTTCTACCCTCTGTTGCTTCTGCTGCTGCAGCCGAACTCCTTGGTCTTGAGTCGGTCGGTGTGGCGTCTGCCCCTAGCGGGAGACGCCGCTCTGGCAAGGGCAAGGGGAGTAGGGGCACTGGAGGCGCGAGCGGGGGCGGTGGAGGTGGCGGGGGGAGTGGGGGTGGCGGTGGGAGTGGAGGTGGGAGTGGAGGTGTCGGTGGCCGCAGTGGAGGCGGAGGCGGCGGCGGCGGTGGCGGTGGGAGCGGAGGTGGCGGAGGTGGCGGCAGTGGAGGAGGCGGCGGAGGCGGCGGTAGCAGCGGAGGCGGTTGGGGTGGCGGTGGAGCTGGTCGCGGGTCTATGGAGAGGAGTGGCTCCGGTGGTGGTCCGCGCCAGCAGCAGCAGCGCGGAAGTGAGACCCTGTCCCCTCAGTAGCTCCGTGAGTGGTACACTGCATGCCAGCGGGGTGGGGGTTTTGGTCCGTGCACCTACGTTCTCGCACCGGCGACCGTGCGGGTGAGCAGTGTGGGGGTGCGCACCCCACCTAGCGCTGCTTTGGCCGCCTGACGGACGCGTGGCGTCACCAGTTCCCTGAGGCCACAGAGATCCATCGCTGGGGCGAGCTGTCTAGGGCGGGAGTTGCCATCTATGATCTTGATTTTGATGCCATTCTTTCTGCCATGTATGCTGTGACTATTAGTGATGAGGGTGACTGTTACCGGTGTTTCCCGCCCGATCCGGGCATTGAGACTGCTGCTCTAGGTACTGGTGCGGCTGCTGCCCTAGGTGCTTGCGACGCTGCTGCTCTAGGTGCTAGTGCACGGTTGTGCATATAAGGTGCCAGTATGATTAAGGTGTAGGACGGGTGTAGTGATGTGTTGTATTTGGTGAATGCAGCCTCAAGGATAAGTAGGTGGGGGGCTGGGAAATTGACGCGGAGTCGGTAGGAGATCACCAAGGGGTGAAATCCTCGCGACCAATGGGAACAAACCCACCCAGGCCCGAGCCGCACATTGAGAAATGCACGGCTCGAGCCAGGGACAGGTAAGTTCACTCTCACACACACACACAATGCTTTCCGTTTGTTATCCTTTCGTATAGTGGATTGTGGTTACCTCTAGCCTTGCCTTTGGTGACACCCACTAAGGGAGGACCGTTGAGGTGAGAGTCTCGTCACTTTCATAACAAACGGAAAGAATTCTGCGTGCGTGCAAGCATGGACGGGTACGACGTGCGTTATGGCCGGACGTATAGTCGGCATGAGCAGGATCGCTCACGGCGCGGACACTCCCGCGAGCGTGGGCGGTCGCTGGAGCGGTCTCCGCGGAGGCCAGATCGATCGCCGCGAAGGCCTGCCTTTCGGGCGGATCAGGTGCCTCTCGGGCATGAACGCCGAGAGGAAGGATCTGCACAAGGAAGAGCCGGCGGATCGGAATCGGCCATGGTGAGAAGTGATCCGTGGCGGACGGAAACGCGCCATGGGGGTGGCGATCTGGGATATCGCCAGGAGACGGGAGCGTATCGCTCGCCGGATGCAAGTTATCGCCGTCGCGAAGATCGGAGGCGCGGGCGAGGCTTGGAAGGACTGTTTTCGGGCCGAGAGGGAGACCTCAACGCTGGCGGAGTAGAAGAAAGCGACGCGGCGGACACCTCGCAGGAGTCCGAGCACGGCGATGCGGCGGAGAACGGCGCCGACGGCCGGAAGGAGGACGTGAGCAAGCAGCGCGACGTGCCTGCAGAAGCAACAGAAGCAGATCTCGCGCAGGCGAGCGTGGCGGCAGAGACAAGCGCGGTGGAGGGGGACGGAACGAGTGGTGCTCGAAACCCGCCGCGCAACGGAGAGGAGCGTGGCAGCGGGAGGCGTAGCAGCAGCTCGCGCTCTCCAGATTTGCGTCAGCAATGCGACGCGGGATGCGGCGACGGCGTGCGCTCGCCAGATCACCGGCGCACTTGTGATGGGGGGCGCGGCGACGGCATGCGCTCGCCAGATCCGCGGCGCACTCGTGATGGGGGACGCGGCGATGGTGTGCGCTCGCCAGATCCGCGACGCACTCGTGATGGGGGAAGCGGCGACGGCGTGCGCTCGCCAGATCCGCGGCGCACTCGTGATGGGGGACGCGGCGACGACGTGCGCTCGCCAGATCCGCGGCGCACTCGTGATGGGGGACGCGGCGACGGCATGCGCTCGACAGGTCTGCGGCGCACTCGTGAAAAGGGGCGCGGCGACGGCATGCGCTCGCCAGATCCGTGGCCGCTGCATGAGAGGAGACACGGAAGTGGATACCACTCGCCAGATTCGAGGCAACACCGGGACAGTGGGCGCGGGGGCAGCACGCACTCACTAGATCCGCGGAGAAATCGCGACGGGAGAAGCAGAGGGGATTCGCGCTCGCCAGAGCCTCGTTACTCGCGTGATGAGAGACGCGGAGGAGGCAATCGCTCGCCGGACATGCAACGGTACCGTGGAGAGAAGTGGGGAGACAAGGCGCACTCGCCCGACTGGCGCCTGCGTCATGGAGAAAGCCGGGGAGGCGGATATCGCTCACCGCATCGGCAGCAGAGCAGGGATGGGAGGCGCGGTGGTGGGTCTCGATCGCCTGGCCGGTATTGGCAGCACGACGGAAGATGTGCCGGACAGGGAGGGCGGGAGCAACATGGCGATAGAGAAGAAAGCAGTGGGCTGGTGCACAGCCTGGAGCGAGCCAAGGAAGCAAGGGAGGGCCTACAGCGGGCAAAAGGAAGGGGAGCATCAGGGAGATCGGTGGGAGGGCCGAGCGAGGCATGGGGAGAAGGAAGGGGAGGCACGGCCGTGGGCATGAGGGTGGAGGTGCATACACGCTTCTCAGGAGATCAGCATACGGGGCCCACGCTGAAGAACTACCTCATGCAAGTGGGCAATGTGCGGTACCGATGTGAGAGGAGCGGCATGGACTCAGTAGACTTTTTCCTGAGCCTGCCGAACACACTGGAAGGGGAGGCAGAGACATTGTACAGGATGAAGATGGATGAGCTGTTGGAGAGGGCAGGGAGGTATGGGGAAGACCCCACGGAGGCATTCCTAAGACGGCTGAAACGGCAGTTCCCAGGCCACACCGCGGAGAAGATAAGAGAGTTTCAGGACTTCAGGAAGGGGCGGGGCGAGTCACTACTCACCTACTACAACCGATTGGTTAACCTGGCAGAGGATGTGAGTTGCGCGGACACGGCCCTGCTTGTGAGTAAGTTTCTGGACGGCCTGGAGGGTACTTTGGGAAGCGGGCTGCGGCTGAAAGTGTACGAGAGGGGGGCTGACGTGACGCTTGATGAAGTATTCGAGCTAGCAGAGAAGATGGAGATGGCCCAGAGGAAGCTCGAAGCCTACCGGCAACGCCCAGTGGAGCGAGGCAGAGGACCTACGTGGGCCGCAGCCATGATACCAGAAGAAAAGGAAAGAGGAGGGGGAAGAGGGGATAACAGGACTGACACACGGACGTGCCACCGATGCGGGCAGCCAGGGCACTTGCGCAGAGACTGCAAGAACTGCGACTCCTGTGGTAAGCCCGGACACCGGCGGCGGGAATGCCCAACGGCGCCAAAGTGTGACATCTGTGGGAAGGGAGGGCATGCAACGAGGGAGTGTTATCAGCGGGAGGGAGCAGCGAGGAGGACACCAGAGGACCTGGAAAGGCAGATTGGCAAGCTACAGGCTCAGCTGAAGGCAATGGGACCACGACGCGAGGCAGAAGCGGGGATGTACGCTAAGAAAGAAAAGGAGGAGGATGTAGAGCAGGATGAAGAAGCTGCATTCATGAGCTGGGCAGGAAGAGCGGAGGATGAGGTGGAACACGAGGAGCAGCCAGCATACATGGCATGGAGAGGAAGGGAGGAGATGGGGCTGCGCAGCGGGGGAAGGGATGCACGGAAGGAGCAGGTGAGGAAGGAACGAGAGAAAGGACAGAAACCGGAAGCGAAAGAAGAGAGGTGCACAGCAGCACGGCACCCTCAGGAGCGGCTGGCGCGCCAGACTTCCGTGCTGCTGATACAAGGAGGCGCGCTGTCGGTGGAAGGGGAGAAGGCCAAGACGGCTATCATAGACACTGGCGCGCAGAGCGTGATATTAGGGAAGGGGATGGCCGAGAAGCTGGGACTGTGGGCACCGGACAGACATGTAGTGAAGGGGATGCTGGTGATGACAGCAGAGGGAGGAGAGTCAAAGTGGATGCCATGTACAAGGACTCCAATTGAACTGACGGTGCTCAAAGGAGAGAAGCACGAAACGCCGGTCAGGATCAGGTGCGGGATCTCAGAATCTGAAGATTTCGACGTTTTGGTGGGCACGGAGATGACCTTTGCACTGGGCATGACCATCTGCTTCTGGAGGGAGACGGTGGAATTCAGGACCAGGTGGTGGAGGAAGGGTGAGCCACTGGGACAGCTGCCGGTGCAGTTCGTCAAGACAGAGCCGAAGCGGGCCTACAGGGCGGATCTGAAGGAAATGACAGCGAAGCAGGGGGCACAGGAGAGCACGACAAGCAAGGAACAGGGCAGAGAGCTGAGGATGCGCTTCATGGACGAGCCTAGCCAGCAGACTGATTGGCAGCAACCTATCCGCCTGGTGGAACTATTTGGGGGTATAGGGGCGGGGTTGGCAGCAGTGGTGCGGAACGGGATCGCAGTGAAGCAGTGGATTTACGTAGAGAAGGCGGCAGAAGCAAGGAAAATGGCGGAGCATCACGCATGGCAGCTGCACCGCGAGTTCCCGGAGCTGTTGAAGGAAGAAGTGATCAAGGCAGCAATGAGTAGAGGAGTGCACGATGTACGGGCCATCACAGAGGCTGAGGTGGCGAGCTGGGGGCACGTGGACCTGTTGGTGGCGGGATGGGAATGCCAAGGGGTATCATGGGCAGGGAAGGGCAAGGGTGAGCAAGACCTGCGGACACAACTGATGGAGGACTTGTTCAAAATTCTGGAGTGGCTGCAGGCTCGACAAAGCAGGGTGGCCTACCTGCTGGAGCATTTAGACATGGAAGGAGATGTGCGCGAGCCCATACGAGTAGTAAGGGAGCGAGTGACCAGACATGTGGGAAAGGGAGTGAGCTGCGACGCGACACGGATGGGAGCTTACGCACACAGGCTCAGGATGTACTGGAAAAATGTGGTGCCAGCGGAAGACCTGCAGAAGGAGATAGAGGGGGTACGGAGAGCAGGGGGGCGGAAGCTGAGCGATATACTGGAGCCTGGGCGAACGCCAGCACCAGTGAATAAGAAGAGCTACAGCCGACATTATCCGTGCAATCAAGTGGGGCAGGAGAGGCAAGCACTGCCTACGCTAGTGTCATATGAGGGGGCAGCAGGGTACCAGATGGATGGGAAGCAGCCAGGCCCAGGACTAGTGCTCGACCACGGGAAGGGAAGATGGGAGGAGCCCACGGCCCTGGAGAGGGAGCTGGCTATGGGGTACAAGGAGAACGCTACAGCAGCCCCTGGCGTCACTGAACAGGAACGGAGGCGGGCAATGGGGAACGCAATGGATGGGTACGTGATGAGGTGGTTGGTGCAGCGGATGTGGAGAGAGACAGTGCAGCGCTGGGGACTGAAGGAGGGAGAGAACACAGTAGCAACGGTGAGGCAGGGGGCATGGGCCTGCCTGCCGAAAGCAGAGCATGAGTGGAAGATAGGTGAGAGCATGAGTGAGGGAGGGAAGGCAGCCATGCTGGCACTGCTGGTTAAGCACAGGAGGGGCTTCGCTTTCACCCTGCAGGAGTTGGGGAAGTGCAAGATCAAGGAGATGGCATTGAAGCTGAGCAGCGATGAGCCGGTGTTCCACCGCCGAAGAAAGATGCCGCCTGGGGATGAGGCGATCTGCAGGGAGAAAATAAAGGAGTTACTGGAATCTGGATTGATCAGAAGGTCAGAGTCAGAGTACGCGACCCCGACGGTAGTGGCAGCCAGGAAGGATTTGACAGGAGAGGTGCTGAGCCGCAGGATGTGCGGCGATTACAGAGATCTTAATAAGATCACCGTGCCGGACAGGTACCCCATGCCGATGGCGGAGGAGCTCTTTGACAAGATGGCCGACGGGGTGTACTTCACGACGCTGGACCTGCGCCAGGGATTCAATCAAATAAAAATCAGGGAAGAAGATGTGAAGAAGACAGCCTTCCACAGACCGGACGGGCTGTACGAGTGGCTATACATGCCCTTCGGCCTACGGAACGCCTCGGCGGTGTTTCAACGAGTCATGGACGCGGTGCTGCGGGGAATTGAACATGCAGCATGCTACATCGATGATGTAGTCATCTTCAGCTTGACCGAGCAGCAGCATCTGGAGGACGTGGAGAGGACCCTGAGTGCAATAGAGGAGGCAGGGCTCACATGCCATCCCAACAAATGCAGGTGGGGGGAACGGACGGTGCAGTACCTGGGGTATGAGGTGACAGGGGGACAGATCGGGATCCAGCAAGCAAAGGTACAGGTGCTGGACAGGCTGAGGGAACCTAGAGACAAGTCAGGGCTGCGCGCGGTCTTGGGCTTCCTCAGCTACTACAGGCGCTTTGTGCCTAACTTCAGTAAGAGGGCGGCGGTGCTGAATGGGATACTGCGTGAGGACAAGGCATGGGAGTGGGGAGAGCAGCAGAGGGTAGCACTCCAAGACCTCATGACAGCCGTAAAGACGGCGACAGTGCTACGGCTGCCAGCAGCAGACCAACCTTTCGTCCTCTACACCGATTGGAGCAGCCAGGGGATGGGGGCAATACTGTGCCAGGGGGTGGAGGGAGTGGAGAAGGTGGTAGCCTACGCCAGCAGGAGCTGCAACCCCGCAGAGGCACAGTATAGCTCATACATAGGGGAGGGACTGGCGGCAGTGTGGGCAGTTGGGCACTTCAGGGTGTACCTGCAGGGCCGCGAGTTCACCTTGGTCACTGATCATCAGCCCCTCACGTGGCTGATGACCACACCAGGGCTGACGGGAAGGAACGCCAGGTGGGCCGTGAAGCTGCAGGAATATGATTTCCAGATCAGGCACAGGCCGGGGAAGACGCTGCAGCACGTAGACGGTCTCTCCCGTAATCCACCACTGCTGGAAACAGGACAAGGAACACAGGGGACGGAGGGGACAGAGCAGGAGCCAGCGCACACCCTGATCATGCTGGCGAGAGAAGTGGAACAAGTCGGTGCCAAGGGGAGTAAGGGGCCAGCGGACATATGGCAGGATGAGAAGGCGATGAAGTGGGTGAGGGGAGAAACAGAGGAAGACGAGGCAGTGTCTGACAGAGTGAGAGCACGAGGACACCACTACAGGTGGTACCAGCAGCAGCTGCAGGTCAAGACAGAGGACGGTTGGAAGCTGGTGCCAGCGCCACAGGACCGTGAAGCAATAATCAAAGAGGTACACACTAAGCTGGGACACTTCGGACATGAGAGGACCGTACATCTGCTGAAGACGGGCTGGTGGTGGGAAGGGATGCACAGACAGGTGAAAGAGTAGGTAGAGGGGTGTGAGGCATGTCAGAGGAGCAAAGCCAACCTGACGCAGACCAAAGCAGAGCTGACCTCACTGCCAATCTGCGGGCTAGGGTTCCGATGGTCCTTAGACCTGGCGGGGGAGCTGCCCCTAAGCAGGAGTGGGAACCAGTACATCGTGTTCATGGTGGAGCATGTGAGCAAGTGGCTGGAGGTGAGAGCCATCCCCAGCAAGAGCTCAAGGCACATTGCAGCAGCTTTCAAGGCACAGGTCGTGTGTAGGTTTGGGGCATGTGGGGAGGTGCTTACAGACCAGGGAACGGAGTTCCAGGGGGAGTTCAAGAAGTTGCTGGCGGAGTCGGGCATCACCCATCGGAAGACCTCTCGCTACCACCCGCAGAGCGACGGGCTGACTGAGCGAGCAGTGCAGACCTTCAAGCGAGGGCTCCGGGCCTATGGGGAGCAGCGGAAGAGGGACTGGGATGAGGAGCTGGACTGGATCGCAGCAAGGTATAGATTCGGGAAGCAGGCAGCATTGAAGGATCATTCCCCATACAGCGTGCTATACGGACGGGACCCAATCCTGCCTGTGGGGGCACCACGGGTGCTGACAGACACAGTGACAGCGGGCACAATCAAGAACTGGGTAGCCCTGTCCGAGGTGAGGGCGCGGTACATGCGTTACATGATGCCAGCCGCGCTGGAGAACCTGCGCACCGCACAGCTCAGAGATGCCAGGCGATATGAACAAAGGCAGCAAAAGGGGGAGGGCCGAGCGGCAAGGGCCATCAGCGAAGGACAGGAAGTGTATCTGAAGAAGGCCAAGCAGGACACCCTAGATGTGGGATTGGGGACAGTGCGCTGGAAAGTCAAGGAGGTGCGCCCATCAGGAGTGCTGGTCTTGGAAAATGACGCGGGGGCGCAGCTGCGGGAACATCAGACGAACACGGCAGTGATAAGGGGAACAGGGCCTCAGCGTACTGGTCCTGTGACCCGCGCTCAAGCTGCTCGAGCACGGGCACAGGAGGGGGCAGAGAGTGGCTGAGGCAATAGAGGGAACGAAGGAGAGACAGAGCAGGAGAATCAAGGCAAAGAAGAGTGCAGCCGCAACTCCGACAGCTGTCACCGAATATCCACGGTTGTGCATATAAGGTGCCAGTATGATTAAGGTGTAGGACGGGTGTAGTGATGTGTTGTATTTGGTGTATGCAGCCTCAAGGATAAGTAGGTGGGGGGCTGGGAAATTGACGCGGAGTCGGTAGGAGATCACCAAGGGGTGAAATCCTCGCGACCAATGGGAACAAACCCACCCAGGCCCGAGCCGCACATTGAGAAATGCACGGCTCGAGCCAGGGACAGGTAAGTTCACTCTCACACACACACACACAATGCTTTCCGTTTGTTATCCTTTCGTATAGTGGATTCTGGTTACCTCTAGCCTTGCGTTTGGTGACACCCACTCAGGGAGGACCGTTGAGGTGAGAGTCTCGTCACTTTCATGAGAGTGGCTGAGGCAATAGAGGGAACGAAGGAGAGACAGAGCAGGAGAATCAAGGCAAAGAAGAGTGCAGCCGCAACTCCGACAGGGAGTTGCCATCTATGATCTTGATTTTGATGCCATTCTTTCTGCCATGTATGCTGTGACTATTAGTGATGAGGGTGACTGTTACCGGTGTTTCCCGCCCGATCCGGGCATTGAGACTGCTGCTCTAGGTACTGGTGCGGCTGCTGCCCTAGGTGCTTGCGACGCTGCTGCTCTAGGTGCTAGTGCGCCTGCGTCCTCAGGTACTGGTGAGTCTGCGCTCTCAGGTACTGCGTCGGCTTCGGCCTCCCTCACCTTCACCCTTGACTCTGGGGCTTCTCGCTCCTTCTTTCGGAACCGCACCACACTCACGCCGCTTAGTCGGCCGATTGCGGTGTCCCTGACTGACCCCTCTGGGGGTCCTGTCCTGTCTCACTTCTCCACAGTCCTCCCAGGTCCGGCAGCTCCCTCTGGCACCCTGTCTGGTCTCTACCTCCCCTCGTTCTCTACGAACTTGGTGAGTGGTGCTGACCTACAGGATGGGGGAGTACACCAGTTCACTCCTGCGCGTCAGCGGGTGACGCATTGCACAGACGCCCGCACAGGCCGACACTTGGCTACGTTTACACGTCAGCCGGGGTCGAGCCTGTACACACTGACCACTGCGTCTCCTCCAGTTGCTGAGTCTGGTAGGGTAGCTGCATCGGGTCAGGTGTTTGCTGCAGCGTCCAGGTCTGGTCCTGAGCCTGCCCCCTGTTCGTGTCGTCTCCTCTCTCACGAGACTCTCCTCTAGCACCACCGCCTTGTTCACCCCTCTCTGCTTCGGCTCAGAGGCATGGCCTCCCGTCTTCTTGTTTCTGGTCTCCCCAGGTCCCTCCCTCCCCTTCCTCAGGGGCCTGGCCCTTCCTGTGTCCCCTGTGTCGAGGGGCGCCAGCGGGCTGCCCCTCACTCCTCCCAGTTTCCTCCGACAGAGGCCCCGCTGCAGACGCTTCACATGGACGTGTGGGGCCCTGCCCGCGTCCGTGGATAGGGTCACGAGCGCTACTTCCTGCTTATTGTTGACGACTACTCGCGTTACACCGCAGTCTTCCCCTTGCTCAGCAAGGGTGATGTCACTGAGGTGCTGATCGACTGGATCCGCGCAGCTCGTCTCCAGCTCAGGCAGAGCTTTAGCTCGGACTTTCCTGTTCTGCGTCTGCACTCAGACAGAGGCGGAGAGTTTTCCTCTGGCCTTCTCAGAACCTACTCTCGCACGAGGCATCCGTCAGACCTACACGCTTCCGGACTCTCCACAGAAAAATGGGATTGCTGAGCGCCGCATTGGCATGGTCATGGACGTCGCTCGTACGTCTATGATGCATGCGGCTGCCCCCCATTTTCTGTGGCCGTTTGCGGTCAGGTACACGGCGCATCAGATCAATCTCCACCCAAGGGTCTCCAGGCAGGAGACCTCCCCAGCCTTGCTGTGGACGGGGAAGGTTGGCGATGCGTCTGCGTTCCGGGTCTGGGGATCTCGGGCGCTTGTCCACGACTTGTTTGCGGACAAGCTGTCCCCTCGTGCTGCTCCTTGCGTCTTCCTGGGGTTCCCCCCTGACGTGCCTGGGTGGCAGTTCTACCACCCCACCTCTCGCTGTGTTTTGTCCTCCCAGGACGTCACGTTTGACGAGTCGGTACCCTACTACCGCCTCTTCCCCTACCGCACTCCGTCCCTCCCCCCGCCCCCGCTCTTCCTTGTCCCAGGTCCCCCCCCGGTAGACCCCCCCCCCTCCTCAGGGTCCTGCCCCTTCAGGTGTGTCCTAGGTAGACGCAGTCGAGCCTGTCAAGGTTACTGGTGACTCTGGTGCTACTGAGGGTGCTGAGCCTGGGGGTGATGAGCCTGGGGGTTCTGAGCCTGGGGGTGCTGAGCCTAGGGGTGCTGCGACTTGGGGTGCTGAGCCTGGGGGTGCTGAGCCTGGGGGTGCTGCGACTGGGGGTGCCGAGCCTGGGGGTGCTACGCTTGGGGGTGCTGTGCCTGGGGGTGCTGAGCCTGGGGGTGCTGAGCCTGAGGGCGCTGAGCCTGGAGGTGCTACGCCTGGAGGTCCTCCGGGGGCATCGTCTCGCCGGGAGCCACTCTCTCCACCGGGGCTGCGTGAATGGTTTGCCCGGCGCTGGAGGCGTGCTGCTGGAGCTGGAGGTTCTTCGGCTGCTGCGGGTGCTGGTGCCGCGGGTCCCGGATGTGAGAGTACGTCGGCTTATGCTTGTTATTCATGCTTGCTATTTTTTCCTTACGCTATTCCTAGCTTAGGATTATTTTCTGCATGCATGAATTTCTTGATTTCCTAGGTTCGTTGCTATACTATAGTTATTATAGTTATAGGCACCAAACCAGGTTACGTGCACCGAACTCAAGCTATTCGGTCGCCACCGAATTGCTTTCTACCGAGTTCGGGAAGGTTCTGTTCGGGACGCTTCGCGACCCTCAGAACATTCGCGTCACACCTGGGTTACGTGCCTTGTGTCGAGCCTATATATAGCCTCATGTTGTACCCAAGTGATCATTCAATTCAAACTCTCTGTTCTGAGCTCGATCCTAGATCCTCACACTTGGTAATCAGAGCGGGTTTACACGCGAGGTCTTCAACCGCTTAGTTCCGGTCTTTAAAAACCGCGGGGGCGACGACGAAAGCGCCGATACGGGTATGTAAAACCAGTTCCGCGCAATTTGTCTAAGTCCCCCTCGATTCGGTTTTCGAACACCCCTCAGATTTACTGGTGGAAAGGTTGGAGTTTCGACCGTTCGATCGAGTTTCATCTCAACGGCCCAGAGAATTTCGCCCAAAAAAGTTGGAATTTGGAGGGTCGGATCGATTTCTCCTCAACGGCCAAGATCGGACGCGAATTTCGCCTAAGGGAGATTTACGCAACCTACAGAATTCGCGCTCGTCGATTCTACAGTCAATTTGACTCGCAGTAAGTCGACCAACACCTAGAATTCGATTATTTTCGTCGCGCATCTTCCTGTAAATCACCAAATGGAGGGCCAAGGCGACAACTACGCGACCACGAGCGACGTCTCGAGCCTCCGCACCGACATGGAGCAGACGCAGGCGACGCTTCGTCGACTCGAGGCTTTTTTAACAAGCCACCCGGCGCTCGCCACGACAACAGCAGCGACTGCAACCACAACAGCACCGACAATTCCAGCAGCAGTGGTGACACCGATATTTCACGGCCCAATGGCACCACCAACGCCGAACCTCAAAGCAGCACGACCGAGGCTCCTGGAAGCGTTCGATCCAAGCGCAAAGGGATCCGACGTCCGGCGTTTCGTGGCAATCCTCGAGATCTACTTCGAGGCCATTGGCTGTTCGACCCCGACATACGACGCAACACGAATCCGGCTCGCAGCAACACTGTTACGCGGACCAGCACTCGAGTGGATCTACAACACTGACGTGGCTCGCGGGGAGAAAACGTGGCAGCAGTTTCGGGCAGAATTTATCGGGCGTTTCGAACCGGTTAATACTACCTATATGGCGCGGCAACAAATTCATCGGCACAAGCAGTACGGTAGTGTAGCGCAGTACACGCAGCAGATGGAGCTCTTGTTCACCCGCATCCCCGACCTGACCGAAGGCGAAAAAATCACGGCATACACAGAAGGGTTAAAATTGGGGGTTCAGCGGCAGGTGATCGCGTCAAATCACGAAAGCTACAAGGACATCGTGCGTGCAGCCGAGCGTTACAACGCGCTGACCCGAAGTCAACCCGAAACACGACGTTTCACGCCGAACCGTACATTTGGCACGGAGCGATCGGCACCCCCCACGTTCGTCGAACCGATGGATATCGACAAATTCAACGCGAAGCGGCAGCCGACCAAATGCGAATTTTGCGGCGCAGCAGGGCATCAGATTTTGTCGTGCTACAAGTTGAAGAAAGTACGTGCGATCATGCAGGACGGTAACAGTGGAGCACCCCCGAAGTAAAAAAACGGGAATCGCCAGTAGCCGCGGATCGAACTGGCGATCGCGTAAAGATCCGAAAAGCGAAAAAGGGCGACGACGTGGCGACTTCGGAGCGGGCGAAAAAAGGAGAAAATGATGGCGCGAATATAAAACGTCACGACCGGCCGGCATCAGGGGAAATCGCCGAGGCGACTGGTGGCTCCGCGAAAAAAGACTCTGCACTGACCGGGAAACTCCAGCCGGACCCCCACGAAAGTAAGAAATCGTTAAAAGTATCCTATAAAGATACTCTAACAAAAAATATCGCTTCTCGTGGTTTTCAAGCCTTTGAAAAATTCAGGGGAGAACTAGAGGCCAAGAAAAAGCCTTTAGAAGTCATTCAGGTACCTGCTAATATGGGCAAAGTATTACGGAGCGTAGAGAAGGGTCGTGCGTTCCGTGGTGTTAATATTCTCTCCCCGCAGCAGAGTGTTAAGGATCCCCGTTGCCCACAGGTGAAGCCTACACAGCTGCAAAGGCTTAGAGGAAAATTCCAGGCTCAGGAGAAGATATACAAGCCTCGGAAAAATCCTCCTACCCCCCAGGTGAAGTTGGAAAGTGCTGAGTCGGGTATAGGAAACAGGGAAGGTATCCATTTTACTGTACCCTATGATCCTATTAATGAGACCCTCTTTGGCTACTCAGCGCAGCAGAAACCACTACTCCTCGAGGTGTTATGCAATGGGCGACGCCTCCAGGCACTGGTGGACAGCGGTGCATCTCACTCGGTGTGTGACCGCGGAGCATTGGAGAAAATTGGAGAGAAGGCGGAGGAGACCCAGTTTTCAGCAACCATGGTGGACGGTACGAAGCTTCCTATCCACGGCGAAGCATCATTGCAGCTGCATATCGGTGCGTTAAGGTGGAAACCGAAGCTGCCAGTCACCAACATCAAAGGGTTAGATTTTATCTTGGGGCAAGATTTCCTGAAGCGGTTCAACCCCGAGATCGATTGGGTCAACAGCAAGGTGTGCATCTACAACAACGGGAAACGGATAGCACTGCGAAGCTGGACGGATACAGGGGACATACCTGAAACGACACTGGCACGGTTCGAACAGACGGTGAACGAGAGTAACACGGGTTACCTAGCACTGGTTATGGCAGCAGCAGAGGAGGAGAAGCCGAGTTCGGAGCTACCTGCAGCAGTGAAGGAGGTCTTGGAGCAGTACAAGGATATAATGCCCGACGACTTACCTGCAGGCGTACCCCCTGCACGCACCCACGAACACGAGATCGTGGAGGAACCAGGTGCGAAACCCGTCTCACGTGCACCATACCGACTGAGTCCGACCGAACTGACAGATATGAAGAAACAGATCGAGTATCTACTGGACAGACAACTGATCCGACCCTCCACCTCTCCCTACGGCGCACCAGTTCTCTTCACACCAAAACCAGACGGCAGTTTACGGATGTGCATCGACTACCGCGCACTGAACAAACAGACGGTAAAAAACAAATACCCCATACCGCGCATCGACGACTTACTGGACCAACTGCATGGTGCAACAGTCTTCTCGAAGCTGGACCTACGGTCGGTTTATTGGCAGATCAAGATGGCAGACAACTCGGTCCACAAGACGGCGTTCCGTACTCGATACGGCTCCTACGAATACTTGGTGATGCCGTTCGGACTCTGTAACGCACCAGCAACGTTTCAGGCGGAGATGAATCACATCTTACGGCCCCTGCTGGACGAGTGCGTGGTGGTGTACCTGGACGATATTCTCATCTACTCCAAGAACATGAAGGAGCACGTGGAGCATCTGCGGAAGGTGTTCGAGATCCTGCGGAAGAACAAGTTCTATGTGAAGCTGTAAAAAAGCGACTTCGCCCTGAAGAAGGTGCAGTTTCTTGGGCACATGGTGAGTGCCGAGGGCGTACACGTGGACCAGCGGAAGATCGAAGCCGTCAAAGAGTGGAAAGTTCCGGAAAACGTGAAAGAATAGCAGCAGTTCCTAGGCTTCGCCAACTACTACAATAGGTTCGTGCCACAGTACGCTAAGATTGCAGCGCCACTGACCGACCGACTGAAAAGGGATACACCCTTCAAATAGGATACTCCTCATCAGCAAGCCATGGAGCAGCTACAGACCGCACTGACCACAGCCCCGGTACTCATCCTACCAGACCCTGAGAAGGACTACGTAGTTGAAGCTGACGCTAGTGACCAGGCAGTCGGAGCAGTACTGATGCAGGATCACGGGAACGGGTTACAGCCTATCGCCTACCTCAGTAAGAAACTGCACGGAGCAGAACTGAACTACCCCATTCACGACAAGGAAGCCTTATCCATAGTCGTAGCCTTCAAAGCGTGGAGGTGCTATCTAGAAGGAGCCAAGACTACAGTCTATACTGACCACTGCAGCCTCAAATACCTGAAGTCACAGCCAACACTCTCACGACGACAGGTGCGATGGATGGACTTCTTGGAGACCCACTTCCACTACGACATCATCTACAAACCCGGGCTACACAACAAAGCAGACGCGTTGAGCCGCCCAGGACATGTAGCAGGCATCCAACTCGACGGGATGAACCCTCTGCTCAAGGGTCTATTCCAACATGGGTACTCCGTGGATGGCGAGATAGCAACGGCAGCGAAACAGAAGCTGTTACAGTGGGAGAAAGACTTAGCTCTAAGGAAGGGTTCAGGAAAGATTTGGGTACCGAATTACGCCCCGCTACGGCAAATCCTATTGGATGAGTTTCACGACGTACCTTACGCGGGACATTTCGGGAGCAACAAGACGTTAGCAGGGATAGCGAAGTATTACTACTGGCCCGGGATGGCAGCAGACGTGCAGCAGTTTGTCACCTCTTGCGACACGTGCCAGCGGATGAAGAGTAGCAAGTAGAAAAAAGCAGGGTTACTTCAGCCTCTACCTGTACCGGAGCAGCCATGGCAAGTCGTTAGCCTCGACTTCATCACTGGACTTCCTTCGACCTCACGAGGGCATGATGATATACTCGTGGTGATCGACAAGTTCTCTAAAATGGGTCACTTCATCCCGACCAACGCCACCGCTACTGCTGAAGCAACTGCTCGCCTCTTCTTCGACCGCATCATCACCATCCACGGCATCCCCGCTACACTCATCTCAGACAGAGACCCCAAATTCACGAGTAAGTTCGGGAAGGAGCTCATGGGATTATTGGGGACTAAACTAGCGATGTCCTCAGCATACCACCCACAGACTGACGGACAGACAGAGCGACTCAATCAAGTGGTTGAACAGTTACTGCGCACAGCTTGCAAAGACGTCGTCAGCCACTGGGACACACAGTTACCGACCCTAGAGTTCGCTTACAACAACGCGTCTCATGCGGCCACAGGGAAAACTCCTTTTTTCCTGTGTTACGGACGGGAACCACTTACACCACAGCAGCCAACCACACCGGCACATGTCCAAGTCGCACATGACTTCGTCACCACCATGCAGCAGCTATGGGAGAAGACTCAGCGACGTCTCACCACGATGCAAAACTCCCAGAAGCAGTATGCCGATCGCCAGCGACGAGATCACTCAGTAGCAGTCGGAGATCAGGTGCTTCTTGACACGCGCAACTTGAACCTATCTCACCTTCCATCCAAACTCAAGCCTCGCTTCTGTGGTCCTTTTCTCCTTGAGACACAGGTGACACCAGTTACATTCCGCTTGCGCTTACCAGATGCATGGAAGCTTCACAACGCTTTCCATGTCCAGCTACTGAAGCCCTACAAGGACCCCAACCAACAGTTCCAGAGACGGCAGCTTCCGCCACCTCCTCCTGTTCTCATCCAGGATGAACCTGAATATGAAGTGGAGCGCGTTCTTTCTCATCGACGCCGCGGCGGCAAGACCCTCGAGTTCCTGATACGCTGGAAGGGTTATGACCCCACTGAGGACAGTTGGGTTGTAGAAGCTGATATGGGCAACGCACGCCGTGCTCTCAAGGATTATCTTGTCAAGGAGGGTGTATCTCACGCCACCCAGCTTTGAGGGGGGGACGTGTGAGAGTACGTCGGCTTATGCTTGTTATTCATGCTTGCTATTATTTCCTTACGCTATTCCTAGATTAGGATTATTTTCTGCATGCATGAATTGCTTGATTTCCTAGGTTCCTTGCTATACTATAGTTATTATAGTTATAGGCACCGAACCAGGTTACGTGCACCGAACTCAAGCTATTCGGTCGCCACCGAATTGCTTTCTACCGAGTTCGGGAAGGTTCTGTTCGGGACGCTTCGCGACCCTCAGAACATTCGCGTAACACCTGGGTTACCTGCCTTGTGTCGAGCCTATATATAGCCTAATGTTGTACCCAGGTGATCATTCAATTCGAACTCTCTTTTCTCAGCTCGATCCTAGATCCTCACACTGGAGGTGCTCGTACTAGGAGTACTGGAGCTGCTGGGCCTGCGGGTTCGACTGGAGCTGGTGCTGCTGCGGGCGTTGGTGCTGAGCCTACTGCTCGCGGTCCTGCTGGGGGTACTACTGGTGCTGCTGGAGGTTCCGGAGCTGCTGGAGGTGCTGCTGGAGCGGGAGCTCCTGCTGGGGGAACTGGTGCTGTCCCTGATGTGTCTGGCGTTGCCGCGCGGCCTTGACCGTACTTCGTTCCACTCCTGCAGCAGGTTCTTGGTCTTCCACCTTCGACAGGTCCTCCTTCTTTAGAGTGTCCACAGCCTGTCCCGTCACAGCTACAGTTAGAGCCTGCCTCCCCATTACCTGCTCCCTCTCCCTACACTGGTCCTACTGGAGGTCTTGCTGAGCGTCGTGAGCCTGCGTCTCGTCCTGCGTCGCCTGTTCGTGCTGCTCGCACTAGTGGTCGCGGTTCGCGTCAGCATCCTCCTCCTGTCCCTGGCACGCACCGGATGTCTCTGCGTCCGTCCACTGCTCCTCTGCGTGCCCCTTTGCCTTCTCCTCCTGCTTCCTCTCTTCCTGCTCTTGCCGACCCGGAGTCGGACTCTCTTCGTGCTGCCAGTCCTACTGTCACGCGTCTCCTTGCTATTGTCGTCAGTGACCCTTCCTTTGAGTCCACTGCTGCGTCTGCCCTAGTTGCTGAGCTCGTTGACTTTGCTGCTCGCTGTCGCCTAGACTACGCTGCTAGTCTTGTCGCTGAGTCTGAGTCTGTCTGTCCTCCGTCCGTCGGGGGTGAGTGTGCCCTTGGCACAAACGTCCTTGAGGACAGGCAGGAGGAGTTCCAATGCTTGGCCGCTGCTTCACCTCATCTCGTGTCCGTACTGCTTACCCCTGAGGGAGACCCGGATGCACTTGACATCCCGACTCCGCGCTCTTACGCGGAGGCGATAGAGGGTCCCTACTCTTCTCAGTGGCAGGCAGCTATGGATGCAGAGATGGCTTCCTTGAAGTCCACAGGCATCTACGTTGACACTGTCCCCCCTCCTGGGGCGAACATCGTCAGTGGCATGTGGATTTTCAGGGTGAAGCGGCCGCCGGGTTCTCCGCATGTCTTCAAGGCACGGTACATGGCTCGTGGCTTCAGTCAGCGGCAGAGAGTTGACTACTTTCAGACCGTCTCTCCCACCCCAAAGATGACCACTCTTTGGGTACTACTGCACGTTGCTGCTCACCGTGACTACGAGCTGCACTCTCTTGACTTCAGCACAACTTTCTTGCAGGGCAGCCTGCACGAGGAGATCTGGCTGCGCCGCCCACTTGGCTTCACTGGATCGTTCCCTCTTGGTACCCAGTGGAGTCTCCGGCGTCCAGTCTACGGTCTCTGCCAAGCACCCCGTGAGTGGCACGACACACTGAGGACTACACTTGCAGCTCTTGGGTTTGCTCCTTCTACTGCCGACCCGTCGCTGTTTCTGCGCACCGACACCTCTCTGCCGCCTTTCTACATCCTCGTGTACGTTGACGACTTGGTCTTTGCCACTGCTGACACTGCTGGACTCGCCTACGTGAAGTCCGAGCTGCAGAAGAGACACACGTGCACAGACCTGGGTGAACTGCGCAGCTACCTTGGCTTGCAGATCACCCGGGACAAAGCACGCCGCACCATTACCCTGACTCAGTCACACATGGTGCAGCAGGTCCTTCAGCGCTTCGGCTTCACGTACTCCTCGCCTCAAGCCACTCCTCTGCCTACTCGCCACTCACTCTCAGCTCTGCCTTCGGATGAGTCCGTAGAGTCGAGTGGCCCGTATCCAGAGCTTGTTGGCTGCCTCATGTACCTGATGACCTGCACACAACCTGACCTTGCATACCCTCTTAGCATTCTCGCACGCTATGTTGCTCCTGGGAGACACCGACCAGAGCACATGGCTGCAGCGAAGAGGGTGTTGCGCTACTTGTGGAGTACGTCGGGCATGGGGCTAGTGCTTGGAGGGCGCAGTCCAGTGGTCCTCACTGGGCACGTAGACGCTTCCTGGGCTGACGACCAGGCTACACAGCGGTCGTCACAGGGTTACACCTTCAGCCTTGGTTCCGGCTCTGTCTAGTGGCGGGCTACTCGCTCGTCTTCTGTTCTTAGCTCCAGTTGTGAGGCTGAGATCTAAGCCTGGGCCATGGCTGCACAGGAGCTTCACTGGCTCACCTACCTGCTGACCGACCTTGGAGAGCCGCCTCGTTCTCCTCCAGTTCTGTACGTAGACAACAAGGCCATGCTGGCCTTGTGTCGAGAGCAGCGACTGGAGCACAGAACGAAGCACATTGCTCTCCGCTACTTCCTTGCTCGTGAGCTACAGCAGCGTGGACAGTTGCGGCTTGCGTACGTGGCCTCTGAGGCCAACACTGCTGATGTTTTCACCAAGGCACTTGCGCCTTGTGATCATCAGCGCTTCTGCACTCAGCTGGGTCTTGTCCTTGTCTTGCCTCACTTGCTCACCTCTTGACCTTGCTTGTACTACTACATATATATATACCTGCTCTTGCTCGTCTAGCTTTATATATATATGTACTCCTGCATGTGAACTGGCCTTGTGGCCTTGAACTTGTGCTCGGAATGTGTGGTGACTTTGTGATCCACCCTGAGCTTGCTTTGCTTTCCTTTGCTTGACTGGTCTTGTGACCCCTTGTTCTCCCCCACTTTGCCTATGGGGGTGTGTCAAAACATTATAGCTTATGCTTTTGTGTAGGCTTTAGTGGGGTATCCCATAGGGGTGACAATTCAATTAGGGTTAGTACTTGTACCCTCTTCATTCATAGTTCATCCCATTCTCGTTTCTTCTCACTACTGCTGCTCCCACTGCTCCTATGGCTAGCCCACCTGTGCTAGCTTTTGATACCGAGGGCCGCCCAGTGAAGTTTGACACCTGGCTAGACGACCTGCACCTCTTCCTACAGCTCACTGCCAAGGAGGACATCTCACTGTACGATCACGCCTTAGGCCATGCAACTGCACCTGCTACTACTGCTGACAGCTCTACCCGCTCACAGTGGCAGACTCGTGACGCCCACGCTCGCTTTGCTATTCGCAACTCCCTGCCGATAGATAAACGCGAGCACTTTGGCCAGCACAAGACTGCACAGGCAGTGTACACTGCTGTCGTTGCCCGCTACTCCTCACCTGCCTTTGCCGCACTAGGCCGCCTCTCCCTTCCCTACTTGTTCCCCGACCTGTCCTCTTTCCACACAGCCGCTGACCTCATCACACACCTCCGCACTAGTGAGGCTCGCTTCCGCGCCGCTATGCCTGATGAGTTCCTTGCCACGAACCCCCCCCCCCCGCTTTGGCTCACTCTCTACCACCTAGTCACCCGCCTCCCTGCCACTCTGCGTTCAGTCAAGGACCACTTCCTAGCTCGCTGCCCCACTGAGCTCACCATTGCCCTCCTTGAGAAGGAAGTGCTTGCAGCTAAGGCTAGTATAGTCGCTGTAGGCGCCTCTCGTGGCAACCCCCGCACCCCGTTCTTTGAGGGGTGTTCTCCTTCCCCCCTTCTTCCCTCTGTCGCCTCTGCTGCTGCTGTCGACCTCCTTGGTGCTGAGAAGGTCGGGACTGCGTCTGCTTCGAACGGGCGCCGCAGCGGCAAGGGCAAAGGGGGCAAAGGAGGCGGAGGTGACGGCGGGGGAGGCGGTGGTGGGGGCGGTGGCGGCGGTGGGGGTGGTGGCGGGGCTGGAGGGGCGAGTGGCAGCGGTGGGGGTGGTGGCGGCAGCGGCGGGGGAGGTGGCAGGGGCGGGGGCGATGGTGGGAGTGGCAGTAGACGCGGCGGTGGCAAGGGTTGGGGTGGTCGAGGAGGTGGTGGCGGAGGTGGTGGTCGTGGAGGCGATGGCGGTGGCCAGAGCTAGCAGCACATTCCGTCGCCCCAGGAGGTCCGTGAGTGGTACTCTCAGCACGGGGGGGGGGGGGGGGGGGGGGGGGGTGTGGCTTTAGCTGCACGTACGTCATTCGCACGGGTGACCGCACTGGTCAGCCGTGTGGGGGACCACACGCCACGCAGCGCTGCTTCGCTCGCCTCAACGACGCTTGGTGTGTTTAGTTCCCTCAGGCCACTGAGCTGCCCCGCTGGGTTGATCTCTTGAAGAAGGGGATTGATATCTATGCTCTAGAATTTGATGCTATTCTCACTGCCATGTATGTGATGTCTACTAGTGGAGAGGGTGCTGAGTACCTGTGTGTTCCGCCCGACCTGGGCATCAGGACTAGTGCGTTTGCCGCTCCAGGTACTCCCGTGTATGCTACCCCAGGTGCTGGTGAGGCTGCTGCTCTAGGTGCTTGTGAGTCTGCGCCCCCTGGTACTGAGTCGACTGAGGCACTGCACACCTTCACACTGGACTCAGGTGCTTCTCGCTACTTCTTTCGTGACTGCACTGTCCTTGAGCCGCTTGCACGGCCAGTTGCTGTCTCCCTCGCTGACCCCTCTGGGGGTCCTGTCATTGCGACCTCCTCCACTGTCCTTCCCTGTCCTGCGGTCCCGTCGGGCACACTGTCAGGTCTCCACCTCCCCTCGTTCTCTACGAACCTGGTGGCAGGTTGTGCGCTCCAGGACGGGGGTGTTCACCAGTTCACCCCTGCCTACGAGCGCGTGACACACTGTACGTGTGCTCGTACGGGCCGCCACTTGGCTACCTTTACTCGCCAGACGGGGTCGGACCTGTACACACTGACACCTGAGTCCCCTCAGGTCGCTGCGTCTGCGTCTGCGTCCGCGTCAGGTCAGCTGTCTGCCCCCTGCTCATGTCGCTCTCTGGCGCAAGAGACCGTCCTCTGGCACCACCGACTTGGCCACCGGTCTGTGCAGCGCCTTCGTGCCATGCACTCCCAGTACCTTGTCTCTGGTCTTCCCAGGGTCCTCCCTCCCCTCCCACCCTCGCCTGCTCCTCCCTGACTTCCCTGTGTCGAGGGGCGGCAGCGCGCCGCCCCTCACTCCTCCTCGTTTCCCCCGACGACTGCTCCCTTGCAGACGCTCCACATGGACGTGTGGGGCCCAGCCCGCGTCCAAGGTCAGGGTCAAGAGAGGTACTTCCTGATAGTTGTTGACGACTACTCGCGCTACACCACGGTCTTCCCCTTGCGCACCAAGGGTGAGGTCCTGGATGTTTTGATCCCTTGGATCCGCAGAGCCCGTCTCCAGCTCAGCGAGCGTTTCCACTCGGACTTTCCAGTCCTGCGCTTGCACTCTGACAGAGGTGGTGAGTTCTCCTCCGACCTCTTGGCAGCCTACTGTGCTGAGCACGACATTGAGCAGTCGTTCACGCTTCCGGCCTCTCCACAGCAGAATGGAGTTGCGGAGCGCCGCATTGGCCTGGTCATGGAGGTCGCCCGTACCTCCTTGATCCATGCGGCTGCCCCCCACTTTCTGTGGCCGTTTGCGGTCCGGTACGCTACGCATCAGCTCAACCTCTGGCCCTGTGTCTCCTTGCCGGAGACCTCGCCCACACTGCTGTGGACGGGGGAGGTTGGCGATGCGTCGCATTTCCGGGTCTGGGGATCTCGAGCGTTTTTCCGCGATGCGTCCGCGGACAAGCTCTCCTCCCGCGCTGTTCCCTGTGTCTTCCTTGGCTTTGTCCCTGACGCGCCTGGTTGGCAGTTTTACCACGCCACTTGGCGACGGGTCCTCCCCTCTCAGGACGTCACTTTTGACGAGTCTGTCCCCTACTACCGCCTCTTCCCCTACCGCACTGCCCCGCTACCCCCCCCGCCTCTCTTCCTCGCGCCAGGTGCTGCTGTAGTAGACCCCCTCCCCCCTCAGGGTGCCGCTCCCTTAGGTGTGTCCCAGGTAGACCCAGTTGAGCCTGTTGAGGTAGTTGTTGACTCTCGTCCTGCTGCGGGTGCGGAGCCTGGGGGTGCGGAGCCTGGGGGTGCGGAGCCTGGGGGTGCGGAGCCTGGGGGTGCGGAGTCTGGGGGTGCGGAGTCTGGGGGTGTTGAGCCTCGGGGTGCTGAGCTTGGAGGTGCTGAGCCTTGGGGTGCTGGGCCGCGGAGTCCGGAGTCTGGGGGTTCTGAGTCTGGGGGTGCTGAGCCTGGGAGTCCTACACCTGGAGGAGCTCTCTCCTCGGAGCAGCTGCGTGAGTGGTACGCACAGTACTGCAGCCTCAGGAGAGGTGCCTCTAGAGCCAGGAGTACTACTTGGACTGGTGCTGGTGCTTCCCCTCCTCGGCGGGAGCTGCCCTCTCTTGAGCGGATCCGTGAGTGGTACGAGCGGCGCTGCACTCTCCGGAGTCGCGCGCCTGGTGTCACGGACGCTGGTGTTGGAGCTGCTGGAGGTGCTGCTGCTGGTGCTGGAGGCTCTACTGGCGCTGCTGGTGCCGCTGCTGGTTCTGCGGACCCTGGAGTTGGAGCTGCTGCGGGTGCTGCGGACCCTTACGTTGGAGCTGCTGCTGGTGCTGCGGACCCTAGTGCTGGTGGTACTGCTGCTGCTGGTGGTGCTGCTGGTGCTAGAGCTGCTGCTGGTGCTGGTGATGCTGGTGCTGCTGGAGGAGCTGCGGGTGCTGCGGGCTTGGGAGTTGGAGCTACGGCTGGTGCTGAGGACCTGAGCGTTGGAGTTACTGCTGGTGTTGAGGACCCTGGCGCTGGTGTCTCTGCTGGTTCTGGAGTTTCTGCATGGCCGCGGCCGTACTTCGTTCCGCTCCTTCAGCAGTTTCTTGGTCAGCCTCCTCCTTCTTGTCCTTCTCCCTCTTTAGGGTGTCCTCCGTCTGTCCAGTCGCAGTCACTGTTACAGCCTGCCACCCCTCTTCCTGGTCCTGCTCCCTACACTGGTCCGACTGGAGGTCTTACGGAGCGTCGTGAGCATGAGTCTCGTCCTGTGTCGCTTGAGTCTCATCCTGTGACGCCCGTTCGTGCTGCTCGCACTGGTCATCGAGCCGCACGTGAGCGTCCTTTGCCAGCTCCTGGCACACACTATATGGCTTTGCGTCCTTCCACTGCTCCACTACGTGTCCCACTGCCGTCTCCTCCTTCGTCCTCTCTTCCTGCTCTTGCTGACCCAGAGTCACTCCCTTCGTGCTGCCGGTCCTACTGTCACGCGTCTCCTGGCTACTGTTGTCACTGACCCTTCCTTTGAGTCCACTACTACGTCTGCCTTAGTTGCTGAGCTTGTTGCCTTTGCTGCCACGTGTCGTCTAGACTACGCCGCTAGCCTAGTTGCTGAGTCTGAGTCTGTCTGTCCTCCGTCCGTCGGGGGTGAGTCTGCTCTTGGCACAGATGTCCTTGAGGAAAGGCAGGTGGAGTTTGAGTGCTTTGCTGCTGCTTTGCCCCATCTCGTGTCCATGCTTGTTGCCCCTGAGGGAGACCCGGATGCACCAGACATCCCGACCCCACGCTCTTACGCAGAGGCGATGGCCGGTCTCTACTCCTCTCAGTGGCAGGCAGTCATGGAAGCACAGATGGCTTCCTGGAAGTCCACAGGCACCTACGTCGACGAGGTTCCCCCGCCTGGGGCGAACATCGTCAGTGGCATGTGGATTTTCAGGGTGAAGCGGCCGCCGGGCTCTCCGCCTGTCTTCAAGGCGCGCTACGTTGCACGAGGCTTCAGTCTGCGAGAGGGAGTTGACTTCTTCTAGACCTTCTCCCCGACCCCGAAGATGACCACTCTTTGGGTTCTGCTGCACGTCACCGCTCAGCGTGACTACGAGCTCCACTCTCTTGACGTCAGCACTGCTTTCCTACAAGGCAGCCTGCACGAGGAGATCTGGCTGCGCCGCCCACCTAGTTTCACTAGGTCGTTCCCTCCTGGTACCCAGTGGAGCCTTCGGCGGCTAGTCTACGGTCTCCGCCAGGCGCCACGTGAGTGGCACGACACACTGAGGACTATACTTGCGGCTCTTGGGTTCGCGCCTTCTACTGCTGACCCGTCGCTGTTTCTACGCACCGACACCTCGCTGTCGCCGTTCTACATCCTCGTGTACGTCGACGACTTGGTCTTTGCCCCTGCTAACACTGTGGCACTCGCCCACGTGAAGGCGGAGCTGCAGAAGAGACACACGTACACAGACCTGGGTGAACTGACAAGCTATCTTGGCTTGAGGATCACCCGGGACGGAGCACGCCGCACCATCACCTTGACTCAGTCACACATGGTGCAGCAGGTCCTTCAGCGCTTCCGCTTCACGTACTCCTCGCCTCAGCCCACTCCTGTGCCTACCGGTCACTCGCTCTCAGCTCTGCCTTTTTATGTGTCCGTAGAGCCGAGTGGCCCATATCCAGAACTTGTGGGCTGCCTCATGTACCTGATGACCTGCACTCGACCTGACCTTGCATACCCTCTTAGCATTCTTGCACGCTATGTCGCTCCCGGCCGTCACTGAAAGGAGCACATGGATGCAGCTAAGAGGGTGTTGCGCTACTTGTGCAGTACGTCGGGCATGGGGCTAGTGCTTGGAGGGCGAGACCGAGTTGTTCTCACTGGGCACTCATACGCTTCTTGGGTAGACGACCAGGCTACTCAGCGGTCGTCTCAGGGTTACACCTTCAGTCTTGGCTCTGGTTCTGTTTCTTGGCGTTCTACACACTCTTCTTCTGTTCTCTGCTCTAGTTGTGAGGCTGAGATCTACGCCACATCCATGGCGGCCCAGGAGTTATGCTGGCTCACCTACCTGCTGACTGACCTTGGAGAGCGGCCTCGTTCTCCTCCAGTGCTGTACGTCGACAACAAGGCAGCCATTGCCTTGTGTCAGGAGCACAGACTGGAGCACTGAACGAAGCACATTGCTCTGCGCTACTTCCTTGCTCGAGAGCTGCAGCAGCGCGGTCAGCTTCGTCTGCGTTACGTGGCCACTGAGGCCAACATTGGTGATGTGTTCACCAAGGCGCTTCAGCCTTGTGACCATCAGTGGTTTTGCACTCTTCTAGGCCTTGTGCCTACTGGTGTTCACTTGCTTACTTCTTGACTCTGTTTGTACTGTGATCTCTATATATATACCTGCATGTTTACTCTTGCTAGGTTGTGATCACTGTACCTCTTGTTCTATTATGAAACTGCATGTGAACTGGTCTTGTGACCACTTGCTTGTGCTCGGAATTTGTGTGGTATCCTTGAGATCCACCCTGAGCTTAGTTTGCCTTGCTTTTCCTTGACTGGTCTTGTGACCCCTAGTTCTCCCCCACTTCGCCTATGGGGGTGTGTCAAACATTATATATGTTGTGCTTGTTTAGGCTACAGTGGGTTAGCCTATAGGGGGTACACAATTCTAGGGTTAGGTACTTGTACTGATTTCACTGTTAGTTCAATCATTCCTGTTCGTTCATTCAGACAGGAAAATGTTGGTTGGCGAGGGGGTTTGGTTTGAGCTAGTAGTGTACAAGTGGTACGGGGAAGTTGCTTCGGGTTTTGGAGAGAGCGAGAGTGTCTTTGGTGGCTGTGGGCTTTTTTTGTAGATTGTGTTTACCATGAATGGAGAATGTTTCTTAAACTTCTCCGACTTTTGAAAGTTCGCGCAAAAAACAAATTATCACTCGATAGTCCTGTATCATATGGTGTAGTTACGTCAGTTTTTTCCGCCGATTCGCTGTGCGATCCGCCAAAATGTGTGTTTTTATTTTTTTGCTTAATCTAATTTCACACATCAACGTTCTGTAGCCACATCTGCTGTGATGGATCTGAGTGTATTAGTGTGACCTGGATTGCACACTTTACTTACGTGCTGGCGCTGTAGTGCATGTACAAAGATAGGTGTATAGGGACGAAACTTCTGGGAGTCTTCTTCTCGATAAGTCGAGTTTCGGGAAGAAGGGGGGGGAGGAGGGGGGGGTTGGGGGTACGCCTTATCAGTGTAATGCTCGCTAAGGGAATAATTACACTTGGCCATCAATGTGGCTTGAACCGTTACCCTTTGTTATTAGGGAAATTCCATTCCATAAAAACCATTGCCTTAAGCATCAATGTGACCCCCAAATTTTGTTGAAATAGTAGGAGTAGGGCCTTGGCTTAGTAGCCTAGGCCAAGGATAGTCGAGAGAGCTATTGCAAGAAAAGAGGGGGCTTCACTATGGAGCGAGCGATACAAATAGGCAAGAAACAAGAATGGTGCACCACCAATAGTTTATTATTCCTACACTAAACTACAGCTACAGGTAGTTACACAAATATATTCTGACAAAATTCGCCCTTCTAACGAGTCTATCAGTGTAATTTACACTAATAAAATAGGGCATTGGAGGAACTGATGCACACGATTAACAAACAAAAAATATAACGCCGTGATATTCCTTGGGGGGGGGGGGGGGTTGGGAGGGGTGCCATGCCTTGATAATATCCATTGTATTTGGGTCAATCCCAACTCCAGCATCCGAACTGATGTGGCCTAAATTTTTTAAATGTGCTGGAAAAACTCTCACTTGGAACGCTTCGACAGTAGTAAAAAAAAAAAAAAAAAAAAAAAAAAAAATCCTAGCTACTTGCAGTTGGTCGATTTGTCAGAGTAGCGGAATAAGTTTCACTAGCAGGATTTGGGTACAAGTAGGAAACCTTAGAAAGTGCTCTACTCTATACTATGCACCTCACTGCAGCATAACAAACCTAATAAACATATGAAGTGAGGGATAGCAAGAGAGAGCAAGAACCACAAACGATCACAGACCAGTCAAGAGATGCAACAAAACAGCACTCAGGGTGG
This sequence comes from Closterium sp. NIES-65, assembly GCA_948144175.1. Classification (NCBI taxonomy): domain Eukaryota; kingdom Viridiplantae; phylum Streptophyta; class Zygnematophyceae; order Desmidiales; family Closteriaceae; genus Closterium; species Closterium sp. NIES-65. Next base: position 603,031 of record CANXME010000032.1, on the reverse strand, counting down.
ATATGAAGATTACCACAAATTCTGAGCACAAGAAAGCGGCCAGAAGGCTAGCTCCCATACAATGTGATAACAACAAAGGCAATACAATCACTACAACCTAACAAACGCACACATGTAGTTATAAATATATAGATCAAATTACATCAAGTACAAGAAGAGATCAAGAGGCAAGCAAGTGAGGCAGAGGAGGCAGTAGGCCAACAACATTGCTGAAACGCTGATGATCACTAGACCCAAGGGCTTGGATGTTGGCCTTAGAGGCCACTTGACGAAGGCGCACCTGACCATGCTGCTCCAACTCTCGCACGAGAAAGCAACAAAGGCAATGTGCTTCAATCTGCTCTCGAGTCTCCGCTTCTTACACAAGGCAATCATGGCCTTGTTGTCAACGTACATAATTGGTGCAGAACGAGGCCGCTTACCCAAGTCGGTGAGCAAGAGTGTCAGCCAGCGTAACTCCTGCGCAGCTATAGCCCAAGCGCAGATTTCGGCCTCACAAGTGGAGCTGAGCACAGAAGACGACTGAGTGGACCTCCACAAAAAAAAAACCAGTGCCAAGACTGAAAGAGCAGCCCTACGAGGACCTGGAAGTCGCATGGGCACATCTGAACCCCGTCCCTCAAGCACAAGCCCCAATCCTGATGTACTGTTCAAGTACGCACCACCCTCCTAGCAGTCCACTAGTGCTCTGGTAGATGTCTCCTAGGCTCAACGTAGCGAGCCAGGATGTTGAGAGGGTACGCGAGGTCAGGTCGAGTGCACGTCATCAGGTATATGAGTCCATGAGCTCTGGATACGAACCACTCGGCTCTACGGACTCGTCCGAAGGTGTAGCTGAAAGAATATAGCCCATAGGCAGAGGAGTGGGCTGTGCCGAGGAGAACTAAAAGCCGGAGCGCAAGACCTGCTGCACCATGTGTGACTGAGTCAGAATGATGGTGCGCGGTGCTCTGTTCCGGGTGATCTGCACGCCAAGAAAGCTCCGCAGCTCACCTAGATCTGTGCAAGTGTATCTCTTCTGCAACTCGGCCTTCACGAAGGCTAGTACGTCACTGTCAGCAGTCGCAAAGACCAAGTTATTGACGTACACGAGGATTTAGTCAGAAACAGAGACGGGTTAGTAGTCACAGGAGAAAAGTTAAGAGCCGCAAGTGTCATCCTCAGTGTGTCGCGCCACTCGCGGGGTGCCTGATGGAGGCTGCCCTACTAGAAATTTGCCGAGAAGTCAAGCGAGTGCCTCTCGTAGTCACGCTGTGCTGCAATGTGCAGAAACACCGAAGAGTGATCATCTTTGTCAACGGGAATCGTGTGTTGGCCCCGTCCTCGCTTGGGCGGAGCCGACTTCGTTGTAGGGTGCCTAGAGGCCGACCTGGGCGTCTGGACGCCGACCTGGGCGTCTGGACGCCGACCAGAGCGTCTGGACGCCGACCACGGCGTCTGGACGGCATCCTGGGCGCCTAGACGCCAACCTGGGCGCCTGGACGCCGACCTGGGCACCGTCCTAGGCGCCTGGACTTTGACATGGGAGGACGCCGACCAGGTGGCGTCAACATGGTTGCCCGGTCGACTCAGTTACCCCGGCGACGGTCACCGTGGGGTGCACGAGAGTCGCCAAGGGGGTTCGTATGAAGCCGACCTCGATGTGGAGGATCAGGTGCAGTGGAGGGCACATGGTCAGCTTGGTGTCTACGCTTTGAACGTGACGAGGCACAGCATGCTAGCCAGCTGCGAGCACCTGCGAAGCAAGTGCGTTTCTGTCCTACGGGTGCAACGCTGTGCAGCCGCCTTGCTGCACCGTTGTCACGCCGTCGACTTGCAGTGTGGGTAGACCGCGACATTGCACTGCTGGAGCACGGTCGACCATGCAGTGCTGGAACTCGGTTGACCGTACTGCGCTGGCAGTCGGCTTGCATGCTTGCTAGCATCTGATGCACTCCATTTTTGCTTTGCATTGTGTGCCATTGGTGTCAATCCTTGCTAGTGAAACTCTTGCCAAATTCCTCCGTGAATGCGCACGTAGAGTGAGCACGAACAGACGACTAAGGAATGAACACTACAATCACTCCCACCCCATGCCTATCCCGTAGTCTAGCTCCCATTGTATGAGTTATCTCTGCAATCTTTGAGTTGGGGGAGAAGGTGTGGAAGAAGTCGACCCCCTCACGTTGACTGAAACCTCATGCGGGGAACTTGGCGGCCGCTTGACCCTGAAAATTCACATGCCATTGACTATGTTCGCCCTAGGAGGGGGAACTGCATCGACGTAAGTGCCTGTGTACTTCCAAGATCCCATCTCTGCGTCCATATTTGTCTACCATTGAGAGGAGTAAGGACTCGTGATGGCCTCTGCGTAAGAGCGCGGGGCCGGGATTGTTGCGTAAGAGGTGGCAGGGACGGAGGGGTTGGGGGCTGGCTGCCGTGTGAAGGAACATGTAGGGACCACCGTGGTTGGGGAGGGGTTTGGAGGAAGGAAAAAGGGGAGAGAGTGCAGTTCCAGGGTGGGGCTGAAATTGGGGATGAGGTTAAAGGCGGGTGGTTGATTGGGGGTGGGGATGTGGGGGTTAGTAAGAGGGGACGTCGCGACCACCCCCCCACCTCCTCTCCTCATCCCTCACTCACCCCCCCCTTCATAAAAGGGGGTTAGTAAGAGGGGATCGCCGCGGCTACCCCCCCAACTCCTCCCCTCATCCCTCACTCACCTCCTCCTTCGTTCTTATCCCCTCTCCTCTTCTTTCTCTCTCTCGCCTCCTCCACCTCCCTTACCTCTCTAATATTTTCCACTGCGCTAGGTTTACCCCTTCAAGGGATGTTGAATGCACTAGTTCCTACTGCAAGCAGGCTAAGGGGGTGTGTTGAAGTGATATTTAAAACCCGTGGGTCAAGAAGGGCGAAATTGGTTCATCCTTCCCAAGGTTGGTTGTGTAAATTTGTGTCCAACAGGGCCAACTACAAACACGGGAGAGGGAAGTCAGGACCCACTGGCGAAAAAAAATTACTGTAGCAACAAAGCTGAGGCATTTCCCAGCCCCGC